>JACJUY010000312.1:173565-201988 GCA_014220935.1 Platorchestia sp. MABIK
CGTGTAAGACCACCAAGTCTAATCTTATCTCCTACATGACTGGTCCTAATAATGTAATTTGCCAGGGGTTATATCGCAGATCTTCAGTCTGCTCTTAAATCATTTATCGCTTATACTGTTAAATATACTCCAAATGACCTATGTTGTAAAATAAAGTAACTAATATCGAATAACTCATCTCATTGATCAGTCTAATGCGACACTAGGTTAAGTGATTTTAGGTTAAACATTATTCACATCATTATTAGCGCATTATTGTACGACTTAGAATAACGTTGATGGTAGGATGCCCCAGAAGTCGCTGAACTTATTCGGGCCCACAGGTAGCTATACTCAAATTTGACCATTGTACTAGACTTGAGAAACATTCTACCTCTGTAACACCTGTGGTAAATAAATTGTTTAAATTGTTTAAATTGTTTAAGTGACCTGGTGATCGACTCCCGCTCAAATCTATCTAAAAAACACCACGACATTCTTTTACTTCGTGAAGAAAATAAATAGCAAGAAAACTGGTTTCGACGTACTGTCCTTATATCACGTCAAGTCTTTCCTTGATGCTTATTCTTCAAGGATGTTCGAGATGATGCACAAATGGCATACTTCATATTTTCTTCGGGACCTTGAACAAATATTTAAATGGCGTTGAAATTATATACTTGAATTTTTATTCAGATTACGGATGGGTTATCACATAGTAACCTATTCTGTGCACGAGACTTCTACTGCTTTTTGTTTGCTATAAAATTGACGCCCCGATCATTTTACGAGTGATTTTATAATGACCTGGAAAATAATCCGAGTTAAAGCCGAAAGTAATAAATACTAAATTTAGATGGCTGTCATACAGTAGTCAGCGTTTAGTCAATATCAGGTCTTGTACTCCCAGCTGCTAGTTTTTGCCTCTTCTCGAGTTTTTATTTTTCCTTTGAATGCTGCAGAAATTACTTGTGACTTTCAGGCTTCAGTGAAGGCACTTTGGATTTTTATAACTGTTGCTGTTATAATCTCAAGTGATGAGGCACAACAAACAAAAAACAGGAACAGTCATTTACAGAGTTGACGTACGGGATTTTCACAATGTTGTGGTGAGGTTAAACATACACAAAGTTTATAGAGAAGAGGCTTGCTAAAAATAAAGCCCATTTTCATGCTGTGCTTATTTGAATTTGAAATAGAGAATTAGAAAGAAGGTTTCAGAGTTACTGCTATATATAAATTGGGAATGAAATTCTTAAAAGAAGCTGTTGTTTTGAACAGAAGGTATTAAGTAAATAATCAAACTATGTTATTTACAGTACTTTGTGCAAGTTATAAAATACTTCACACTACCGAAATGTTAAAAAGAAACTTGTATAAGTTTGAATTCTTTCGAATTTTCGAGTCTCTTCAGTTGAGTTGTTGAAATGGGGGTTTGTGGGAATAGTCTCCCTCTCCTGTGCTATTTGGGTGATAAAAACATCCGAAATAATTTTGGAAAACAAATATGTGAACGCAATGCAAGTTCTATCTAACATCCATAAATAACTTGAAACAGTAGCCATTAAAAACTCAATTAGTGCAAATTTGATAACTCCCGGCATTGGAAATCATAAGTAGCTCCGGTTCAAATTGAATGATGAATTTATGTCTAATTAAAAGTGAAGCAAAACAGTTGAACGGAGTAAATTTGGAACGTTTAGACTTTAATACCTGCAATTCATCATGCGAGCGCCAGAAACAACGTTCTGAAATGCATTTTCATGAACAGTTTTCCCTGCTAATTATAAAACTAATCCCTCGTTAAAGTTTGCATTTCTAGGTAATCATCATGGTCAAAAAGGGAAGGCGTTCAAATCCACAAACTGAACGAAAATATGGATACTTGAAAACGATGCCAGTTCCCTGAATGACCAAGATCCAGACTCAACTCCCTCCAAGGGTTGTGGAGTCATTTGAAAATTTACATCAAATCGAGAGCTCCGTAGCTGAAGAAGATGTGTACCTTAGTACGGCTCAAGAAATAAGCTGAAGCCTACGAGCACCAACTGATAACCAACGAGAAAACTAATTGCCGCTTAATTGAATGTCAATCGCCAACAGTACCTAGTAATGATGCAGCTTTTTTTTCTTTTACGAACACTTTGCTGCTTCCGAGTATAAAAATGGGCATTTTTGAATCTTTTCTGAGCTGTTGTCATTTTCCGTGCAAATATAGTTGCAAGCATTTGTACAGAATGAATAAATAAGCGAATTTATGATCCGTTCATGCATTTTACGCAAAAATTTTTTCTTGTTGCTCAGACAATTCCCCCATTGCCTTAATTCCAGTTTTTTCCGTAACTCTCGCTAAGATCGAAACCCTGTTTTAAGAAACTTGAACATCGTACCCATCATAAAAGCATAAATTTCATACCTGGGTCTAACTTCGCACAGATTTTCTAGTCTACGTAAAAATACATAAACTCAGGACCAACTGCAACATTTAGCATTTAAACATTTTTTTCACTTTAACGGAAAGTGTAGTATACACAAAAGGGGTAGATAAACTTGAAGTGTGTATAAATTTCAATGAACTGAAGGTAAAAAACAGATCCAAAATTGAAGGACCGATTCCTATCGCATGACTTCAACAACTTAAAACTTATTTGCATTGGTAGGGGGTTTCGGAAGAACGATTGTTGAAACGTGTCAACTTGATTCTACTCAACTTGAAGCGGTTAGATAAAGCTCCTACTCAGTTCCAGCTCAGTCAGCTCAGAAAGTTGCCTGTCCTTCCACTCAGCACTCGATTCGAGAAGCTGTCACCCCTGCGCACCCTCAGCCCACTGCACTAGCTCAGCCAAGCCCGCAACTCCATTCGAATTTCAATTAAAAAGTCCTATTCGGAGCGAGCAGTTCGCCTATTGCATTACAGGGAACTCAGCGAACTGGGAAAGCTTCATCGCTTCGTAATTTTCCGGCGAGATATGATCCGTTACATTCTCGGCCGGACAGCCTTAAAAATGCATTCATTTTCGGCGAACAACTGCCATCACAGGCTGATAATCAAATGAACGCATGAATTGGCTGGATGCAGATTCAAGCGTAGGAGCATGGCATTGAGGGATTTTGGCATTACCCTCCACACAAAGAAAATCAATGAATCACTGTAGCGTAAATTTTTGGATATAGTCCCTTGAATTTGTTGCAGAATACCATGCCTTTGTGCTTGTCATTCACTTTTTTAGTTTCATTTTGAGCAACATCGGCTGGAGATGCCGGCGCACGAATGCTTGCGACGAATTTGATGGCGGAACTTTCTCTGCACGAGGCTCGCCATGACCATTTCGACGGTTTACAGCACTTCGAGTGCAGCTCGAGAGTGTACGAGGAGGTGCAGGTACGGCATGCTAAAAACCGTGCTCTACTAACCATAACTATTTTGCTTTAAATTTATTTAAGAGACTATAAACCCAACACCTACCTGAAGCGACAACCTCATTTTATTCTACTGAAAAATTTCTCGGTAAAATTGCCGAGAACTTCAACGCAAGTTGCCAAATCTTTCTATTATCGATGCTCTGTAAATAGCAGATTGAGATGTTTTTGACTAAGATTTGTTTTCTGTCTCAGTAACCACAAAAATGATTAGGAAATAATCCCAACGACATTTGCCTAGACGGAACATATTGGTCTGAACAGTGATAAGTATATCGATATGTATGATTTTCAAATTAATGTATTATTCTCGTTCAAACCCTTGTGAGCTAACTTTCATGTTTGCAGATAACATCTTAAAAATTTCACTAAACTTTTGCAGAGGCATAGAATCGAAGGTTACAAACTTGACAGTGAAACTCCTAAATCATAAAAGTGACAAGAAGTGCTTGCAAGAGCATAGGGTGGACGTAGAGACCAGATGTACTTAGCTGACGCACATAACTATATCGTCAACTAAAGGACTTCAAAGCTTGTTACAACTTCAGAATAAGCGTAATGTATCATACTTACTGTAATGATGATACCTTTATACAAAAATGTTAAAGCAGTTGATGGGTTCTCAAGCAAAAATTAGTAAAACCTGAATTCAAGAAGTGTGGAAGATGACTTCATCTTCGCCCCGCGAGAAAATACTAACAAGAGGAAAGACTTTGTTGAAGACTTTGGTGGGGCTGCAGCTACAAGTGACGAGGAATGCTACTCGCTAAGGCGAAGGTTTAGTGCTGAAAACCGCCTGGTTGACCCTTCACTGCATGGTGTGTCGAAAATGACAAACAAAATTTTGCTGTATATGGAATAATTCATTGAGACAGATACATTTCTACGGTTCCTACCGTTATTGGGACATACTGTACATAAAATGAACGTGTGTGATAGGTGTTCGACACACCCCTCAAGCGGTATATTCAGTTTGGACGCCATTACTTCGAAATACGCATCATATACCGAGAGTTTGACGCAGAGCTTGACGACGGCAAATTGCTCTGCATTTTGAAATAGATCTGTTAATCAGGCAGAAGTTATGCCGTTTGAACTGCTTTTTGGAGTTTGGGCAAACTTGAAATATGGTTGTAAGCATCCTAACGTGGTTCAGTGTAATTATTTTGAGGTTAAAACTCTGATGTCACCTTCAACAAAACAGAGGAACTAAGTGTTCACGAGTGTTCACAACATAATTTGAGTGTGATCAATTTCAAAGAATTGCATCTTTAGAGTTCAGGATCTCGATTTAAATTAAGGCTTGCTTTCATTTCGATTCCGTTTGACTTACGTGTGTTGGGAATAATATTTCCTTACTCTTTCGTCTCATATTGGAAAAATATCAACTTACAACTTGTGACCTGCGCTAGCCTGATTGTCACTAGACTACGTGGATTAGTTTCGTACGTCTACGGAATGAGTTGATGCTGAGAATATCCGACAGTAGTGAAACTTTTCTAATTCATAATTATCCTTAAAATTCACAATTCACATTTTCACTTATTTGTTTTGGTAGAAATAGAATTCACTTTCTCCTGCTGTTAACTTATAGGTAGCCATACTTATGAACGAATTTCAGTTTCGATCATTTTATCTGACCCCTAAACAAGCGGATGCAAAAAGGAACATAAAAAGAAAATATTAGTTTATTTTTGTTCAGTTTCACTCATTTGGATTCCAATTCGATATAAAACCTTCAGTATTTGCATCAGTATACTCTGAAAATGAACGGTCAAAGTGACAGATAGAATTTAACACCAAACATAAAAATCGGAAATTCAAAGCAATAAAAAATTGTTTAGAGAAAAGAAAAGAATGTAATTGTAACACAATAATAAAAAAATAATAGAGAAAAACAATTAAAATTATTTTTCGGAAAAACCCTCAAAATTCAACACCCTCTTTTCCATTTCGAACAATTTAGCCAACAGACAGCGGATGAGGGACATGTTTAGAATCAGAAATGAAGGCTCTTAATTCAACCTTCAACCCAAACCACACTGCAAATAAATATTTCAGCTTATTACAGTCATTCTGGACAGAAAAATAATCTTCATGATTGAAGGTAGAGCTCTCCAGTGTTGGTGGTAGCTTGACTGCACAGCTCATGGAAGTGACACCGCGTGCATGACGAGAGTGATGCAGTGGTTGACACATCCGCACCTTGTTGATCGTGGCGTTACTTGCAGATTTAGGCTTTTTTGAAGCGCGTTTACCTTCAGCTGTTGTTATTGCACAGTGAACCTGATGCTTGAAAATAAGTTCTGCTGTGGCGTGAATTTAAGCGTTACGTATATGCACACTGGTAAAACGTTCAAGGTTGCCTCTCTAAAGTGGAGTGTGTTACGAAGCACAAATACTGAAAGCTGCCCTTTTATGGAAATTATTGGAAACGGATATAAATTTGTCCTACAAGATAAATGAATGCCATGTAGGATTATTTTCAGTGTTTAGAGCATGCTTTATTTTCTCAGACGTATCAGGCTTCACAGTTCGTATTCAGACGTCTAGGTCTGTAGCCTTGTAGAGTGATTCATGAGGGTACATTCGTCTTGATAAGAATTTTAACTTGTTGCAAAATAGACTCCAGTTTCATTTGAGAAATAAGTAGATAGGTTTATCATATAATATCATTTTTTCATGGTCAATTTTACAAAACGGTTTCCTTCACTTAGGCAGCCGTCACACGGAGACCAAATGATAACGTTTCATCATAATCATCTACAGTCAGCGGCACTAGTCGTTCTGTCCAGGGCGACAAAACAATCAAATTTCAGCCTTAGTTTGTCCAAACTGGTCCCAAACTAAGGGTGAAATCTGACGGTTTCGTGGCGCTGGACAGACCGGGTAGTGCCGCTGACTGTAGATGATTATGTCGAAACGTTACCATTTGGTCGCCGTGTGACGGCGGCCTTACCTGGATTTAGTCTGAGATCGTTTTCGGAGTGTAAATTTCAATGGCAGAGTCACAGAAATGATGCGCAGGTCTGGCACAAGTAGCATAAAACTTTCAACTTTCTAAATTTTTAAACCTCCTAAATTTTTTGAATACACAACTGTAGCTAAAACGTACTATATTTTTAGGAATAGTAAAAATTCTGTTACATGCCTCTCGCGAGCTGAATTTTTCAACTTGCATTTTTATTTGAATCATTGTATGTAAATTTTGAGATTTTGAACCAGAAAATAATTTAAGGAAAAAACATTCATGTTTACATTTATTTTGCTCACCAATCTGGACTAGAAGGTCCAGCGCACAATGCAACACTGCAATCCTTGCACCGAAGTGTAGTGGCTTTGCTTTCATTCTCTTGTGAGTTCTAGGCACAATTCCTGGTAGGTCCAATTTCTCAGTTTGGTGTTAGGGGACATGCAGTAATCAGGGAAGTGTCTTCCGAGAAGTCAGGAGGGCTTTGCTTGAAACAGAGCCTGTAGTTTTCCGGCAGACGTACTTGCGATAGTTGTTATGCGACCAAACAACGTCGAGCAGAGCAGTTGAAATAGAAACTACATTTTCAAGAAGGTAATTGCCATTTCAACCCGATGTAATACATTTCAACCCAATGTTGTCATTGCGATTTCAATCCACTCTCTTGAAAACGACATGTGCAGTTGCAGACATTTGACTGGTCGTGTGTGCGCTGCACAGGGGGACGCCCGCAGCATCGCTTTTTCTTCTGTGACGCAACCCACGTGCGCCATCCAGAGCTAATTGAGCTGTAAAATAATAACTATTCTCATTGAAAGGGAAATTATCACATTATAGTTCATTTAGATAGAAAACACTGTTTTGAAACGGAACTATAGCCGATCAGCCTTTATGTAATGCCAGACTTAAGCATTTATATGAAAAATAAAACTTGTGTGATCACCCACATATGTTTAATAAGATGCTTATCAACTTATGACCTTTCAGTTGAAATTTTAATTAGAAAAATAAAACTTGTAATTTCATGTTTGTATCCTAGTATCTATGCACGTGTATGTGTATGTGTGTGTATATATTCATACATATGTGTATGTACCTTCACACATTTACACACAGCAGTTTCTACAAAATTTTTAATTAAGCGACTTTAATTTGTCCTAGAAATGCCGTATTTTTCAATTTTCCCCCTATGTCAAGCATTTAAATGAGAAATCTCATAAATCATTTGTGTGAGTTAGAGCGTACTCTTTTAGGCAACTCACTTTTATCTATTTTTTTGCGCTCGCTCTAAATCATATTTTTAAATATCTGCCGAAACAAACAATCATTCTAATATTATTCACTGATATCAAGAAAGCCAAAGCTTGTGCGTCAATGTACGTGTAAACTGTCATAAGTGTTTTCACCCTACAAAGTTCATTATCTTTATTGCTTCCATGAATTAACAAACACTATTCAACTTCAATTAACTAGCCATAGGATACATTTTATGTTTTTTCTCTCAGTCTTTCTACAAGCATTGAACTGGACCGTCATGGCACCTATGTATGATTATCAATTAAAGACATTTGCATCAATAAGTTTCGAAAAATACTGTAACTTTTTCAAATGTGTAAACCTTATAGGACATTGATGTTTTCTTTTATTATTCATGTCCTTAAATGTTCTTGTCAGCCATGTGTGGTGCAATTTATCATATAATTTCTTACGGTCTTGAGTATATTATGACAGCCTTTTCTAAATGGTTAATTTCACGTATAAATCCGATTATGTTGTACATGTCTTTGTTGCCGTTGCAGAACAATCCTTTGCATGTTTCTGACTCAGGTAGACTCTTTTGTGTTACTATATTAGCATGGAAACATAAATTCGTGCGTGATAACAAACATTTTTTCAGAGTCCCTTGATTAGCATACCATATGTAGACACGTAGGAGAGAAAATATAGTTCTGCATGTCAACCTCGTTGTCTTAGCGTAGAATTATTTTAATCCACCGGTTTTACTTTCCAACATATATAGATTTATAAATTTAAAAACAAGGTGTCCCCCCCAAAAAAAAATGGACCGAACATAGAATTGTTTTAGCTCTTAGGTTATTGTTGATAATTGAGTTCTGTAAAAACCACAGTATTTACTAAACATTTCTCTCTTCACGCAAAAAAATTGTATTTGGTTAGCGTGCATAGAATTGTTACAGTACCATTTTTAAGAAAGCAACTGAAAGTACATTTGCTTCGGTAGTGGATATTCTGCACCAAATCGTGAGCCAAAAAGAAAGAGACATTGGAAAAAAATGTAATGATTCTTTTTAATTCCATTGTATCTTTGATCCAACTTTCACTTTTGTCAATTGTTATGTTCGTTTCCATGCTTTGAAGAACTATTTATCTCCTTAACACCTTGAGATGGGAGGGTTTTTGCCATGCTATTGATATCTACTTTTGATAAATTGTTTTTTTTTAACAAATAATAATATGTTCTTTGGGCAGTAAAATATTTCAGTTTGGTGTAATTTTTTTGTTTCTTTTTGTATCCCGGAGCAAATGTACTTTCAGTTACTTTCTTAAAAATGGTACTGTAACAATTCTGTGCACGCTAACCAAATACAATTTCTTGTGTGAAGAGAAAAATATTTACTAAACACTGCGGTTTTTACAGAACTCAATTATTAACAATAACCTATAGGAGCTATAATAATTTAATGTTCGGTCCGTTTTTTTTGGGGACACTCTGAATAGATACCGCTGGGTTTTTTTACTTTCTTATTTCCACAGTGCTCCCTAGTGGGTTCGAATTTACAGTACCAATTATTGTCTCAAGAACGTCATGTCTTGTAAATAGGATACCTCAACACTATGATGATTGACTGCAGATTTTGGTTTTTGATTCGTGTATCATTTATATCGACATTCAGATGCCCTTTTCACAGCGATTTTTTTTTAATTAAAGGCAGAAAATGATTTACTTGAATTCATGCTTTTTTCTTCAATACCCGAAGACGTTTAAACTTATAAAGGATTTAATTTAGTCATACCCATGGAAAGCGGTGTGCTTGTCAGTTTGAAAAGGAAAAACAAATGAGCAAAAATCCTGGTGGAAGATCTAGGGAAGATACAGCAACGTTTCAAGAAAAACTCTAATTAGTAATCCTCAGTTTTGAGAATTTGTTGGGAAATTCACCGTAGACCTGAAAAAGCTCTCTGCATGTACTAACGTCGTGAGCAATTTTGCGAGAAAAAGTTGTGCTCGAGAAATAATAAACAAATATGCAAGCTTTCGACTTCTAAAAGTGCAAATAAACTCTGAATTTGAACTTTTACTGAATAAGCGAAATATTTTCATGAGGTTTAGAGTAAAGCTGATATTAGGTACGCATTTTCATACATGTATGGCGGTGTAGAAAAGGTCATTTAATATCACTCGTCGTTGCCATATTTTTCACTGCACTCATAAAAGTGTGGATGGAACTCAATTATATGGAGCGAAAAGACCGCTCAATTCATATCCGCCCTAATCCTTGCAGTAATCCATGTTGTATTCATGGAGTCAGCGGTGCCCAGGCTTTTTCCGTGGCCGTTTCTCTCTCTCTCTCTGTGTTTTATTTCACTTGTACACCAAACATCGCTCTTTCTCACCATCAAATACCCTGCTGCCTCAAAGCAAGAAGCAAAAATGACGCTAAAAAAACCGTTCGAGTAAATCTTTCTGTCTAAGAATTTATTGTTAAATAAATATACTCAAACAATATCCTTCTTCATGTACTAAGGTCGTGAGTAATTCTGCGAGAAAAGTTTCATGTTGTAGCGTGTAGGTGTGATGCAGGGGTCAGGGTATACTGGCCTTGGGTCGGTAAGTGTGAATTTTGTTACAGTCGGTGTTTAGATTCCATGGTGAGAATCGATAGATGTTCAGATAATTCACTTCTATGCCTTTTAAGGAACCGAAAGGTTTAAACGAAATTTCCAAATATGATTAACCAATGTGTGTCTTACAATGCAATCGTACTAGAGGCAAATGTTGTTTTCCGGGAGTTTAATTAATTTTTTACGCCTTGCATGGACACCAAGTGAAAAGATTCGAAGTTACAATGTTTACAGAAGTTCCAGAGAGCAACATCTATATCACAAGATGACGCAGATGATCTTTGGCGTTTGGATATGTTTAGCTGACCTCACTTGAGAATGAGCTGATCCCTTAAAAATTGCATTAGGCATTGTCTAAGATTTTTTCTTGTGCTGCCCTACTTTGTCCAGCGGATGAGGGTATTCTTCTACGTAGTGAGATAGCTCTGTTCTCTCTCGCGCTCGGTAAAAAGTGTGACTTAAAAGTTAGTTGATAGGAAAAATCGTTCCGTCTGGAGTGGTCTCACCAGGTCTGACAAGGTTCGAAAATTGATCTTAGTACCATTTACGACTTGCGTTCCACAAGTTCATCGCTCTTCTTAACACGTTTCCTGCTTACCGACCTGCAGTCACTAACTCAATTTCTATAAATACTGAATGAAAGCTGAATGAAGGTACGGTCCAGTAATGTTTGCTATTTTCAAAATTGCTTGCCATAATTGACTTTAAATTAGAATTGAAAACTGAACTTCAGTTTCACCCACCGCAGTTAACGTGTTAAGATTGCTGTTTATCATCCATTTCATTCAAAATAAGTATTTAAAGCATTTCCTGAGGGCACAACTGTAGAGAAGAGTCAGACACGGACTCAGATTTCTGGTATGTTGTTGTTATTAAGATTTAAGCTCTGAAGAGATTCAAGGCAGAGGGAACAAGGCAATACGACGCACACAATGTGGTCAATTTCCTTCCTGGCGTTTTGTCAGCCACAAATTTATGCGGTGCACCCACGCGCTCTCATTAAAGTTCTCACGATGAGCGCGTAACTCGAATAAAAATAAAAACAGCAATTCCCATCTTCATTCACTCATAATAATATTAGTTATTTACAGCACCTGCTAACTCCTAATTGCAGTGTTTTTTATTTGACACTGAAAGCACGAGAACATGGTTCATTTTTTTGCAGTGTCAGAATGGTGATTAGTTTTGGCAGAGTGCGGAACAAATGCTTTAAACTTCGAACCAAAGTGTTTTTCACTGGTTAATTTCTCTCAAATTTCATATTAATTCAATCAATCAGTGAGCAGTTCATTTGATGTTTAATTCATTTCCACTGTCTCACCTATCTCCTTTCATCTTAAATAATTCCTAATGCTAATACTCATCGTGTGTTTAAATCTCACACAAAGATCGATAGTATACTTGAATACAGATAGATGAAAACCAAAATATTCTCATGGGTAATGTTAAGATGCACATATTTGTCATTTGTGTATACGTGAAGGAATAATGTACATTGGGAAATTCCCGAAGTAGCGATGCCTGTGTCTCATAGATAAGCTCATCGCACTCCTTCAGCCGTTCATGAAAGTGTATAGATTGTTATGAAGTTTTCCATAATGCTCACAACTCAAAAGGGTTTACGGGCTTAATCAAACGTAATTGAATCCCATCATCTCAGACGGGACGTGTGTGCTAGTTGAAAATAATTAATTCCGTTTTTCGTAGAGATTCAGTTGCGCAGCCGGTATGAAGCTCTGGAAGCTCGGTGCTGGTGCGGGAGGAGATTGACAACTGCTTCAACTTGCTAATTGTTCCGAGTTCTGAACTGCGGCCTGCGCTGACGCCGGTCTGCTACGTGTGTTATTTGGTGCAGACTGCTTTGTTGCATTCTTGCTGCATGAGACGGTCTAAGATGGCCATGTGCACGTGAAACGAACGATAGAGTTTGGTCGTCGTGGGCTTTAATGATGAAATGTGCTTCTGAATTTGTGAATATCACAAAAATGCTAGCTAGCTTCCACAAGTTCCAGGATGATGAAATGCGTTAATAAACTTGAGCAGAGCACAAAAATGCCGGATTTGTTTCGATACGTAGAATGAAATACCGGTGTCGTAAGAATAACACTTTCTTAATTACTGTGTCCGGGTGATCGAATTAGTATACTCGTATGTATTTCTGTTTTTTTAAGGTTTGGGTGGAAAATTATAGATAATAGCATGAGCATATTTCTACATGGTGGTACAATTCTGACTGAGTACTCTCAATACTTAAGTTCAACTTTTCCCACGAACTCAGAACAATGTTTCACTCATTGCAGACTCAATTCTATGAAGTGTGTGTAAAATGCTTAACAGATGATAAGCATACCTGGATACTGCATCAGTGAATCTTGATGAATGGGTAATTGCAGCGATACGTGAAATTTTCGTTGTATATTTTCATGGTATCAAATTAGTCTTTAACCAAGATTAAGGAAGGCAGGCTGTCATATCGAAAAAGGCCTTTACTGGGCTTCCGATGATAATTTAACGACGCAGTCACCGGAGCTCGTGAACAACAGAGGTAAGTAAACACATAAATGGCTCTTTGCTGTCGTGTAAAATCTGAGCTAAACAGAGCATGTTGGAAATTTTAAACCTGAACTATTTTAAGTTAAGATGGATAAAATGTCCCATTCCACTGTTTTGAAACATCGCTTATTTTATAGCACGAGCCAGGTTACCACAGATGTACATTACTATTAAAATTCAGTTCTATTTTAGAGAGAAAGATGTTTTCGTAGAAGAATGAAAGCACGTTGTTGTTATAGTTACACACTTACGTCGGTTGAAGACCCGGCGTTACATCGCCTCAAAAGCAAATCTCGCCCGGCATATTTGAGAGTCGGACATTGTTTGGGAAGAATATTCTGTATATGTACCTCATTTATCCGGACTATTTACCGACGTTAATGAGCGTGTTTTCAATGTATGCACGAGCATCACCTTCCCATTCATTTGACTGGTCGATACTAGACACCTGAGACTGGGAATTGATGTGTGTGATATGAAGATTTGTTGCCAAAACTTTCTGCAATCCCGTATGATCTCTCGGTACAGATTCCATAGCATTATATCTACAATATACCGGTCGTTTGATAGTTTGACTGCGGCATGCAGGTAAAACTGAAGTTAATATTCAACTAAAATTTAAAGTCAATTGTCGTAAAAAATGCTGAAAATAGCAAACATTAACTGGATCGTGTCTCAGTTAGTTTTCATTAGGTTTTATGAAAATTGAGTTTATGACTTCTGGTTGATTTGAAGCGGTATGAAAATTCCCTTCGTGTTCCACCGGTGGCTCACGTCGCAGTCAAACAGGTGCAGGATCCCTGACAAATACTTTTGGGAGGGGGGAGGGCAAATATTAATTATCAGCAATCTTTTTATTTTTTTACTTAAAACGGTGACTGAAATCGGCCCCCAACTCATCATTTCAGGGGTGAGGGCATGGCTCCCATGACCCCCTCCCTCTTGCTGCGCTTCTGGTATGTGTGAATAACCTTTTATCACGAGTTGAACGGATCAATTTTCATTAAATATTGCAACTTCGAAACTTGGAGTGTATTGATATATAAAACAGAAAATTAAGCTGCAAGCACTTGAAAATCAATAACTCGTGACCTTAATCTTAATGCATTGACTAACGTATGGAAATAAATTTTCAGAGAATAACTGCTCATTTTTGTCCGTTTTATTGATTTGTTTTTCTTGATTTTCTCATTTTTCCTGATCACAACGTACAATCTGTGCACTTTAGAAATTTATTTTTTTGAAGACAATTACCATGGAGGTGAGCCATATTTTCATATGCGAGTCAATTTGATATTCGTGTGTACTGGTGTGTTTCATGTCTATCGAACGAAGTTTCTCTAGCAGGTACAAGGACACACTACTTTAGATATGTTATGATGGAGGATTGTTCCAAACTGAGTGAAGGCATTTGCTGTGTTCTATGTATGTCTTTAACTTGAACCTAGACTTGGCAGCGAGGGCGAACGGTTGTCGGTTGGAATTAATACTCCTATATCTCCTATAATACTCCTAATAATACTATATCTCCTATAATACTCCTATATCTCCTATAATACTCCTATATCTCCTATAATACTCCTATATCTCCTATAATAATATATCTCCTAATACTCCTATAATACTGAGGTTGGAATTAATAACCTCCTACATCTCTACGTGTGCTCATAGAAATCGTTTCGTCACGAGTGGACCGATACGAAATGTCAAGCCATTTGTGATGAATCTAAGGTGCTAAATAAGCTCCAAGTTTTGTTAGCCCCAATCTATCGTTCGTTTTCCCTGGAATGGAGCTAACCATGCCGTGGAAAGTCGTAGGAGACGTGAAGTATAATTTTTTCTGTCAAATGAGCGTGTAATAAAATCAATTTCCCTGAATCATTTTGATACTGCCGAAAACAACAACGTACCTGCACTTGTTTTGGGTCTGATTTCAGCCCTCGCTATCAGATCGAATAATAGAAAGATAGAAAATAGTGAACCGACTCATTTCCATGCAGTATCAGCAGTTTGGGGTATTCATTTTATCGCTGGTGCTCGAGAGCTACATAAGGCAAAATTGAATGTCCATTTTCATACCGATCCTGTTATGCAAGAAATCACCGAAAAACATCAGGTACAATGAAAGTTTGGCTCAGTTCAACGAATGAACAGAAAAACCTCAAACTCGATCATTATAATCTCAAAAACTACCTTAGCCTCAATTTTCTTTTCTTCCAAACGCTGCAAAGCTGCGAAAGACGACTGTAGTTCCCTTCATTAATCACAAATGACCCAGAAAACATACAATCTATGAGTTCAAAACGTAAATACCAGGAATTTGCAAATATTTATTAACCACACGTGTAATATTTTTATTACTATCATACAATATCACAGAAGTTAGAATAAAAATGTAACGAGAAACAAATTTTTCCCAGGCAGATTCTAATCAAAATTGCTGCCCTCTTAGGACCACTAGAGTGACGTCATTGCTATGTTGTTACGTCTAGAAGCAGGCCCGGAGATTTGGAAGCTATTACGCAAATTCCCTCAAATGCACACAAAACTCCACAGCTCTCACTCTCAGTGTCCTGCGTTACCTTCTCTTACACAACGAATGGTGAGCTATAATTTAAAGATTTTGACAGAAGCGTTCCCGGTTTAATTTTTGTTGTGAAGTTTCAAGAGCAGGAAACTTTTAAGGACGTGCCACTATGTGATGATTTGTAGCTAAACGAAGATTGAAAGAAATGCTAATTTGTATCAAAGAGCATCACTAAATTAGTCCAAAAAATTTTAATGCACACAATTTTATAATGAAACATATTAATAATGATTTGAAGGAAAATTTGTTCGTATAGCATTTGGCGAAGCTTTTGTACTAGTAATGCTATACGAACGAAGTAATGCTTTTTGTACTAGCATTTGGCGAAGCTTTTGTACTAGTAAATATCCGAGCATAACAAAAAATGTCGATATCGAAGTAAAACGTTTTTTATTACTATTCTTTTCCTTAGTTAATTTAAGCAAGAGTACAAAATTATTTAGCCCCGAATGAAAAATTTAATCGAGAAAATCATGTAAATAGTAATGATTTATTCAGCTGATGTGCGGTGACGCAATTTAAATTGCACATCGTCAGTGAGGCCACACACAACTTGATTACATTTCGGAAATTATAAAATTTTTTCACTGGAGGCGCAAGAAACTTTGGAGTTTCTGCTACGGTGAAAAAACTGTGGTTGGTGTAAAGTTGCCATTAATAATTTTATCGTTGGACATTTATTCATCTTAGTTATCTATTCATTGTAGTTATTTGTTCACCGTAGTTATTTCTCCCTTGTAGTTATTTATTCATCGTGTTTATTTGTCCTGGGTTGTTATTCATTTATCGCGATTATTTCCTCGTTGTAATTATTTATTCGTCTTAGTTGTTAGTTCATTGCAGTTATTTATTCAGCGTAGTTATTTACTCCTCGTATTTGTTCGTCATAAGTATTTATTTTTCGTCGTTATTTATCGTGGTAGTTATTTATTCATGGTAGTTATTTACCTACGCTGTACTGCCTCGCTAGCCAGTACAGTTACTGGACAGTGTTCAATGATATTCACTATGGGCGGCCAAAATATAATGCACAGTCAAGTTCAGAGGACAGAAGCGGAAGGAAACCTGACTTCGAATAATACAATTGATTAGAGTTTACACAGATTTTGTTTACATAGTTTGGAAGCAGTAGAAATAAGTGACGCTGTGCCTCAAACGCGGACACATTTCACGCTGATGACAAGGTGTCGTGGCTCAGTTCTTTACATGTAGAAAACATCTTATTAAGCCATGATATTTATTCTTCCGAGAGCGGAAATTTATTGAAAACGTTATAGTTTCTAGATATGAAAATGGATATCTACAAAACTACACGTGTACAAAGGTAAATATCTCCCCTCAAAAATAAGTATCCCGCAAAACTACGTGTCCCACAATCTACTGTAATGGAGTTAAGGGACGTTGCTAACGTTATTCACAAAACAAGAGGTTGAACTACAGCACGGCGATTGGCGCAAATGGCTGTTGACAATCATGGCTTGGTCAAACTAATCAAGATTTGCTGAGTCATGCGAATTTACCGAGCATTTGTTTCCGACTCACTGCGTACTCGTACTGCAATGAGCACAGCGCGGGGACTGAGGGCGTTTCATGAATCGCTCTATAATTAGACGTCTGGAAGTTATGCATATTGCTGTATTGTTTTTTTTCATTGGAATTAAGGTCTGCAACTTTGTTTAGATACTTTGAGATGTTTTTGAATATTTGAGAATCATTGGAAACAAAGTATATGATGCTGAGAATTAATTTTTAGGCAGATCCATCATATTTTACGGCGACAGCTCATTGAAAACGGAGGCCTATCCTCTCTGACAGAATGGGCAATCAGGTATTGAGCAATGACATATCAAAAATATATGTTATCGACTAGGAGGAGGTGAAGACCCTCAACACCTTTTTGATTTTGGCTAGAAAATCATCATCAGTCTTTGCTTTTCTTTTTCACTGTAACTTTTAGTTTTCATAAGGCGAAATTGAAGCTAATGGTAGCGAAAGAAGCTATAAAATACAATTTTCATTTTACTGGCGTTTAACTAACTTGTTGAATTTCAGCGTTCTGTTGAACTCCAACAAAGTGTCGTTACTTACAAGAAAATTCTTGGAAACTCCCCTATAGCAGAAGATATATTTTCGACTTACATTTTTGACAGTTAAAGTTTTCTTACAGGAAAAATGAACCCCAATTATTAGTTTTATTATTTTTGCTTTTGGCTCAAAGAATTGTTTTCATTTCTAAGTTTGCCCTTCCACTGAAGGCTTTGTTTGGAGAGAAGTTCTTATGGTCACAGACCAACTGAAATATCTTGTAATAAACCATCACTTTTGGACGCCCGAGACTGTGCTATTTCGCCGCCTGCACTCAACAGATGCGAGCTGCAAGTCGAGCATTTGCAGCAGTGACGTAACAGACCAGCGTCATCTCGCTGGTGGCGCAAGAATACGTTATTTACTCCATCTAGGGACGGTATTATTATAAATATATTATAACCGTTATTAGTTCAACTTAGTTTTCTATTATATAAGTTAAGTGCTCAGTACTAGTACATTAGGTATATCAGTATATTGGTTCAGTATTCAGTACTAGTATGTTATATCAGTTCAGAGTTACCTCAATACGCGATATTTTCAAGTTTGAAAATATCGAAACGTTGTCTTAGTTTCCCTTTTGTGTGAGAGTTGGCGTCTTATAATGGTTTAGCAACATGTGTTCATTTATATATATGCCGAAAGTGAATACCTCTATTCCATGTTTTGATAATCCCTAACAACTTAAGGCCATTAATTACTGAAAAAGTCATCGTTTAGTTCATTAACGAAGGTGGAGCGTTCGACACAAATTTTGCAAAAATCCTTTCCTCAACATCGGAGCGGTCGCGTTACTTAATTATGGATAAGGAGAACTGAGCAGATACAGCGCGGAACAACACGCATTTCAGCTTTGAATAAGTTGAGAGTTATTTCTACTGGAATGAGACGCAGTCTCGTAAGTTTTTCCATAGCATATTTGCTTCGATATCAGGCGATAGGAAAAAGTCCTCGTCGAAATGCTACTCCCAATTGTGGTTACGACTTTTTCTTAAATGCTGACATTATGTAGTTTTTGTAGATCATGTTCTCATTTTTTATCCTGCTGTTCCAAATTTGAACTCATAGTTTTGTTACCCTTTTTTGCATGGAAAACGGCCAAATTCGGTGTTAATGACAAACATGAAAAACAAAACTTAATAAACTTTCAAGATAAATTTGATGTCCACAGATCATCAGCGAATATATTCGCCGAGCCTTCCAAACAAACCAGGAGAGAGAATTCAGCCACTTCATTTATATCAGTATCACTCGCACTCGTTCGAGTATAAAAAATAGGCATCAGAGTTCCACAGCTTATTCCCTTATGTTTTTATTCACTTCTTTACGAGTGAGTTTCAATGAATCGGTCCGGATTTAGCGTACATGCTATTAGGGAGGCAGAATTACAGAATCAAAGCGGATTTCCGCGGAACATATTTAGTCGCTTCTACCCTGCGCGTCCGGACGGACAAGCGCCTTCGCTCCATCTGGTCGCGATTGCTGCGGGATTTGGCGCGGTAAGCGGCTCTGGTCGGCGGCGCGCTGGGCACCTCAGCCAGGGCATTAATTGAAACTCGATTTCAATTAAATGAAATACCGCCCTCACTGAAATTACAGCTCGCCATCATTACATTGTCGCAGAACAAAGAAAATGGCGAAGTGCTCATGTGAGCGCATGGAGGTCCGATCTGATTATGGCTCTGTGGAGTTAGCAGAACTGCAGCGCCATTCATCGTGTTGGTAGTTGCAAACGTGGTGCAGGTATTCTGCATTGTGGATTTTGAAGAGTTATTATTTATTCTAATTTTAATCCCCTTGTACATAGTACATTTCAAGTTGCTTGAAAATGTGACTATGTAATCTCGAGTGGTAAAAGTACAATTCGTATTCAGAGCATCTTTCTGATCATCAGTCAAGCACTGAGTTATTTAGTTTCTTCGCATCCATCTATGTGTACTCTTCAGGGAGTTCATTGGGTTACACATAGTTCATGTATGCAGTGAGTTGAGTTAGTGCACTTATATTTCATGTCAGAACTTGAAGTTCATTCGAGGATTTCTTAGTTCTCTTTTCTATTTGAGGTTTAATCGGGTCGTAAAAAATCAAATGTTTATCTCTAACATTGCTCATTTGAGTTTTATAATTTTTCACCAACCGCCAGTCCTCATTTCAAATTAGGAAAATTTTAGTTTCATCAATTTAAAATTGTTACGGTGCCGTAAACTAGGGTACGGCATGAGAATCATTAAGGGTGGAATCTCTAAATAGAATGTTTCTCTGCTATAGGAAGCTTATACTCAATTCATTGTATAAGATTCCTTTAGCAGAGATCTCATAGAAATCCTTCCTATAGTCTTGTATGCTATGAATTTTATAACTCTGATATTGTCTGTGCAAAACAAATAAACCTCCGTCTACTAGTTCAGCTCATTTAAATGTGCAGGCCATTGCTGTCACGTTGATCAATGCTAGGAGGAAATTGTTCAGTTTCATACCTGCATGGCTGCTTAGCGTCATTTTCGCTCAAATGCATGTTACAAATTAACAAATAATTACGTTCTGTGGCACTATTCTCCACTGCGTTTCAACATTTCAAATTTCTGTTGTTCCAATGACGAGCCAAGTTTTTTGAACAAGGAAAATTTAAATGATAAGGCAGATTGCTCATTTATGACCTCTTCTAATGAATATGATAAATTATCATATTCAAGGCCTTTCGATTAATGTGTTTTGCCGTGGTCACACCCGAAAAATTCTCACTCACAATTATTTATGAAACCAACGCACAATTTAGATACCCTTGAAACTAACACAAGCTGTCATCTGCGTTCCCTTCACATTCTTGCTCCATCACTGCACAGCAGCTGAGATTATTTTCTTAGTATGCAGCAGCACGAGGGAGCTGGTCTTCCTTATATGAGCACCGGAGCAATGCAGGTCCAGCCGTCCCTTATAGCTTTGAAGTTGCGAGCTGTGGCTTGTACAGGGGTGTGAAAGTCCGCCTTTGTTAACACTCAATGGTCGTAGTTTAGATGCTCATAAAATCGTTTATGGCAACTGTAAAGCTTATACTTGTATCCTGTTTTGGCGCATGCGTTGAATTTGGTAACTGAAAAGCTTTATCGTGAAGTTTCTGTTTTATTCTCGATGTACCAGGCATACGTAACCCGTTAATGGTTACTGTCCACTACCATTAGTATAACAGTTCGGCCTTGCTAGTGCTGCAAGTGACTATATTCGTCAGTTGAAAATTCAGGTATGTGTCTGCAGAGATAGTAATCGTCATTTGTGTGCGCATGTAATTTTAGGCGAGAATGAACACAAAATGTAAGTATAGTGCTTCTAACGTTCATGTCCTGGAAGCTGTTCTTTCGCATGTCCTTCGTGAAGAAATGAATAGAAAAGAAGTGTGACTTAAAGGCTCGTATTAATGACAGCATAACAACAAAGATCTCTTAAAAATTTGTATGTTGCAATGGAGTTCTTGCTGTTGAAAAGCATACAATTGAAAGATATTCTTTCAAACGTACGATTTACATTTAAAACAATAGTTACCTAAATGAAGGAAGTTGAGAAGGCACTTCAGAAAATCAAATTTCCCGTAACATACAATTGGGAACTTAAATTTTTAGAGCCCCGAATCTATAGCAATGTATTCGCACGTACAATTATTTATTTTTACATTACTGAAATAAGCTCTCCGGACAAAAAATTACTCGCCTAACATTTTTCGAGTTCCAGTCATTTACTATAATCATAAATCGGTGTTCGGAGCTGTGACCAAAGTTTAGGTTACGCACACGTACTGAATACGGCATCAGTCTTTCTTCCGAGCTGATAAAATGCGGGCTAATCATTCAGTTGCTTTACAACCATGGAACGAAAGCAGGACATCTCGGAAGGGCTAAAAAGTGTTCTTACGTTTGAACGGGCTAAGAGGCACCCGGTGATGGAAGTAGCAAAATACGTCGGTGTTTCATGTCGCACTATTATATGGGTCTGTCAACAAAGGAAACAATCCGGTTCATCCGGCAGTTAAGGGTAAAATTGAAATCGGATGAGAATTCTAACCGACTGGGAGCGCCTGCTTGTATCCAGAATTGTTAACCTAATTCGCTTCGCATCAAGGACAGAACTACTGGAAAACGTCAGTGAAAGCCTCATTTGCTGCTGTTTCTGAACAAATTCTTCGTGGGGAACGTCAAGCAATGAATATATGGTGCAAAATGGCTCGTAAACGGTCGATGTTAACTCCTGCCCACAAGACCAGTGGTTTAAAATGGTCCTAAGGACACGTACATAGGACTGCAAAGGGAGTGGAGAAGTATCATGTGATCAGATCAATCACGGTTCTGCCTGTATAGCAATAATGCCCTTCGTTGTGTTCATCGAAGACCTCACGAAGCTTTCAGCGTAGAGGGTGTGAAAGGGCGATACAAGGAGGAGGGTCTGTCATGTTCTGGGGTTGGTTTAGGTGCACAGAAGTGGGTCCTTTAGCTGAGGTATCCATTGGGCTGAAAAAGCATGGCTACATTAAGTTGCTAGATAGCCAAGTTTCGCCATTTCCCAATTTCTGAACGGAGAAAACCATATTGCTCCGCCCATCTTTGAGGATTACAACAACCAGTTGCATCGGTCTAGAACTGTCATTAAATGGCGTGACAGTCCTTCACGATATTTCAGGTACTTAGGGTGGCCATTTAAATTTTCAGACATGAACCCAATAGAACATAAGTGGGACCACCTAAAACGATAAGTTAGACTTAGAGTAGATCGTCCACGTACTGTGGCCGCACTTCGAGATGCGGCCACTCGTAGAACACTCGTAGACTCGATGTCGCCCTGAAGTGTAGCCATTATTCGTGTCTGTGGTCGTCGTACACAACATTGGTAGCGAGTGACCGACTTTATAGAGCTTATAACACAGCTCTAACTCCACAATTTTGGAGTAATTTACCTATTTGAGTTGACCGAAAATGATGAAAAGTACTTGCTCATATTGAATTGAGCACATCAGAACTTGGCTCATCAGCATTTGAAATGAAACATTCAAATCAGCCTTCGTAACTTTATGTGAAGCTCAAATTTATTTCTCAGATGCTGATGGCAACATGCTGACATCTCGAGTCATGAATTCTTGTACTAAAATTGTTTACACAATGGAAACAAGCCGTAAATAGATAAAAAAACTTACGATATAAACGCTCCATGACCAAATGAAGTATTTTAGTTCGTTCTTTAGTATAGGACTCAGTTTATTCCATTCTTCCGGCTGGAATAGAATTTCATGAAAAATGGGTGGAAAGACTTGTCATATTTCAGTGAATGAGAATTACAGAAAAGGTTTAGGTTATTTTCATTCTACATGTCACATACGTACGCTATTCTAATTTAGAGGCCCAAAAAATTTTTGTGGAAGAATGAACATGGGTCTAATCATTTGAACATGGTCAAATAGCACACTTTGGAATCCTTCTTTCAATACCTGCCTCTAACTGGCAGGGAGACCAATGAGTGTTTCACAGCCTTCAGCCTGATTATATTACATACAGTACAGTATAAATTGTAGCATTCGAAAAACCACGATAGATAAATTTGCAGCCTAGAATACATACGCTGTAGCCGCAGTTCTTAATTTTGACTTAGGTTAAGAAGTACAACACCTGTCCGTGATAAGCACGGATTATTTGATCGTTGGTTTTTGCTGGAGTTACTTGTAAATTTGTGCCTACATTTTGTGATTATTCGCTAGGTTCATTTAATGTTATATTCGATTTGAACTGTGACTTTGAATATTCTATAATGATTTATGTTAAATTTTCAACGAGTGTTGGAACCAAGTTGATTGCATTAGTTTACTCATTTATTTTTTATCTATTTGCAGAATGAATCTCATATTATTTTCAACCTGTTGCCAGTGTAGCCGTTCTGTAGCCATCTCTGAAATTACTGCAGCCGTTCTGCCGCCGTTCATTGTAGCCTGCAGCCGTTCTGCAGCCGTTTATTGTAGCCTGCAGCCGTTCTGCAGCCGTTTATTGTAGCCTGCAGCCGTTCATTGTAGCCACTATAGCCGTTCTGTAAGTGGTCTTCATTGTCACGACCAATTACCGTTACCTGTTTCACTGTGATGTCGACCAACGGGAAACAAAACTGTGAATTAATGACTATTGTTTCAACCTGAATGTGCTCTTGTTGATTTTGTGTTCAGTACAG
The DNA here is from genome assembly GCA_014220935.1 of Platorchestia sp. MABIK. Lineage (NCBI taxonomy): Eukaryota > Metazoa > Arthropoda > Malacostraca > Amphipoda > Talitridae > Platorchestia > Platorchestia sp. MABIK. The sequence continues at coordinate 197,220 of JACJUY010000312.1, forward strand.
CAGTGGTAATGAATAACTAACTAAGGCCGGTGAGGCCAAGCGAAGGTGTGTGGCGCCTTCATACGCCTATACAAAGTTTTCAGTTAAATGTATAACAGCATATTTTGATGAGTGCCCATCAAAAGCAGCTTCAAATTGTCTCCAGCACAATCCATTCAGAGGTTTGCACATTTCGCCGAAGTTTATTTTAACTACACCGCAAGGTCAGATCGTAAGACCAGCTGTTATACTCGGAAGCATTTGTATGATACCTTGCAGGAGACAGTATATATCTATGTGGTTGTTGTCATGTCGAAACGACCAACGGAATCAAAATTCAGAGTCGTCATGCGGATGTACAAAAATAGTTTTCTGAAAATTCGAGTTAGTAAAGCTTGTATGTTCGTAAAGCTTTAATAAGAGAAGAAACATTCATTCGAAATGATGCAGCTTGTTCTACAATGTTTCACAGTCTTAAACTGATATGGATAACCTCATGTCTATCGTGTGATAGCAATAATTCTCAATCAACTTTAGTGTCATCAAGGCTTGAGATTCTGTCCACTTAGCCATCTGCTTCAATTAAAATTATTGCAGTGATTACTTTACGATCAAAAGATTACGTTGTTAGTGACTTGTTATGCTATCTTGGTCTTTGTGGCCGTGCGGTTGAGAGCGCTCCCTCTATTGTGTGAAATAGCTGAGGGATCGAGATATTAGAGTGATAACCAGGTGCTCCTTCCCATTGGGAAAGGGCAGAACTTGCCATCATTCCTCACTCGACACAGGTGTGTGAAGAAGGTACAGGCTCGATTACGGGTATCTGTAAGCACGTCGTTGCATCACGTTTAAGGCATTTGACACCTAATGTGTGAGACGTGTATCGATTTGACGTCGTTTCTACACTCTGCTGCTGCTATAGGGAACTAATGAGAGAAACTTTCGCACTGTCCATCCTTTTGCGTTGGATTTAGAGAAATTTTGACTCCCGTTTACACCACTTCTTTTGAATTAGCTTTCGTTGTTCTGGAATTTCAGGCTAGGTTTGAATAAATGTGAAAAATTATTATGATTTAGATTCCGGGAACCCACTCTTTTTCCTAGAAGAAATTTTATTCTTTCCATGCAGTTTCATATGATGAGCTATGCAAACCAATTGTATAGGAATGCCACACACGGAGGAAGCTTGCAATTAATTATTGCTTGTTTAAACACTTCACCAATTTGGTTTTCGGTTAGAAAGTTAATGATTTTCTACTTAGTTCCAAATTTGTGGGGAGAGATGATCACCCAGTGGTTGAGTTTGGTAAAATTATCATGTGCTAATCCTTAATTTAGCTCTCAAAAAATTTTGTTGATTAGAAATTAGATACAGCGAGCCCTATAGTTTATCTCACAGTTTACATGATGTTTTTTGATCATTCCCTCTTTTAGCTTTGACTTCATTCCACACATATAGGTTTCGCTCACTTTCATTGGTGGCAAGGATTAGATTAAAAACTTTTCAGCAAACGTTTTGTAGTAGGGAAGACGCATAGTAAGAAAGACGCTTTGAATAAAAGTATTGAATGCACTGTAAAAATGAATACATGCGCTTATTGTACTGGTAATTGAATCTTAATTAATGGATAATTGTCCCTTTCGACATATCGTACAGTTACGACATTCACGAAAATGTGAAGCATTTGAATAACTAAATGATGCGCTACCGCAGAGTCCATACCTAACATCACTGTGAAGATATCAACCGATATCTGAATACTTGAATGCTACCTGTTAGTTTTGAAAAATTCTAAAACAAGGATGATGAAAAATGAGGAGAAGTAATGTCGTCTGACGATACTAAACTTGAGCCGCTACGAAGCAACGCAGCTGTAAATGTTGGAGGCAAATGAAATTTTTTTCGACTCAAGAGTGCCAATCTTTGCGCTGCAATATTTGGAACCAGGATACGAAAGCTTGCAACAGAGACGTTCCTATTCAACATTTTCGGCAAATAAATTAGTAAATGGAATGTTTCATGATTCTTAGATGAACGAATTTCAAGTGAAGCTTAGAACATTCAACATTAGAACATTGATGCTAGAAAAGGCTACAGTAATTTACTGACGCCATTATGCCAACGAAGTGCATTGCGAGTGAAAAATATTCTATTCCAGGAAAGGTGATGCGTATTATCTTACGTATTGTTCTTCAACAGCCTTTTGACTCACGTCAGGCTGCCATGGTCATTACGTAGGAGCTGCTAATACGAGATATACTAATGGTATTTGAAGGAGCCTCAATTTGTAAACTTCAGTCTTTCAACAGGCATGTTTTTTTCAGCTTTTCAGCCGATCGAGTCAGTACCTATTTTCACTCATCTGGGTTGAGGGTGGGATTATGACTAAATTAATATCTACTTAAGGGGAAGAAAAAACGGACTGCCAGTGATGGTTATCCAACCGATTATCTTGCCCTCACACTCTTAAGCTGCGGAGTCTCTGGAAAATGGTAACGGTGACTGTTTAGAGAACTGATTTTATGGAATGACTTGGTTAGTCTTCTGATCTCAATCCGATTTAGAATCTGTGAAGCAAGTTGAAGTTGCAAGACCATGTAACAAAGGGACTCAAAATAATTAATATTTTATGATATTTGGAGAAGCTCATGAAGTGAAAGACTTGAGCTTTTGAGTCAAAACAAAGTCCTTGCTATAAAAAATTATTCAGATGAGTCAAATTGCTTTAATATCTATATTCATTATCTATATTATTTATATTCATGCATCCGCCGTACTGATCGAGGGTCTGAAGATCACTTGAATGCTGGAACGCAGAATATTTTTGGTTTTTCGATTTGCCAACAATTGTTGAAATTTGAAGAATATCAAGCCTAATTTTTTGTGTTACACTTTCATACTGTCAAAATTTGCTAAAACAAGGAATGCCCTTTTGAATTTAATTTGATCTGAATTGGAACTTTCAGATATGTATTACAAAAAACACCGTACAACATTGTGAGATGCACAAGAAATGAGTAGGAGTATCCGCAAATGAAACAGAAAAATTGACTAGTTTTAAATCCGTCACTGACCTCCTTAATTAAGTGTCCTGTTCTCTTCTGAGACAAAATAAAAGCTCTCTGCCTGGAGCCGGAGATGCCAAAGTAGCATTTTTAGGAATCAAAATTCCCAAATTTATCATTTCCTCATCTAAAATTAGTCCTACAGAGCAATCAGCACGTGGTGAATGATGCTTAATGGCCAAATTTCACCTCAAAAAAGCCTATCTAAAGAATTTTGGCCACGACAAGGCCCATCTGGCGTACTTGCTCTAGGTACACGCGTTGTATCCACTCAGGTCGGAGCGCGCGACCGAAGGCAAACAACTGGACACGACGTGAGCTGTCGTTACTCTGACTTGCGTCACCTCATCGTGTCTGCTGTCGTAATGGCGTTTTATGGTCCTTCATTTAAGGACCGGCAAAAGTGTACGTGCAGGCCACCAAACTGCGAGTATGGAAGTAAAAGTTGAGTGTTCCTGTTCTCCGGGTTGGGCGAGAGATGAACCTGCCATCAGATTAACTGGCGGGCTTTCACTTTTTAGGATAAGCGAAACTGTGGGAAATTTTCTTCCCATCTTCCGCTGAGAAACTGAACGAACGTGAAATTACTGTCGGGTATAACTACTGTGTTTACCTTGAGGTCAAACCTTCAACAGAAAAACGTGGCATTCGTTGATCCCTCAAAATTGGAGACAGTGGAGGTTTATTTTCTGGAACTTTATTTGTTAATGAATTTTCTAATACCAGAGGCGCTGAATCGTAAAGGAGGATGATATCGTAGTACTCAAAAGATAAGCTTCGAAGAGGTACGCTCACGAAACGCAGCTAGACTTGATAGAATAAAATGAAAGTGTTCAGAAGTTCCCGTTCCTGATTGAGGACAAAATTCGATTAGCCAGGAAAAAAATTGGTTCAGCCGCCAACAATGTTCTAACCTACAATTATTTACCTTTTCGAGAATCACTGAAATGACAATAGCCGTAAATGGAGACACAAACAAATGCGTCTGTTGATGTGGGACTTCATCTACTCTGCCGAACACTCTAAAATTTTTACATACTATGTTGAAGTATTTTACTAAACGTTATCTCGAACTGTTCTGGATCTAAGAGTTTCAATTCGTATAATTTGTTTCAATAAACATGTTTTATTCAACTTAAGCTGGGCATTGAATGGATGATTAATGCCTTTCAAAAATCGTCTCTTTAATTAATTAAATCTTGAACTGATACTCACGCGAAACTGGAGTATAGGCCTTCGGAGGCAGAATATCAATGGCAGGAAGTTGATTCCTTAAAGGTATACGAAATTAATTCTGTTCCAAACTTTGGTGCAAACTTTGACTGATTGAATACACGCTTATTCTGAGAGCAATATTACGTGGCGGCCCAGGCAGGCAAGTTTAAATGATGTTCATACTCAGGGCAGAGATACCGTGGGCCTGTAGCTCTTCTCGCACCCATCGCTTGGCCGCGCTGTGGGGTCTAATGACGGCCAGTGCAATCTCCGTGTTCTGTATTTGCTGTTGAGTTACTCAATGAAATCTTGGTGAGTTTAGTTATGTGAAGCTTCAATGGTGTTTTTTTTTTAAATTACATTCATTGTTGTGACCAGGGTTGCGGAGTCGGAGGAATAAATGTGCGACTCCGACTCCGACTCCGCCTTTTCAGAATTTTGCGACTCCGACTCCGACTCCGACTCCACCTTTCCAGAATTTTGCGACTCCGACTCCGACTCCGACTCCA
>JACJUY010000312.1:202003-226398 GCA_014220935.1 Platorchestia sp. MABIK
TCTAAAATTTTGCGACTCCAACACCGACTCCACCTAATCACAATTTTGTGACTCCAACTCCACCTATTTACAATTTATAAGATGAAAATTACTGCTTCCAGGTATTGCAACCTGTACATATGGTTAATTATGATTTTTATTTGCGAACGACTTTTAAATTGGCAATAGAATGTTAAAAATCAAGTTTTACTAATATATATCTACTAGTGTACACGATTCTTCAAAAATGACAGGATTCGATAGTTTTCTTTAAAAAAGTCCCAAGATAAGGATGACAAACAAATAGATCTACCCTAAAAGTACCCGCGATTAAAATATTTTTGTACATGTGCACTGGTGAAACTCTTATCACTGATACGGTCAATTTGCATCCTTATGAACATCACAGACGTACACACCAACCAAGCAAGCAACAACTGTGTAATATTCTTAAAATCATTATTAGCAAAGAAGTTTTCAACAAATTTGCCATATCTTTTTCCCACGATAAGCTACATTTTCTCAACAATGGATTTAATTTTCAAGCAAATTTTTCCATTTATAAACAAAAGTGAGCAGATGTTAGGTTTTTCACATCATTTGAATGGTATTTATGATCCCATCCAATCAAGCTAATTCCCATTGTAAAAACATAGTGGAGATTAAGTACAAAAGCACATTTTATTTATAAATTGATGGAGACACCAAGCGTTTCAATATATATATATATAGTTTTTTTGTGCGGACAAATTTCCACCGTAGGTTGAAAACCCAAAATTAATCAATTTTCACGAAATATTAAATGCCCAAAATTCCTTAGTTTTAGAGTCGTGAGGACTCAAAGAAACTTTGAAACCTAAAGTATGATACCACGTGCGTGCCAATGTTAGCGCTACCTTTTTCACTTCAATTTAATCCAAGTTAAATTCATTTTAATCCAAGTCAAATTCGAATAAATCCAAGTCAAGTTCGAATTAATCCAAGTTAAGTTCAAATGATTCTCAGTCAAGTTCAATCTAATCCAAGTCAAATTCAAATTAATACAACTTTAGGTTGAGTAAAGAATTGACACAATCACTCATTAATTAGAGCGTTTTTTGCATTAAATATGTTTCTATTGGATGTCATGAGAAAGACAATTGTTTCTCCTTTTAGCAAGGAAAACATAAAACCTTCGCCTGTGTTGCAATTTAAAGACAAGCTGTCGTAAAATGTGCTAAGTATCCAGCATCAGGAGGCAGAGTGTAATTCAGATCTTTGTGCGGCGTAAAAGATACCTGTCAATAATATGATAATAATATAAATCTCTATTTGAGTGAAAATAATTCCTCAATACTACTATGTATTTGTGTAACATAAAATTACCTTTTGAATATAAAAATTTGAATGAATGCAAACTGCCATAAATGTAGAATTTTAAAAGAACTGTAGTGAGTAGTATAATACGAAGTTTTTATAGTTGACTGGTATCTTTAACGCCGCTCAAAGATCTGAATCACACTCTGCCTCCTGATGCTGGATACTAAGCACATTTTACGACAGCTTGTCTTTAGATTGCAACACCGGACACCGGCGGAAATTATATGTATTCCTTGCTGAAAAGAAAAACGATTGTCTTGCTCATTACATAAAATAAAGGCATGTTTAAAACAAAAAACGCTCAAATTAACGAGTGATTACGTCAATTCTTAACTTAACTAATGGACTGCTTTAATTTGAATTTGACTTGGATTAAATTGACCTTGACTTAGATTAATTTGAAGTGAAAAAGGTGAAGTCTTGATGGGTGAAACGGTGAAGGTGAAGTCTTGAAGTTCCTACCCCACTAAAACAGGTTTTTGAGATTTTTACAATGAGAACTGCAAGCATTTTACGGTTTGGAAAAGTATCTGCAGTTTCAAGCTATTAAGCATTGAATAATGTTTGCACATTTTATTAATTTAATGAAATAGCTGCTAACGTTTATCATTGATGACTTAGTGTTAATTTCCTAACGAACGTTTTTTTGCAAATTTTTCGTGATTGCAAAATGCTTGCAAGTTTTATCGTAAAAATAACAAAAAATTGCTTTAGTGCGGTCAGAGCTATTAAGAGTAGCGTTAACATTGGCGCGCATGAGATCTCCTACTTTGAGTTTTAAAGTTTCTTCAAGTCCTTATAACGCGAAAACTAAGGCGTTTTGGCTTTTTATCATTCGTGAAAATCGATTTATTTTGAATTTTTGTACCTATGATTGAAATTTGCCTGCACAAAAAACGCCCTATATAGTATTGATTATTCTTATCAAATAAAATGCCAAGTGTCTGTTTAAGTGAATAAATGAATGAATAGATTTGGGTATTTCATGTGCATAACTTCTGTGTTATTACAATGTTCAATTCAGTTTTGAACAAATAAAATTGGTTGGTCCGGCTTGGTTGGTTGGTCTGTCCCTTTCACGCTCTGAAAGGATGCTTAATGATCGTATCTGTGATCCGAGTTTCACCAGTGCACAAGCACAAGAATATTTTAATCGTGGCTACTATTAGGATGGATTAATTTATTTGTCATCCACATCTGGAAGATTTCTTTAACGACAATATCGAATCACGTCATTTATGACGGGCCGTGTACACTATTATAAACATATATACATATATATTACTGACAGGAGTCTTCTGAGTAGGCAAAGTAGGCAGTGCATCCCCTGATAAGCATAGATAAGCATCAACAGTTTTTTCTATTCATACGTATGCTCTGATTTAACGAAATTACAATAGTTGATTCAATTCCTATGCTCAAAATCCCCAAAATTTTGCTCACACACATATGCAGATAAGGTCGGCAAGATTTGCACACCGCCTTTTTTCTCTGTATCTACACTATACAGAGTAACAATGCAGAAAAGGTGACATATTGCAGCTCAAACAATTTTATATCTTGGCTACAATAGGCCAAAGTTGTTCTGCTTTCGTCGCTGGGGCCTAACATTTTCGGAACATTTTGTTTACGAATAAAAACCAATTTTAGCTTCTCTATGTGTAATATGATACTGTCTTTTATTCTCGTTTGACTTTTTATTAGGTATTTGACACTTCCTTATTTTAATAAACGCCCATGTTCTTTTTACTTCGTATTTTTGATGCTTTTTGGAACGTTTTCAGCAAGAAAATTTGTACGATCGCAGAAATGCAACAATCACTGCAGCAGAGATAGTGCATTGCTTTGAGTTACAATATGAGTGTAACTAAGTGAAGTATTTGCTAGTGTTGTGATACTATTTTCATTGCAGCTCTTTTACATTGTATTTAATTTTTTCAAGTGTTCCAACACCGATTTTGATTACCATACAAAATTTCCAAAACTTTCTTAAGAAAAAGTCATTAATTATATAATACTGAGAAACAGACACTATTTCAGTTAAAAAATTGTGAAAACATAATTATGAAAATCTCCATTTCAGCGTATGCTTACTTAAAAACTTGGGAGTGATCAGCAGATAAAAATTAAACATGAAAATGAAATGATAAAATACAATATAACTTTTGAAGAACCAAACAAATTTCAAGGAACAACTTTAGAAATGAGCAGAAATTTTCATTATTAATGCATGTCAACTTGACCTTAAGCAAGGAAGTAGACAAAACAAAGAAATAAATTTGAAGTACATAGGCACTACATATAGCTGAAAAATCAACTAGTATTACAGTTATTAACATGAAAATAAGATAATTGAATTTTCATTATCAATAACCATTTCGTAACCTGAAAACTAGAACTCTTTATATATCAGATCATAGCTTCAGGTTTTTGGCAAAGATTAGTCATTATCAATTTATCATAACCTAAAGACTAGAAATATTTATGATCCCAACATAACTTTTGGTTACTGCAAAGACTAGTCATTATAAATCAATACACCAAAACAACATCAAAAGAAAGACTAGCAAAAATCGTTTTAAGGAACCACTGGTATAGAATATAGACACAGTAAGAGCGTACAGAGTTACCACTCTTTATTTGAGTACAATGTATTGCATCAGCTGAGCTGTTCTGCAAGTAACTTGCAACACATTAACTACTAGTTTCTAGATCCTATGTATTAATTGAAGGGGGAATGAGAGAAACAGAAACAAACAGAATGAATGTGCGTTGCTTTCAATAACGAATTCCGTTTTTTTCACTGTAATATATGCATTATTGCTCCAGTACGAAAATTATACCTCGCACTCGTGGGTATCACACACATAAGTGTGCGAACCCACAACGACCATTGATATCAATGACCATTGATCGTTTTAAGTGATAGGTGTGAATACGCTGTTTCGAACCTCGAATAAAATAATCAATAAAAACATCGCGTATTTATATAGCTTTTCAGTAAAGTATTTTAACTCTGTTTTGTTTACTTTTGGTTTTAAACAATTATGAATAACTTTTGCACAAATTTGAATCGAAGACACCAATAAATAGCGACTCCAACCTCGACTCCACCACATCCGAATGAATAATTCCGACTCCGAGTCCGACTCCACCACATTCAGAAAAGTGACTCCGACTCCGACTCCACACTCATTCAGAAAAGCGACTCCGACTCCACCCTAAAACATGCGACTCCGACGACTCCGACTCCCGACTCCGACTCCGACTCCGCAACCCTGGTTGTGACCCCGTGTTAAATGTTCTGTATTTTCTGTTGTTACTCGATGAAATTTTAATATGTTGTTGGTGAGTTTAGTAATGTGAACTCCAATAAGGGATTTTGTTTGAGATTACATTCACATTTGTTAACTGTTTTATTTTAAGAGGATTGAAAAAATTTGTGTTTTGTACATAAGTATTTTCTTCGAAATGAAAGTAGGTAAAAGAACGGATATACAGCATGGTGATGTGACTCTCCTTTCTAATGCATAAGTTATTCCATGAAAAATTTTTGTTTCATTGAAAGATTTTTTCACTGAATTAAATAGGATACGAATTTTGATACGTCTTCATGCTGTGGCTACAATAATGATTCCCAATGGTTGATATCACGGTCAAAAATAACTCGTCATTCAACTACTGAAAGTCAACTTTCATTTATTCAAATGAGTATCAACTGGAGATAGATAGAAGAAGGGTAGATAGAAAATTTAGATTAAACATTTATTGGGGGCAAAAGACCAACTATTGGGAGTCATAAAAATTTTCTACCAAGGTAAAATAAATGTTTCATCACAGAAGCACCAATGAAAAAAATAGATATTGACCAATAAGGTAAAATATTTTCCCATACTGTATTTAGAATAAAGGACCCTACGCAAAAAAATTGATGAAGTTCTGTTACACACTTTTTAAAGTAGGAGTCATTCACAGAATTAGTTATTAATCTCTGTTTGGTGCTCGAAATGCCCGCAGACTGACAGCATCTTTCGTTAGCGGTCATGCGTGGGCGGTGTGCTCGACAAACATATTCTTTAGGCGATTAAATAAAATATTTCCTTCAAAAATGTTACAAATATTTTACTACAACCATCGGCGTCTGTGATATGCATGAATGCCATAAACTTGAAATCATTTCGCTCATTCGTGAAAAAATTTCAGTGATGAGTGTGATGAATTTTATTCTATTTTAATCATGTGTAGTGTGTGTGTGTGTGTGGTGTCATGTATACGATGTATTTTTACTTTAACTATGCCAAATATTATTAGTTTACCCATGTGTTATGTTTACGATGCCATTTGTGCGATGTATTTTTTATATTAACCATGCGTGCTGTGTACGATACCATGAGTACGATCTATTTTTAATCATAATTTACTTCACTTTTCCCTCATAATACATGAAGCCACTGGATCATTGAAGTTTTCGTACAGAAATGCAGCCCCTAATAGAACTTGCAATCATTTTGCCTTTTACGAAGTTTTCTGCCATTTAACGTTAACGTCAAATAAGGGTCATTTTTTATAAACGTTCACGGAAATAAAACCAAGTATTATATTTCATTGGACTACTCGTGTCTCGTCGGGTTAAATTATTTATTTACTAATGTTTTGGAAGTACTCTTCCTAAAATGAGCATGCGTGAAAAACCGTGTCCCCATAGCAAAGGGCGGGAATGTAGAAATTGCATTTAATTTTATTACACAGAGCAAGGCCCGAATTTTTTTCGTTTTATTAATAAGGAAAACTTTACGTGGAAGGCTCTCAGGGATACAACTATTGTATCTGAGGGAGAGAATTAACTCTCTAAAGGGAAAAATGTAAAGCTCGTAACCGACTTGAGATGAATAACGCCTTCCTTTTGTTAAAATACAAAAACAGGTTTTTTGTTGCGTTACGGACGGTCTTTTCTCGGTTCACTGCTCTCCTGTTACTTAGCACATATTATTTTTTTTTCAAAGTTGTTTTCATTTCATAATCTTCTTCCCTCACTTGCTGTTTCTATCGGCAGGAGATCGTCTGTGGGAACATATTTTGTGTGTACATCCCGTCACCTTAGCTCTGTACTAACTGGTGCCTTCATCCAACCTCTCTTTGGGACACCTTCGTAGTGGATAGGGAGGAAACATAACTTAAATCGTTATATAACCTCATTTATTTTAATTTACCGGCATGGAAGGAGACAACCAAGTACACAAGCAAGCAGCAAGCACGAAAACAAGCAAACAAGATTATTATATTTTTATGAGTGTATGTGTTGTACTTGTCTCTTCAAATTCAATTGAACACGTTAACGATACACCATTTGCACAATCTGCTAAATGTAAGTTATGTAACATGACGGCCAAGTTCAAGTTATTCTATGCATCTTGAATTATTACTCGTGAGCAAGGCCCATCAAAAATGACGGGACTCAATATTTTCTTGAACAAATTTTCCTGATGTGGATGACAAATTTATCCATCCTGTTATCACCCGTGATAAAAAATATTCGTGTACTTGTGCACTGGTGAAACTTGTATCACAGATAAGATCATTAAAACTATCCTTATGAGCGTGACAGAGAAATTGAAAAAATGGATTCCAAACAAATAAACCAAGGGTATTATTAGGTGGTAGCAGGACCCGAAGAAATTATACGGATAATGTCATTGATAAGCTTGGTGGACCCGTGAAAAAATTCCATCAAAATTACCTAACCTGTGCTAACCTAACCTATCCTAATCTAACATATCCTAACCTTTCCTATCCTATCCTAACCCATCCAAACCTATTGAAACCTATCTTGATCAAATCTGAAACATTTCAATGCATGTAAAGACGATCTTTTAATTTTACACTTAGGAATTCGGTATCCATGATACCGCAAACTCAGATGAAAGCTTATCGGATACCAAACAAATAAATATACATCTTATGTATCTTAAGAAGCGGACACCAAGCAAAAAAATAAATAAATGTATAATTAAACACAACGGGCATTATCAGGTTAGATACAATGAAGGCGATTAAAAACCACACTAATTACAACCGTATCTGCCTTTCAATTTCAGCTTTACCAACTTGAGCACACGTTGTCGTGAACTTGGTAGTGCTGTGAATTTCTAGAGAAGACGAAATTTCCAAGCATTGAATCAAAAGAAGTTTTTATTCTTAAAACTAGTTGCTCACTCCCATTCGCCTCTCAAACCTGTAGAGGCAGCGAAACCAGATCGAACAATATTTTTTTAACCAAAATCCTCAAGGTTGGGCTTTGTTCCAATAAAATATAACGAAAATTTCTAAATGAAATCCGTCATCATCGCAAAGTTTAAAATTTAAAATGAAATATAGCGAGCGTGTTCAGAAAAAGGTCAACGAGTCAGCCGGGCCTCGACGCACAGGTTCGCCTTACGGTACATTTTTTTCGTCCTCACCGTGATCGAGCACGACCCTTCCTCCGTGCACCGCCTTCGCCTCAGTCAACAGCTTAATTCTTCTTCTTGAGCAGTTGCCCTTACACCTTCTTTTCGGTTAAGTACAAATTTATATATTTTTGCAATGAGTAGCAGACGCAGTCACAGTGTTTGCACGAGCTGGAGTATGTATGAGCGCAATGCATAATACGTATGCATATGCTAGGTCCTCGTTTTGACAGACTGTATGTGTTTAATTTGATGACCCACGGAAGACACAGGTGAAATGTCTTGATTGCCATGTTTTTTAACAGACGTCTGTGGACTGATTATCTATATGAAAGTGGAGTGGGTGTTGAGGAGGCTTCACCGAGCTCATCTGTACATCAGAGGCAGTGAAAGGAGCTTCGTTGTAGCCTCTTCCGTTGCTAAGGTGAGAGCTGATCCCAGTCTTGAAGTCTTCGTTTCCTTTTCCTGGTTCATCAGGCAGTTAACCTGCATTGACTTCAGTGAGCGATTGGCCTATAAGAATTGTTGTCAGTCGACTCCACTGGAGACTAGACGGCAACATCCGGTCATAGAAATAATTATTGATCAATGGGACATTTGCTAGATTTTCTCCAAAGAAACATGAAAAAACTAAAACCTATATCAGGTTTTGCTTTCTTCTTCACACTGAAGAAAATCATTTTCTTGAGCGTTGCTGGGCGAGAATAACAACCAATATATTCGCCGATTTTCAATTTATTCGCGGAGACTTACAAAGAAGGTGCGGTCTATCTGTATGAATTTTCTTTTAACATCCTTGCTCTCCTGATAAACTTCAGCAAAACATTGTGCATAGGATATTCAGGTGTGGGCGTACAATATAAACTTTAGCAAAATATTGTGCATAGGATATTCAGGTGCGAATGTGGAATTTTCGAATGGCAAATTTCCTAAGAACGGGAGACGGGCAGAGGATGCGCCGCACAGCTGCACGTAAAGATCAATTATTCATCTTAATGAGTGTCGTGGGTTGCGGCTGCGTGACCCGCGTGACCTGCGCTGCTGGGGCCAAAATGCGAGAGGTGAGCACACGGAGAGCGGGTGGAAAGGGAAAGACCACAGGCGTCGCTGATTTACATAAGTACAACTCTCGTAACTAATGCTTTTGATGCCTGCTCAAGTTTGTTATTGAACAGCGGCAAGCTTTCTTTTTGTCGCATGCACGTTCTTGTACTGATTTACACAAAAGACAACTCACGTAACTAATGTTTTTAATGCTTGCGTAAATTTGTTAATGAATTGCGTCATGTTTTCTTTTCGTCGCCTACAAGCTTTTGCACAAGCGTCATTGATGTACACAAATACAACTCGCGTAGCTAATGTTCTTAAAGCCTGCTTAAGTTTGTTATTAAAAAGTAACGCGTTTTTTTCATTGCCTGCAATTTTTTTTCGCTCGTATTCTTTACAACGAGAAAATGTTTCTCCGAGCGAGCTTAAGGTAGCGTTGGTTTCATTTTATGACACTTAAATTGCACTTTGACGGTGAACATATTCTTATAAAATACTTTTGCAATGAGGTAAACGTTCAAATGACTTTTAGCTACTGTCATAATCGGCGGCATTTCATTTTTTACAGTCATGTCGAAACTGTATTTGTGACAATTACGCAAGCCCGCTGTCTTATGAGCTGAAGGTTAGCTTGTGGCGCAACAATAAACAAGTTCTTGTTGCTAGCGCTCATCAGAAAGCTTGCTAATCCCACATCGATAATGTGTACCGAAGAGATCATCATAGAAAAGTGGCCTTAACTCTCTCGCAGAGTGCGGCTTTATCCTAACGAACCAATTACATACTTTCTGCTCGCTAAGTGAAGCGCAACGTCATGCTCACGTTTTTGCCAACTTGCGGCTGCTTTCGAAGCCTCGCGTGAGGCGGAGGCAAGCATCGCTGTGCCGTGTGCAGTTTTCTGTTCCAAGGTAATTTTTTTTCCAAGGTAATTTCTGTTCCAAGGTAATTGTCGGTACAATATAAAACTTCTTTACTTTTTTGTGTCAATCCTCAGACCTGGAGTAAGAAACTGTGAGAATGTATTGTTTGAAGGTTCGCTCTGATGTGCGCCACGCGTTTTCAAAGATTCCATTTTTAATACCAGAAGTGCTAAGGAGAGCTGCTCACTGCGGAGAAATATTTCGTGTATCAGTGCATGAAACTTCAAAAGAAAAAGAATCTTACGCTGTGAAGTTTCTGTATGTCTTTGGTACATTTTTAAAATAACTGCTGTTTTCCTTTTTCATTGGATTTTCAAATTGAAATTTGATTTTCAAATTTACATAAATCTTTTCTCGACACATGGATTTTATTGTCATGAAAAATGGCGCACGGCATGCCGTACAATTTTTACGCACGCCATCATCCCGAAGTTATCGAAACGTTTTCAGTTTAATTTCCATGATTCTAATTCTGATAGCATTGTCAATGGTGAACATTAAAATTCCGTCTACAAACATGTCGGTGAATAAGCTCTAACAAAGAACTTGAAGAATAATAAGCTCGATTTGGAAGAAATATCAGGTATTTGAGACAAGTTTGAGGTATTGTTTTTAATTCATATGACTTTAAAATGTATCGAATTCAAGTCTACTGAGTTAAAAATATTTCTTTTGAGGTCTGAAGTGACGAGAATTTACTTCCCCGTAAATTTGATGCAGTATGAAAGAGTGAAAAGCTCCAGGGTGATGGAAAGTTGAGCATGGAAAAATAAATATTTGAGCTGCTTCTACAGCCGTTCAATCCTCCACGAGCTCACTAAAAATTGTGAACAAGAAAGTGGAGAACTGCCAGTGCAAATTCAATGCCTCACAGGAAGCTCTGAATGCTACCTTCTGACAGCCCAGCAAGCCCGCGCTCATCCATTATTGCTTGAGATGGAGAATTTCTTTTTGGTGACAGGTCTACACAAGGTGTTCACAACCTAATGGTATATGGTTTGATAATACGTGTAAAAATATAGAAGAACAAATGTTTCATGAATAAGCAAAACTCAACCTTACATCGGTTCCGGGATATCGGTCTTTTAAGTTGAATTGGGTCTGTGTACCCTTGGTGAGGGCAGCCTCCAGAGTCGTGGGTGGTGACAACTCATTTGATTACATGAACTTTGTTATGGAATTGGAATTATGAAAAGTGTTCGCAATGCACCTTTGTTATGTTAATGCAGATCTGGTACTTATATATGCAGAAGCGATTTCTGTACAGGATATAACACTCGTGGTTTATAAACAATGAGTACTGCCGCATCAACTAACTTGCCAACAAGATCCATTTCTGACTCCATTGTTGTTTCATCCTTTGATGAGGAAACTATTTTGCAGAACCCACTGATAGCGGACGACATTTAAAGCAATCAAATGGCATAATTTACAGATTTAAAGTAATGCAGGGTGGGAGAAATCTTCCTAGAGAGTTACACCCTATATGATACAATTTCACGCAAACTTCGAATGTTTATATTTTTACATATTCTTGGAAAAATCGTGTTATCTACATTGAGAATTCGTAGTTATTATAGTTTTCAAACTCTCAGTATATATTTATATTAATATGCATGTCATCGTCAACACTAGAGGGCTTTTCGGTCCACATATAGCACCATTGAAACACTGCTCAAAATGAGGAACAATTTATCAGACCCTCTTTTTTTTCCTTAAAAAATGTGAAATATGTCTTGGACCAATTTGTTTCAATTTTCATAAGGTTTTTATTTTAATGCTGAATTTCAATTCCGAAAAAATTGCTCTTCGAGAAAAAGTTATAAACGACTGAGGACACCCAGTTCACAAAACAGCCATTGACGTTGCAGTAATGTCATGACATGTGACGTTATCACATCAAAATGTATTATAAAACGTTTAGTACAACAATTTAGGTCAGGCGAGGCTAGGCTTGGCTTAATAACATCAGGTTTGGTTAGGTTTTTTGACCTCAAGTCAATTTAGTTTAAACAAATGATAATCAATTGAATATTAGGCTCTTAATTTTCTAAAGCCTTCAGCTCATTTTTAACGACTTCTGTCCTCATTTTTTATTGGATTCATAAGCCATCACTTCCTTGAGTGTCCCAATTGACCTTGCTTAATTAAGTGTCCGAAAATCATTTAAGTGTCAGAGTGACTATGGTAAATTTAATTTAATGAGCCCTTAGATGGGAACTCTCCGCTTTAAAATCACTTCACAGTTGATTCTTACGGGTACAGCAATTATTTCTTGTGTGTACAGCAGTTGACTCTTACATGTGCAGCTGTTGATACTTACGTGTACAGCTGTTGATACTTACGTGTGCAGCAGTTGATACTAACGTGTACAGCAGTTGATTCTAATGAGTACAGACGTCTATTCTACCGTGTATGGCAGATAATTTGTACGTTGCAGATCGGCTTAGAATGACACCAACCACACCTCAAGTACACAAAGACCGAGCTGTGTAGAATAGCGATGCGCTCTTCTGTTGTTTCCCCTACTATCATCAAGTGGGCGTTCTGCATGTCTTCATGCTTCTAATCAGGAGCAATTTATCTCTGTCAAAATTAAAAGTAATCCCTACCGTCAAATTTCGAAAACAAGTCTTGCCCATACGGAGATGTATTTTATTCTAAGCAGTATCTCGCAGCCTCTCTTATGGATTTTACCAGCCAGAATCGTTTTCGAAGTTCAAAGAGGTAATTGAGAATGTAATTTTGTACTATGACACAAACTCTTTAGTAAACTTATGTTTCCTTGTGAACTATTAATTACACATAACACTGATTCATGATCAAGACTAAATCTTTTAAAAATGTAAACTGAGATTAATAGCATAGTTCAATACCAGCAACAGTTAATAACCGATTGATTATCGACATGGTTGGGAGGCAACTTGCCTCAAAGCGATTGTGAACGCTGTTTGCTCACCGACTTCTCAATCTAACTTCAAAGAGCAAACACGACACTTGCAACGCGCTGCGCCCGCTTCCCAAACTTCGAATGCGCATTCCAACTTCTCGGCGATATTTCTAGAGCGCAGGGTGCAAATCCTTTATTCTTGTCAATAGGTCGTTCAATGCAACGATATAAGTGAGGTGGTATGCACGTGTTTATTTCGCTAGTGATCAGGAGATAATTGTTATTGAGTAACCATGTACTGTTTGCATGTGCTTATTGTTTTTGAGATGATTGCATGCATGGAAGCGGGATCAAATATTTCAGATTATTTCCCACAGAATGATTTGCTGTGGCATTCGCTGCCAGTCGATGTTCATTTTCCTCGAAAACTTCAGATGAACTGATGGTACAATTTCCACTACTGAGTCTTCCAACGTAATCCTCATTTTCAAATTCCGTCTGGCGTTTTCATAGATAGACCAACTGTCGTAGCTGTCACCAACTACGTTTTTGCATTGCCAATTAAACTGTATAGAAAATCGTATGCTCTAATGGTAAGGAGAATCTAGTATTTGGAATTGAAGGTTAGGGTGAATGACTTTATTAATGCTTTTAGTTCACTCCTCTTTCTCGTATTTTTTACTAATAAGGTTAAATCAAGCTGTGAGGGTTCAATGAAGAGTGGAGGTGAAATACATTTGATCTGTGTGTGAAAGCATAGAAGAAGCACAAAGTAAGCACCGAGGGAACCATCAGGCGTCAGTACAAATGGAATCTGGAGTTGGTAAAAGTTAAACGTGTGGAATTCCTCGTGAAGGCGGCATTTCCAGCGTTCTTGTATTTTTGTAGTAAGTATTTAGCGTTTACGTATTTCAAACGGATAGTCTTGCAATTACAAGTTTATCGGATGATGTCAGCGCCACACAGGAGGGGGCATCCCTGATGGAGAAGCGACTTCACAGGTTGTTCCGCTTTCTGTTCGTGACGCATCACATCGGTAAGTACGAACAATTTGGAAATAATATCTACGTTTAATTTCCGTAGAAAATATCTTCCCAAAGGTTTTCATTAGAACCATGTCGAAATTCAATGCTGTGTTGCGTTAGCAAAAAACCAAATCTACATTTGTTTCTTTGCTACTGCCAAACGTTGATATGAATTTTTCCTGCTATCTAATTGGTATTTTTTCCAGCAATATTTTTTTATGTTTAGTGCTACTGACAGAGATTTCATTTTTTCATCTGAGTAGCTAGAGAGAAGATAAAGTGTCTTATTTTATTTATTTGGCTAGCTTATTACTTTGTTCATTATTTAGTCCAACTGAAATTCAGTGTAACGTAAATTCTAGTCTATAAAGTTAGCTTGCCTCTGGTGAGGCTATTTTCATGACTTCAATTCCCTAATGCTTTAAAGATGGCTTTCATAGGCTGTACGCTGTCGACGTTTACCAGAAGTTCTGAAACGAGGCTGTGAAACTGAAAGCTATCTGCGATTACGCTAATTTAATCTGGAGAATATGATGAATGAAACCACAGCTGATATTTATTGATGATATTCTAACGGATTTGCGGTACTCACGCAACTGTTTTAGCTGAGGAGGATTCGAATCTACAGTTCTTTGTACGCGTTGAAACACATCCAACATGGGCGTGTTTTTTTTTCATTTCCCTATTCTATCCTATTTAATATCTTGTTCCTTAATATAAAACTTGGAATCTGAAGCCGATGTTCTTCTTCTAAATTTCTGATTCATAAAAGTCATGCAGAAACGAAGATGTCATTGTTCAGACAGGTGACTACTTTGCCATGGAAATACGAGTCATCTCAATTACTAAAAAATTCTCCAGTTCTTTCTCAAAACGTTCAATTGAAGAACTTTTGGAGACATCAAAAAATTACTCTTAAATGTTTTATCCTCATGATATAACCGCCCTACATCTATACTTACAAAGGAATCACTACGAGGAAAACTGAAATGCTACTTCTGGCCAACGACTTTCATCTCCTCGAAAAGGACTGTAATTGAAGATATATTCTCTCGGATAAGCACAACTTCGAATCAACTCCACAATCTGCCTCTCGTGCTATTTCCATCTACAACATCGCCAAACGACGCTACGCCTTACCATCACCATGTTACTCTCTTCACATCATCACCACGACGCAACCGGGGGACCACAAGTTCCAGTTATCAGATACTTCTTTCTCTTTCCTCTATCACAATGTACTTCTTGTCTTTGTAATCTTAATCATCTAGGATATTATTCATTTCTATAGATTGAATGCGGGATCCTAATTATTGTTTATCAAGATCGTGGGCTTTTCACTTATTATTATTAACGCGCCCTCAAGCCTAGCGGGCAACATAGAGTCTCACGTAGGGATTTGTCAGAGGCAGTCGAGGAAGTTCCCTCAATAAATTAGATATTGTATTGTATTGATATTGTAGTAACAGTACAAGATCATTTACAACTTATTGGTGTCTTCCCCCTGCGGTTCGTCGCCTTTGGCGGTGAACCCGCTTTGCTTTAAACGATTGTAAAGTGACAATTGACTCTAAATTACCTGGAGATTCATCTTACTCTAGTTAATCGTGAAAACGGATCGTAAAGCAACCAGCCTCCTCGCACATACTTCGACAACTCCCAAACTGGATCCCACAGTTGAGTGAAATATTTTACTGTGTGTCTAACCAGTTTCTCTCTCGACAGCATTGTGATGTGTTAGATGTCTGCGTTAATGACGAACCTTTGTAATCTTTCGTGTCTTTAATTTCCTTTGTAAGTTAGGAAGAGACGGTGAAGAGATGACGATGAGAATGATTATGATGAAATGATGATAGAATGCACAATAGCCTTCAGCTCTGACCTCACGCTAACCGAAAAACAGAGATAATTGATTAACTATGACGACCGTTATTATAAATTGATTTATGACAAATGTAAAAATTATTTGCCCGAACATTGGGCTGGTGGCAGAGAAATGACGCCTAAAAGAATATGATTCGGTCAGAAACTATCAACCTAACTTTCGATGCGATGTCACGTTTTAAATAAATCTCCAAATTTGGGATGAAGAAAAGGGCATAAAAAAAAAGATATAGCATCGGTAAAATCGAAACATGCCATCAATACAATAAGCGTTTAAAAACAAGATTTGATGAGGTACACCGAAACTCAAGCTGCCAAGATGTGCTTTAATTTCGACTTGATTCATTTCACCTGAAAACTGGAGCATAATCTCCAATAGTAGCTTCAACCTCGGATTTGACGAGCAAGTTGCGAGTAAAAGTTTCGGCTGCAGTTTTGTGTGACTTCAAGAGAGATGAAAGGATTCAAATTAAGAAAGCTCAGAAAATTTTGCGAGCTCACTTGTTGCTTTCGACTTACTTGAAACAATGAGACTTTCTTAAACAAAGGAAAGAGTTTGAGGCAGCGCTCGTGTGAAAAAGCTGTGTTTCGTGGTGCATAATGATGCTCTGCAGTGACTTCGTATGCTATTCCAGTTTCTAGTAGGTATCAACACTCTATGACAAACACCTATTGCTATGATTTGCAGGGTAAACTGATGCTGTATTTTGATAGCAAACCTGAATTTATTTGAAGGGTGAGGCGATCGGAGTTACATTTACATGACATGCGTACTGCCACCCTGTGATTGTTTCTTTACGTTTGTTAATGCGAATACACTAATCTAAAGAATGAAAGGTGCTTTGCTCCTGGCGAGAACTCGCCATTTGTTCTAGCGTTACTAAACTCAACTATACCTAATGATGCATAAATAAATCGTATTTGAATTTATATCTGAATTAAAACTGCTCTCAGCCATATTTTAAACTACCAATGTGAAGAATTTTGTCCAGAAAAATGCCAGCACGGCAAACTGAAGTCCCGTACTTGATACAGCCTTCAACAGACCTCTGCGAGTCCTCCGTCGCTCTCAATTCGAAGCATTAATTAGCATGCAACTGCGCTGTTTACTGCCGAGGAGTGAACAATAACTCGTCACAACAGTCAGCCGTAATGAAGGATCAAGCATTCATCAACACAAGATCATTGGAGATCGGTGAAATAATTACGAGCCCGCAAGCGCGCCGATACCAAGCGAAGAACTGCGCTTTGTGATGAGTGGCAGGCACCACGCCTTCATTAGGCTGCTCTGCTATTGAAGTTCAGGTGCTGCTAGATCGCTGCGCTGCTGCGGGTGTTCGTTGTGAGCTCATGGCATGGTGTTCACGTTCAGCTTCCGCATGGAAGTGACGCTCACTGCTATTTCTGAAAGATTGATGCACCATGTCTGTCGGCCTACAGTACAAAGGCGATGCTCACATTCAGCTCTCTCGTGGAAATGATGTTCACCGCTATTTCTTTCTGATAGATTGATGCACCATGCCTGTCTGCCTACAGCATAAAGACGATGTATGCAGTCAGCTTCCGCATGGAGGTGATGTTCACAGCTATTTCTTTCGAAAAGAATGATTCATCCTTGCCTGTCTACAGCATGAAGAAGATGTACAAAGTCAGCTCCCGGATGGAGTTAATGTTCACAGTTATTTCTTTTTGAAACATTGATGCATCCAGTCTGCCTGCAGTGCAAAGGCGTGTTCGCAGTCAGCTCAAACGCAGTTGCACAGTTCGACATCTGTTCAGTGTCTGAATATGGTGCTTACAGCCTGAAGCTGATGTTCACTGCCAGCATATTCTATAATTATTTCTGCAGTCTATCTAGATTAATCAGATGCTTGACACTCGAATTATAAGATTCGCAAAGTGGATCGCGCATGAAGTTGAGTAAAGAGTTGAGTCAATTATGCACTTAAGGATCCGAAGCCTAAAGAATGACGTCGCAGAATGACTCAAGGGCTGCAGAATGACGTCGAACAGCTCACTTTTGAGGACGACTGATCATTGTTAAACGATATCTCTCAGATCAGAGCACAAAGACGTAATTCATTTGTGCGTCCGTGCAAATAAACTTTCTTTGTATAAAAAACTCCAAAGACATCATCAAAGTTATAAGTTGTCCCTCACGTTAAGAATTAAAATACCCGATCTCACACAGGCACACTTGATGAGTGTACAGCACTTGAGCGCGGTAACAGCACTCGATGAATGTGAAGTATTTTTACAAGCTGACTAATTTTAGCGATCCAGTGTCGCTTAACTTCACATGAGCTGCAGTTTGTATGAATATGCAGTCTCGCGATTTTACTTCTTCTACCGACTGCTTTTTGAACCCTCTTTACTCTTGCATTTCCATTCGGCTAGCAATTGGAAATGTTTTTGGTCAAAAGCGGCTGGTCTTTGCGTCGCGCAAATGAGCCGCAAAAGTGCGCTCGAAACTTCAAATGGAAATTTTCTTCGTTTTTACGGGGTAGCGAAAAGTCGTAATTCAGACTTTAGTATTCGGAATCTTTCCATATGCACTCTGAAGGAGAGTTGAGCATCATGAATCTGAACGAGAGGCTTGAATAATTCCTACTGAATTAGTCAATTCTGTTCGTTCATCAGAGTGAGCTCTGAAGTATGATTCCGTGATCCAATTTCGATAAGGGATTTTTGTTGACACAGGATCGTAAAGTAACCTTTGTGTGCAGAACTCATCGACTGTGCAAGTTCATTAATTTAGCAGTCAAACCTAGTCTAACTTTTTTGCTTAAGCATGTATAATTTTAGCCGTCCAAGTACAGTTTATTTACTGGGCGGTTAAAATCATGGACGCCCTGACGAAAAAGTTAAACAGTAAAAATTCTACTTCCTTAACAAGGCTCATCAACTGTGCAATTGAACTAAAACGACATCAATTGCATGTTTTATTTTGTATAGTGAATTCTAAGGTAATGGAAATGGTCTTCAATAGTAATTCGCATTGAACATGAGTTTGTGAGTCAAAAACGGGAGAATATATATCGATCGTAGTAATTTTTGGAAGCTAAAGCGTCTGTGAGTCTCAATAGTCACTTAACTTGTCATTTTCACCTAAGATATTATCTCTCTTGCTTGTTCACTTAAATCTAAGAGCAAGAGATGCAACACTGAACATTTTTCTCACACTCAGTATAAAGCCCAATTCCAGATATTTTGGTCTCCGTATATCATTAGCGTGAAAAATGTTCTGTAAACACACTCGAAGAAAGTTGACTATTTCTGAATGAAAAATCTAGAACATAATTTAACATACTTTAGAGTGGTTATCTATTCACCACTGCATCGGAGAATGAAGTAGAACTGTTATTAAAACAGGCTATCATCTCTAAAATGTAAACTAGTTTGAATTCAAGTTCGCCTTCGTCATTATTGAACAAGTTCGCCTTCGTCATTATTGACGAATGAACCAATTCAGAAGCTGTGTAATATAAGTTGTAAGAAAAAATTTTACATTTTTTCAGTAAAGTATTCTGAAAACCAAAAAGTTACTCTTTCCTTTTCTCTCAAACTGTGTAAAAAGTAGTGAAGAGATACTGAACAGATCCTGCACTACGACTAGTGTCAAGATTGAAAAAACATAAAATTTTCTCGTGAAACTTATTTGATAATGAACGTTTTTCAGTGGGGAGAAATACACTGAGAATCCATTGTTCTTTAAAAGAGATGGTGAAAGGTTGAACTCCTATTCTAAAAAAACTTGTATAGATTGTAAACGCTTGGAATTTCAAGGTTGTGGCTCCGCAACTCTGTGTAAAATTCCGAAAAAATTCTGACCTGGCGCCGAAAAATAGATCTTTCTGCAAACAGAGCATTTGAGTTTGTTTGACTAGTAAATTAGCAATCTGAGAATATATATTTTAAAATTTATGGTATCACATTTGTTTTTCACTTAATGAAAAAACGCCAGGCAAGAAATAGATCTCGGCAAAGCTGGAAGTATCATTTGTGTAGCGTTTATGAAATTCGGGCTGAAACGCCTAACAGAAAGAAGACAACACAGTTTAATTTTATCATTATTTAAATATGCTTCCAACTCCTGCAAACCCATTTTTGTGCGATACATTACACAAAGAGGATCCCATACCATTCATGCCACGGGCGCCTTGTTAATGACCATTTCGACATTCACCGAAAAAGTGCGCCATGGAATACTTCGGCTCATATCAATGTAGCCACAGCATGTAGAAGCCACCATCCCTAATTGAATTCCTTGTTTTTGCTGAAATTTTTTTGACGAAATAGCAACAGCTTGAAAGACAGGCAGTCTTTGCTGAAGTGCAGTCAAAAGGACTTGAACACAATTAGCGGGCCTTGGACAACAAAGGAACGAATATGCCCTAATCGAGAGCCCTCCTCATCATTGACAGACGAGATCAAAACGTCCTTTCGAGATGCGAGCTTTGTTTGCTTGTTAGCTCTGACGACGCAATTAAAGGCTGGCGTTTGCAGGCTGCGAGTAAAATTCTCGAGACTCTGTTGTAACAAACAGGCTTGAGCTCCGGAGACATCGGACTGTTTCACCACGTTTCAGCGGTGCTATCATCACCGGATTCTGACATAAGCAGTGATCAGAGTTGAATTATTAATTCGATTCTTTGTGGGCACACTGCAGAATTCTACCTACTGAACAGTCGCTTCAAGCGTTGAATTCATTCGGAAATAGACTCTTAGTCACAATTTAGAAATCACACGGACATTCCTGGACGTAATTGAGGAAAACATGTTTTCTAAACTTCAAACGCGTTTGAAGCACCGATATTTGCTGGCGATTCTGCACGGATTTGCTATTGGGGGAATTTTTGGAACGCTATGACAAGGAACGCGAATATCTAGATTGCGTGTTTTCATTTAGTTATTACAGAATAGTTCGGTAAGACTTTGAATTATTTTTTTGCTTAATATTTGTACGTATCAAGGATTCAAGGATTGATTAAGATCCAGTAATTAAAATAAAATCTTCATTTTGCACTCAGCTTATAGAATAGTGTGGTTTTTGAAAGAACTGTTAACTTGTGAGTAAACTAATAGCTTTTAATTAAGAACTTCTTTAATTATGCGAAATAAAATGACACATTTCAGACTCACCCAAATTGAGACTCTTTCAACCGGGAAGAAGTGAGCAGTCTGTATATGAACCCGTTCGAGTAATTACATGCTTACTTTGGTAGCGATAGTAGCGATAGTTTTAATGATATACTTGAGTTTTGGCGAATAGTTATAACGATGAATAGTTTGATGACGTACTTGAGAATGATGACTGTCACATTTCTGATAGCACTAAATCTACGTTTAAGGAGCATGCAAGTTGTGCTGAAAATGTTCAAGTCTTAGATTGCTCGAGGCAGATAACGCTGACGCCTGTACTCTCACTGTTGTTGTTCGTGCATCGTTCACTCGGACCCTGTTACTCTTACTACGTTGACTGTGTATATTGGTACAAATGTGTACCGCAAGGTAAAGTGTACATTTACGTACCAATGCAAATGAATAGTCTTTCAATTATTTCGCTACCTTAACTTAAATAAGACTACGGAGTACAAGTTGAAATCATACCGTTCAATCACATTTTTCACGCTTTTTGAAAAAGATAAAAATTTTATCAAGCAGTAAAGACGGCTTTTCAATTTTGATACTTCCAACTTAACTAAGCCGACCGGAGCAACCGTGCAAATATAGTTAACGTGTAAGAAATCTTCCTGCCCTCTGCTCTAATTAAGGAATGTTAGAGTAAGAACATCGAACTCTTATGCTCACGAGGTATTTTTGAGCAGGCTTGTTGATTCATGTGATGCAAAAAACAGTTTATTAATTTACTTATTCCTTTAAAGAAGGAGTTGTGCGGTAAAATGAAATCTGTGCGGTAAAAGCGGGTAGTATGTGTTTCTATCTGTTGAAAGTGAATACCAGCATTTTTGATGCGGAACTGTTGTCCATTTTTTTCATCACAGTGATAACTAATGGGTCAAATTTAAAAGGTATGTTAAAAGTATAATTTTGTGTGAACGGAAATGAAATACTTGAAAAATGTTAGTAAATCAACGGGCAAAAATAATTGCTGTTCTTGAATAAATAAGATGCACACTGTATGTTCTTGATCATGATACACTGAACACTTTCATTGAATTTAAACGGAGACCCTGAACTAATCCAATAGGCACATAGACTATCATTTTAGGCCCATGGATTATCCTTTGAAATGGGAGCCCGGACATGTTTTTAAGCATTCTGTTTTAGTAGTGTGGCAATAACCTGCGCATTTGAACGTTAAGATACACAAAAAAAGGCCAGACGGAAAATTAGACAGTCAGAAAGTTTGTCATTAGCATCAAACGCATTCCTTACGCGAACTTTCCGACGCCCAAACGCACAATTCGAAAGCTTAGTTCAGGATTCAAAGTCAAAGGTCACGAACCAAAATACAATTTGCACAAATAAGTCTTCATCCATCAAGAAGATGATCAGCCAGTGACGAAGTGGAGACAGAATTCATTATAGAGCGTAATGATAAAAAATTGCATTCGCTTGCCTTACCAGATGGTTGATATCGATGGCGTAATTTAATCATCAAGTTTTCAATTTTGGCAAATTGTTTAGAAAAAGATTGATTTCGAAGCACACTGAGCATAAGGGTAAACTTTAAATGTTTCAATTGAACAGGAAGAAAAACTATTCTCTTTATGATTTTTTCTTTCTTGGTATTAAATTATGAAGCTTTATATTATACCTGACGTAGTGTTTCAATTTAAAATTTCATCGAATTACTCAACTAGGTACAGCAAGCTTGATTGTGTTTTTAGATGCAGCATCTCAAAAAAAGCATAATTCTTGCCATTTATCAGGTTATTTATAAGCTCGCTCCTAATTTCTTCTGATGTAGAGTCATAATTTAGATCATAAATCTTACTCTCTCCGGTCGGAAATGGTTCGTCCATATCAGTGTTGAAGATAGTCGGATATATTTGCTCCAAAACAATTGTAAACCTTTTGGAAAAGATCTTTACAAAAATACTGGTTGTAAGAAAAACATAAACTTTCTTCTGTTATTCAGCACATGAAATTGATGATGAAGAAACATCAATGAATAATATATTTCATAAGAAAAATAACAAAAGACAAACTCTTCATTGTACTTTACTAAGAGTAAATGAAATTGATAATGTATCAATGGAAGAAACATATTTGCCACTATATTTATTCAATACTTGTCAACATATTCTACAATAACTTTGAGATCAGAATTGAATTTCGAAGAATTCCTTTTCTTTCTAGTTGTGTGTTCGACAGATGTTGAAGCCTGTAACTGTTGCCACCGTCAGCTAAAATAATCTGTTCCATTGACTGCTAGAAAGTTAGGGAAATGTTCAATGTTGAATTCAATAATTCCTCAAAGCTATCTATCAATTAATTCATCATCGTTACGTGGTGCTTTCTAATGTTGAAGGGATTAGTTGAAATGAAATTGCCAAGAGGTTGTAGATCCCATAGGAATTGCCTGCAATACTGTTCATCTCTCAGATTCTGTGAAGTCTTTTGTCTGTCGATTTTATGTGCACTTACTAGTAGTATCGTTTTTCCTTGCCACATCCTGCGGTTAATTTTAGAACTTTTAAGTAGTATCTGAAAAAGGAAAAAAACAAAATCAAATTACCTTTCACCCTATTATTTATTAAAGGTTAAAATTTGAGTTCAACAAACTGTGCACGAAAGTCTACTGTACTCAAAACAAAAGTTCATTAAAAGACACTAAATCGCGGAGAGTTTTTTCCTTGTGTTGCAAATATTTCCGACCGGAGAGAGCACTACCGTACAGCTAAAGGTGTAAAAATTTCAAACCGACGTAAAAATTCACAAACCTACTTATATATTTTTGCTCATCACAGCAGTTTGATTTAATATCAACAACAATTTATTACCGCAAACTTTCACTGTGTTTCCACACTGGGCTTCTTCTAATCAATAATTGCACGCTTGTCCATTTGTATCATCAAGCCCAAATTGGAGAGAAACCTAAAATGGAGTTTTCAGTAATGTTCCCCTTCATGTTGAGGTTCCTCTTCCGTGGTGTCTTCGAGCGATAAACTCTGTTATCTTTAAGGGAAACCAAAGGTGGTGATTGCTTGGTGTCGGTCGATCCGTCTGGCTGTAGCGTGGTTTAAAGGCTTATCTTGCAGCGCGTTGGTCAACGTCGAGGAGAACAAACCAGGAGTTGTGACGTTCGTTAGTCTGTCCAGCGTTACCTAAGAATAATGGTTCGAGAGGGGAGCTGTGATCACCAACACGCGAGAGAACGTCACGTCCTCTGCTTGCTCCAGTTCGTGCGCTCAACTGCACCGCCGTGCTTTCCTGCCGCACTTCACATGAATGGAGTGGACCATTTCCTTGAGAGGTTGAAGAGAAGATGATGATCTGAATACGTATGTTTTTATTATAACATTTTGATATATTCATCATGTGGTTTTTAATATCATGACATCATGAAAAATTCATCTTGCGGTTTTTAACATCATGACATCATGAAAAATTCATCATATGTTTTTAATATCATGACGTCTGAAAAATTCATCATATGTTTCTGAGAGTTAATTATTTGTCACGCTTGAATTTTGAGTTTTTCGTTTTCGTCTTCTTGTTAGTGTGTGTAGTAGAATAATTCACTATGTCGTGATCCTTTTCTCTATCAGCAATTCGTTGTGAATTATGGATCGTCCGCTGAGATGTTCAATTTAGATTGTAATTGTCGTGACATATGGAGTACATCACTTTCTTTTATTTTAACAATAAGGCGTGA
>JACJUY010000312.1:227256-242768 GCA_014220935.1 Platorchestia sp. MABIK
TCTTCAAATATGATGATCGACGCAGTTCTTCTTGGAGATTTGAAGTGATTACGAGGGCCAGTCGCAACATTCAATGTAATCCATAGCACAAAAATTTCCGGGCGCTGGATATGACGAAATTATATCACAACACTATTCATAAACAATCACAGAACTGATGCAAACAAAATTCTTTTTGGGACCTCCACCAAAAAATTTCCCTTCTCTAGGTTGCACAGTAGCGTGTAAATGAAGTCTGCTATCTGTTCTACAGAAAGTTTTCAACTCTTCGAGAATA
This sequence comes from Platorchestia sp. MABIK, assembly GCA_014220935.1. Lineage (NCBI taxonomy): Eukaryota > Metazoa > Arthropoda > Malacostraca > Amphipoda > Talitridae > Platorchestia > Platorchestia sp. MABIK. The sequence goes on from JACJUY010000312.1 coordinate 227,534, forward strand.
TCAACTGCAGCAAGCTCTCCCTCATGACACCCATCAGGTTTTGATCGGGCAATGACTTTCTTTATTCAAAAATTCTAAGAATACCACAGAGTTTTTTTAGAGCTTGCCCTCTAAGAAAACTTCTTTGTGATCAAACTTCTCGAGCCTAACTTCTTATCTATGGGGAAAATAGAAGAGATTTAGCTTTAGAGTAAGCGTGGTATCGGAGACGCCGGACCTCCTGACGAGAAACCGCAAGAAATTGCGTTTGTTGGACTTATCGTAAATGATCTGAGAAAACTGAATCGCTCTGCGAATGTGGTAACTTTTTTAGGCTCTGCAATCACGAGAGCTGCTCGCTTGAAATGATTTGCGAGACTCGCACAAGAATGTTTTGCCTTTTTTTTGGATGTGAAGCTAAGAATAAACTTAAACCTGAACCCTTGCCTAAACTAAAGAAATTTCATGTGGAACAAATCACATTTACATTCGTTAAAAAACAAATTAATGCATTGTGCAGTGTTGGTTGTGACTAAATTTACTGATATAGCTAATGATAGTCGAAGAAACGCTTTCTATTTTCAAATGAATCATTCTCCTCGTTCATCCCACAAGAATCTGAAAATCTTCTCCTTCAATGACTCCTGAAACTCATCCGCAAAATATTTGAATCGAATATAATATGAGACTTTCAACTATTGAGCAGCATTACCTAATAAACATTCATAATTAGGTCTCTTTGCATAAATTTTCATTGTGCGACAGCATGGAACTCAACGAACGTAAAATTTTCTTGAAATGATCCTGCTGAACGTCGTTGCAAGCACCCACAGTCAAATTTGGATGCATAACATGTCGTGTTGCGAGTATGGTTAATTGACTGAAACAACGGGAAAAACGCTGTAATTTCTATCTACAAATCTATAAATTACTGCTGATTTAAAATGGAATTTTCGGCGATGTTTAATTGATGTTGGGGGGATCATCTTTCGTGGTGTCTTAGAGTGATAGATGAAGTATATATATATATATGTATATGCGTATATATATTTGCACATACTAAAATTTTCATTATATAACTTTTATATATATATATATACGTTCAGAGCTGGTCAGTACTAAATATAAATAAATGTACTTAAGAATGTACTTAGTTTATATACAGAAAAAATACTTAATTAGTTTCTTAAACAAGTACTTAAGTGCTGTGCTTCAGTACATTAGATGTTCTTAAGTACATTGCTCAAGTACATAAGTACTTTCACGTCTGAATATGAAAAAATTTGTTTTTAATTTTGGGTTACCATTTAACGTAAGATATTGCAACTTCTACAGAACCATGTAGCATGCTGACCATATCATTCTCGACATTACAATGCTCTTAAGCTCGACACATTGAGTGCACAAGCAGTGTTGAATATCACGGCCGAATTACGAGTTAAGTGTTTAATTGATGTGATATATCTGGTATGTATATATATTTAATTTAGAAAATAAAATTAGGATGACACTCGGATAAAAATGATTTCTTTGAGTCACAATTTCGTAAAAATAACTGGTTCTGTCCGTAGATCAAATTCAGTCAAATGCATTTCTCCTTATCATGAGGGATCTTCAGTGGGGTCACAGATGTTGCTACTGTATTCTCTATAACTATAATGAGCACAGATATACTCTACTGATTATGATCTTCATGCCACGAGGGTAACTTTGAATTAAGCATATCGAGAACATTCTATGCATATACATATAACAATTATTAATAGCTAAATAAATATATATATGTTTATAGAGCTATATATCCGAGCTATATATTTACATTTATATATATATATATAGCTATTATCACATAACATATATTACCTTACATCATATATATCACATATGTTCTTATATCATATATATACATGCAATGAGTATTCTCGGCGTGCTCAACTATGGTTTCAGGAAACAGGTATATTATACTCTAGACTTTTCATTATCTATTTCATTTAATCCTTATCCGCCAACAGCGTCAAATTATCCTCATTAGGGATTTTTCGTGTTGTCATTAACAAGTAGAGTGTAAATGTCCTAAATGCGTATGAGCGATGAGACTCTAAGGAAGTAGCTGTCAAATAGTTACAGCATTTTATAAAAAATTCAAAACGATCAAAATTGAACTGGAGAGTGGGTTAAAATTAGGTTTTCAAAAAAGGATCTACTTGAAAATGTGCTTAAAATGTACGTTCAAAACTGTTTAGTACTCAGTACATAAGTACATTTGAAGTATGAGCTTCTTATTCGATGACTTTAGAAACTCATCTGGAAAGTATTTGAATCAAACATTAAATGAGACTTTTACCTATTCGAGCAGTATTACCCGAACACTATCAATATCTGATAATATTAATGCTGAAGAGTGCTTATATTCTCGCGTCATGTTTACGTCTAGTACAAATAGCGTTGATTGAAAAATAATCTTTAAGGAATTAATGTTTAAAAACTGTGAAATGAAGCCAATTCCAAAATGGTGTTGCATGATATTAATCGTCATGAATCGTTTTGAGTTTTTTTTCCAGTGCAAGCAGATATGAGAGAAGTTGAACTAACATATACATATATGCATAAAGTGAAAGTGTATAATTTAACTGAGAATTACGATTCGAGAAAGGATCGTTGAGTAAAAGTGACAATAGACGACATATCGAAGTCTGTGCATGGGAAAGAATAATCTTACAGGAAATAGACATTCAGTTTTACAATCTTGAAAAAATGATCCAGATTTTCATGAAGCTCTAAAAGGATCGATAAAACAAAGAATTAATCTGTTTGCATTTGCATGAAAAGTATCATGATCTCGTTCGAAGTACACGGAAACTTTTCTTTGTCAAAACGAATACATAAAAGGCGCGCTCTGAATACCCTTTGATTCTCCAGCATCTACAAATAGCCTACGGTTGGGGCGACGGTGTGACATTCTGCGTCCGACAAAAATATCGTCCAAATTTAGTTGATGCTTTTGACATTTTTTATAAACTTTATTTTAATAGTGTTGTCCGTACTTTCCATGCTATATCTAATAGTATTGCGATTTTCAGTGATATTTCACTCCCATATTTCAGATAGATGGTTTCGGAAGCAATGCTCCACTCGATTATGCCCTTCCTCTATCAGCAATCCCACAGGTTTCTCTGTTTGGGGATCTTGTTGGGGGAGGTTTGTGAAGTCCAGCACAAGTCAATCAGAGCTTTGATGCGAGCCCTAATGCAAGCTCTCGAGAAAGTCTGGAATGAAATCACGTTTGTATTTGTCGCGTGTTCTTGAAAAATTTCCGGAAGAGATTGACCGTTGCGTTTTAGCAAGTGGAGGCCATTTTTGAAAATGATTAAATAAATCACCTACAAAACATTATACTTTTTCTAGTGATACAAAAATTGTTACAACTTGTGAATAGATGAGAATACGAAAAGTTTTGATGATTTTTGATTGTGGCAGTATTTTTGGCTGACTTAATATAATTTCTTCTTTGACGATGATTAGTCGAATATCGAACATTTTAGCACGCTCTTCTAATGGAAATGTTAGAAATCATCGTGTTCGGTGGTTTCATTTCAACCTTAATTGTAATAGCAATACACATGTACTATAGGCGTATGTAGGCTGAATCTGAAATGACTCAGTTTATGGTCAATATTTTTATTTCTTCAGAAATTATAATACACAAGTCCGAGCTTGAAAGCTGTAATTTATTTAAATCGTTCACTAGGCTTTGAAATTTTTGAAACGTATAACGAGAAAATAGCATATCCCGAATATGGAAATGTTTTCTTTTTAAAATTTGGGGTTAATTGAAAGTATCTGTTTTAGCTCATTTATTTTTTCATTTTTGAATTTCTACACGAAATCGAATCATTGCCGAATGAGAATATATTTTTTTGTAAAATTTCATCTGTATGGCACTTCAATATGCTTCCAGCAATACACGTTTGTAAAAACGATGACTATTTCGCTGAATGTATATCTGAGGTGAAAATAAATCTACGGCTTTAAAGCTCCTACTTTCGATTTTCGCACACTGAAACATTCACTTTCACATTGTGCAACGGATTTCTAAGGCAGTTGAATCAAATATTATTATTATTTTGAATCAAATGTTCCACAAACTTTACTTTGACATAGGATCTTACATGAGTTTTGATTTTCACAAATTCTGATCTTATTCAACAAGAGTTCAGGCGAAACCTAAACACGTTTAGCAGAAAAAATCCGTAAAATGAAACAACGTAGGATTATTCTAGTCTACAGTTAGATCAGCTCACCGTAGTGATCAGAGCTTCTATGTTAGAAACTATTTTTTACAGAAGTTTCCTGCCGGCCTTACATTATAATAAGGATTTATCTTTTGGAAAGGTTAAGTCTGCATCCGCCAACGCACTAGCCTCCCTCCAAAATTTGGGTGGTGAGATTGAGCTTGGAATATTCATACTGAAAGATTGCTACGGCCTGGCAAAGGCCTCTTCTTTATTCACTTCGTGCACCGACATAATGAACTCGCACGTCTCATGTCTGCTTTTCATTATTATTTTCTCGTGCAAGAAGAATTAATACCCAACTAGACAGTGTCCCTACCTGATTACATGATGTTTTTTAACGAGTCACTTATTTCATCATTATATTCAACCTTGAAAAAGTTTTAATTCATCGTTTGTTTGTGCAAACGAGAGCCATATCTAAATAATTTAGCGGCAAAGAGCGTTTATATTAATATCTCTGCATAAAATTCATCCACATCGAAAACGATTTCATTTCCTAATGTACGTAGTAAATATACAAGAATTAATTATTATCAGGAGAAAGATAAAGGAAGTTCGGTCAAAACAAATTTCTTAAAACGAACACCTCAGACTTACGAGGCGCCCAGGGCAAAATATATTTGAAATAGCGTCGGCAATAACATGCTTGCTAATACCCTCCTTTCGTTGTTGTGAGGGCGCTGGCGACAGCAGCGACCGGACCACACATTCTTAAAAGCAATCCCGATAATGGAGGCGGCCGATCGAAGCATGTTAGGTCCACTGAGCCAACACAAAACACTGACATAGCAACCCCAATGAGTTGTCTAGCGTCTCGGCCTCCAACAAACTCGGCTGGGACTTTGCTGATCATTTCATTGACACCAATGTGTTGAGGCTTCAAGTGCGTGGTAAGTTCTTGAGAATGTTTGCGTGTCTTTTACGATAATAAACAATTTGTTTTCAAATTTTTCAACTCTGTGAAATGGTTCGAGTTCTTCACGTTCTTTACGAGGAAATTACGTAATTTCCTTTTTATTTTATCAGGTTATGAACTCGAACCATGACACTAAACACACTTAAATTTACCAAGTAAGCATCATAATTGATTGTGATGATATAATAGCTAACACTTATATCATGTAGCTTGTTTTGAATCGGTTTTCCGAGTTAGAAATCAGCGGAAGTTTGAATTAAAAGTTCATTTAATCGATCTCAACCTTTTATTCAACGCAAATATTTAGTTGTCATGCGTTTACATGTTTGAAACCTGTACTTGTACATCGTAAGAATGATGAAAATCAGTTGCCTGGACAAGTGCGAGTGATCAGTTTATCCTCGAAATTTTACAGTCGCTATTTGTCGTTGTTTCTACGTTACATGGCCGAGCATTTTAAGATGAAAATTAGATTCCTTGAGTTCACTAAGGGAAAAGAAGTTCTGGCGCACCCCGAGGCCGCGGCGCAGGCGTGCTGGGCGGACCTGGCGCATCTGGGCCCGTGCGCCATTTTTTCTGGCGATGCGTCATCTTTTAATTATTGCAGCAGCGGCGCTAAGGAGATTCCAAATATTAAAGTTTAATGTACCCTGTTAGAATTTCACGAGGAAATTCAATTATGGAGATGGCCTGTAGATGATGAAACTCATTCGACCAGTGTTAGTCAATTGCGGCATTTTAGTCCACGGCAGAAAGTGAAGCTAACTCGTGGCTGTCACTTCTTTCTGATTTTGACTACCATGTTTCTGTTGATTTACGCGTGGCCTTGGATGTGATAATTTGCACAAGTTGTGAGTTATCAAACAGAAGTTCTGCCATTGTCTTTACAAATTTATGTAGGACGTCTTCATCCGCTTGAGAGTTAGGAAATAACACATTCGTACATTTCTTGTTCAATGCGATTGCATTATAACTAAATCTCGTTCAATGCTAACGAGTCAATCTTGGGATCTGAGGCATGATGAGCTTGTTCAAAATTTCATATTAAAAATTAAGCATCTCTAGCAAAAAAGCGGATAACAACACTGATCGTTCGAAATAGATAACACAGAATGCGTCAAAATATTTCCTGAACGGCGAGTGTTACGAAATATTTTAATTTAATGAATTAATGACTAGATTGTGTTTTTTTTGACTAAATTGTGTTTCTGAAATTCGTGGCGGATTTGGAATTATTACAAGGCTGCAATGTTTTTTTGCAGCACTTTATTAAGATTCATTCGTTGGAATTTTAGCACAAAATAAAAGCTCACATTTTCCAACAGTGCGTTCACGACAGTGCGTTGTGAAAATAAAATTGTGTTGGAAAAACGTGTATATATAAATGGCTAGCGTTAGATTCGTAAACTGAGTTTTCAAACGAGAATAGAGAAAAGTTTTTTGTTTTTAGGGGATATTGCCGCTATTAAAATCGTTTTTTTGTCTTATTTTCAGAGAATACCCTCAAATAAGAAAAACCAAGAGATACACGGCCAAAAAAAGAGGCAAAAATTTATACGTACGAACCACTTCTGGGTGAAGGGGTGAGTTGTGAGAGAAAACTCATGTTACCCGGAAATTGCTTAAAAACTTGTTAGTAAAAATTAGTGTTATATACATATTTATTCTTCAATATAACGTGAAAAATCCTAATTTGATCTGGCTGCAAAAATGAATGAGCAGAGTAAAATTTGATTTTACAGATGGTGAGAAGAAATTGAGGTTGCCCAAGGTCAAGTCAACGTATCAGAGTAACCGCGCAGAAATGCCTACCCGCAATACGAACTGAAGCCTTATTAACATGAACTGTATGTCGTCAGTATAGAATGCGCTTTTGAAGATCGGTCTCTGGAGAATGCCGCGGAGTGCCCGGTGGTGTGTTCCTGTGGATTGTAATTGGAGGGCAAATATGCAGAGTTGCCTAACCCACAAATCAGAGGTCAAAACTGTCAGAGTGGATAAAGTGATAATTTCACCTCATAACGGCGTAGATGTCTTTCAGGCAGAGTGGCCTAGTTCCTAGTTCAGTACCTAGTTAGTAACTTGGGTAGGAAAAACCAGTTTAGCAGCCCCTGCGATGAACACCACGCCCATAACTTGAGTGTTCTAAAATTCTGTGTTTTGTGGGTTAGGACACTCTGCATATTTGCCCTCCAGTTACAACATAATGTTTATGATTCACCAAGTGTGATTTAAATCATGTAAGGGCAAATCTTTTTATGCCGAAGCATTGGGGCTGTGAGAGCAATATGCTCTTATCTTCTCGGTATAAAGACTTATTTGAAATCGAGATACACGGGTAAAAACATATTCCCTTCGTTGATTTGAGAGTAAAGTTATTGGAGTCAATTTAAAATGGCTTGCATTTTCAATTTTTTAGGGCCAGAAACCGTACTGTTTGTCGTCGAGAGATGTTTTTTGGGCAGTATGAGCAGACACTCATATAGAAAAATGCTTTTAATTTTTTACCAAAATTTGTTAGGGCAAAAACTGATAGATAATTCTTAACGCAGGTTTCATTCCGCAATTTAGAAAATGAGTTAAACTGGATTTTTTAGACAATTTTGAGAAAATGCGGAGGGGTAGGGAATGATCGATTAAGTCTGAGGGAATCGTAGACATGACATCAGCAATGTTTTTCAGCGCTTCTATTGACAACAATTTTAAGCCGTTTAACTTATTTTGTTGATTGTTTACGCAGTGAAGAACATCAGAGGCGCTATTAGGATTTAAAAAGGAGGAAATTATTCTCTCGAATATTGCTCGAGTGATGAGTTGAATCCAGAGGAATTTTGTCACCAATATTGCTATCTGTATCAACAAATAAAGTGTCAAAAATCTTCTTAATGACTTTTTGTTCGTGATGCATTGCAAAATTTTCAGGGTATTTTTGGCCTCAAAAAAATGGCGCTCAAAAAATTCTTCTCGGTTTTTATTTGATTTGTTACGAAATTCCCGAGTTCGATACACACTACTTTGAATAACTCCCCTTTAAGTAGTAATATAAAGTAAGCGCACATTATTATGTCTTGAGTAATCCAAGTTTTCGATTATTTTCCGGGGTTTGGTTGTTTATCGGACAACATTGATCCCATGCAGCATTTATAGAGTTAGTTGCAGTTAATGTTGTATTGTAAAAACCTGTTACATAAATCTACGGCTGATCCACGATAGAAATCTGGCTGCCAACTTATCCTGTATTTTTCTCAAATTTCATTCGTTTCCGCAACGATATTCATGAGTTCCTGGTTGCTGCATGGTAATGATCTTAAAGATGTTCATTTCATCTTGAAACACTGGATGCAATTCAATGGATCCCAAGTTAGAGCTTGTATTCTGATAAGGAAATCGATTGCACCTGTAAGAAATATTTTATTAAATAAAGTGGCAGAGCCTGGAGAGATACGAATAGGCTTGTCATTATACAACGCAAGGATTTAGAGGGCAACAAAATACAAAATTTCCAACAGTTCACAGTTTTCATGGCGGAGAAGGTTAGACTTGCATTCATCGCAAAAATTTGCTTGTGGTGTAGAGACTCGTTGAACCGATAGGGTTAAATAAGCTTCAGTACAGCGATGTGGTAAGGTTAAAGGCATTTGCTCTTCGTAATATTATTGTATTTGCTCTTCGTAATATTATTGAGTTGATTGTAGGAGATTGGACAGGCTGTTAGCTGTTGACAGACTAAACATCAATAACTTACTATTTTTTTTTAAAAACGTATAAAGTTTCGATGAGACCAAGGTTTGCTGTTGCATTTGAAGTTGAAAATTTATATCTTTTGAAAAGTATAGATACAACTTCCCCACGTTTGTCATCATTTAGTTAGGTAGTTTTACTCTTGCAGTTTTGATTTGCATCATTTCTTGTGACGTCATATCTTACCAAGTTCCATAATATATTATGACGTCAAAGTTATAGCTTATTTAGCTATCGTACGGTTCATTTACTCAATTTTTTGATAATGTTTTCTACTGTTCCAGCTTAGCGCAGGTAATTCCTCACCTCTTGTTGACATTCTTTCATTGAAATTTGCGCTATTAGCACTATTACAATTTTGAGATTATTTGGGTGCAGAAACTATCGGTTGAAATGTTGAATTGACAGCCGCAAATATATTGTCCGCATGAGCCATTAAACTGAACAAAAAATGGAAAGAATAGAACAGAAAGTGAACAATGTAGCGCTAGAAAGCAGTAAGGCTCTCTCGAAACGCTTCAGCTAAGGAAACTTCAAGAGCAGAAAGAAAGCAGAGCAGTCGAGAGGCTGAGCTCTAAAATAAGCTCGATATTCGTGGGCTCAAAGTGACCCTGACTTGCTCAAATTTGTGTAGTGGCGTCACAACCCCTTGTCCACACGGCAATGCGTGCTCCTGTAATGGAGCGCAGGGATTAGAGATACGAGAGCCTCACGCGGATATTGCCGGCCCAGAGTTTGGCTTTTAGCCGCTTCGAGTGCAGGGAAAGTGGCTGGAGTAACCAAAGTAAAGCAGGATTAAAGGGAAGGTGGCCGGGGCCTGTCAAAATAAAAGTACGCCTAGAGGAGACCGTGGAGATGATGAGCTCTCATGCCTGAATATGGGATCACTTGACGCTCTCGAATATTTGCTGAGGTTTGTTTTTGAGTTGTGTGCACCATTCTTTGTTAGAGCGAATGATGGATTGGAGCATTTTCTGCTTGATAATACCTCACTCATAATCATTTGATTAACTGGAAATGGAATTATTTTGTTTCACTAAAAAAGTTATGGAAGAGCGTCACCATAAAAAAAGCGCTTGAATAAATATTCAACACAACGTGTTTTCTTAATTCAATCCTCGATGAAATTTTTCACTATTTCCTTTCACTGTAATCAAGGTGGCACCAAGTACTTTGTAGAGCTGTTGAAATGAATCAACAAGGTTTTACTTTGGGATATTGATGTAAATCATCAAGGTGTTACAGTTGCACAAGTATAATAGGCGCTCCAGGTGCTCAGTGAAGGCATTTTCAATTTGTCTATCCACAAGCTGTAACACAATTACGAAAATATTTTTATCCCACGTACTGTTAGGATGGATATGTTTGTTTGTCATCCACATGTGGAAAATTCATTCAAGGAAAACGTTTAATCCCGTCATTTTTGACAGACTGTGTACACTAGTATGTTAATAGTTCTTCACCAGTAGTTAGAATCGAGTAAATTGGAATATTCATTGCTTCTTACCACGATTAGCATAATCGATTTTTGTGTAAAAATGGTGTTAAATTGCCTGGAAAGCAATCTGCATTTGAAAATTCGGGTTTATTCATGGAAGGTGAGTTCTCACAATAAGGTATTGCAAATTTTTGAATTTGAGCAAAATTTTGCTGGCTATGAGTGTGAGAGGAAAATGTTATTTTTAAACTGGGGGAACAAATGCTGCGAAAGCTAATCCCTAACTCCGCGATCCTCTATTTATGGAATGCCGTTTTGCAAAAATTGCACACCGTCAAAACATGACGAGACAGGAATGGTAATCACCAATTTTTGATGGTTTCCTTGCAGAAAAATCATGAACGTACTCCCCTCAACACATTTCTAAAATGGACGCGGAATGAATCTTCGTTCATGTGCATATTTTCCGCATATGACGAAGTATTTTCAAAGGAAATGATTTTCATACTAATCAACAGAGCATTTATAATTCGTCATCTTTTGAAATGTGGCATGTCGAGTTTGAATTGCGCATAATATTTATATTGAACTGGATTTCACATATAACACGACTTTTATACTTCGGAATATTGTGAGTGGAAGCTAAGCCGAAAACTAGGTTCAACTTTTATTATTTTGCTTTCTAGCTAAAACTGACACATGGCACCGGTTGAACTTTTCAAATTTACCCTTGTCCCGGTATGATGACTTTCTTACAACTCATGATCAACTCATTTAATGAAAAAGATGATAAATTAAAAGAAGTGAAATAATCACATTTCTGAGACGCAAGGGTTCGCCCACACTGAAAGAAATAATAGCCCTATTTTGAAACACTCAGGTGCATCTGACGTTTGTCTCCAAAACCGAGACACGCAGATGCATCATCAATGAGACACCCAAGATTAGGATGCATCCCAGTGTCTCCAGACCTGATTTAGAGACGCTCTAGTGTCTCACTAAAAGTGCTTCAGTGTCTCATCGATGAGACACTTGGGCTTGAGTTTGATGCATATACAACTGATGTCTAACACCAAACTCCACGGACATTAAGCTGTAACATTGCACTGCCAAGCAAGGATGACGCTTCCAGCACCATGAAGAAACTTGTATACGCATACGTATTCTTGAGCTAAGCGATAGCTGCTGCTGGTGACTTCAATACTTGGTCTTACCGCTGAAGAGCTGCGCCAGGAACTACACTCATCTACTGCAGTAAATCCTTATCATGCCACCTTCTACACTTCTCGGTCAGCTCAGAGCAGCAGCGGTTAAGCGTGAACTTCCCCAGAAGAGACAATCTTGACAGTCTTCAGGAGAAGTTATAACGTCGCAAAAATTTAATTTGCTCCGGCTTACATTTACTGAACACTTATTTAACTAAAGTCAGTTTTGAGGGGTGACTAAGCTATTACATTATCATCGCCAATAAAAGATAGGCAGCATTTTGAGACACTTCGCGCTCATCGAGGGGTCGCACTTCCAATGAGACATCTACTATCTTTTTGAGACGTTCTGGCTATCTATGAGACACCTGAACAGCCATGAGACACTTAGAGAGGCCAAAATTTCTTTCAGTGCAGAATACCTGTGGCAAAATTGGAAATTACTTTGTAGATGGAATCAGAAACAAATTTAGCCTTCAGACTGTCATCAACATCAGCAAACAGATGCTGCTCGCAGTGAGCGGAGATATTTTCTTCCTGCACTAGCAAAGAACTCTCTACAAAAGGGGCACATTCCAGCAGAGCAAGGCGCGTCCAAGGCATTTCACACATTTTTCAGTGCGCTCCCTCACAATTGCATAGCCCGCCCAGCGGAGTGTTGTACAGGCCGGCAAATAATCTAGTTTTTCAGTTAAGCCTGGTCACATTGTGCTTCTAGAAAAGGTAGTCATAGGAGCTACCGAGAACTTCGCGAGGATATATTTCATGCAAATAATTCTCATGGCATAAGAAATATATAGCCTAAGTTGGCGCGCGGGGAACAGTTTAAAATGAGTTTCAGCTATGTTTGTCTGATTTAAGTTGTGCAGCTTTGAATCAGTGAAATCAGTACTTGGGAATAAAATGCGAAATGTGTACATTTTTCCAGTTAATGTGTTTTTTCAATGAGTTTTCCCAAGAGAAAAACAATAGCATGAATGATGACGTAGCGTACTGTGCCACAAGTTGCTGCATTTTGGATCGTTTCCAGTAGAGTCACTCCTTAATTAAATGGGATGTACCTAAAAGAATTAACACTCCTAGGGGAAGATGAGAGGTCACGAGCTAAAGATTGGGTAGGCCTTTTTTTGTTGAAGTAGAAAATGTTTTTGTCATGTCACGGGATAAAAATTTCAATTCACTGCTGTCCTTTTTTCAGTTTCGCTGACTTTTCCCCTCGACTTTTGTCTTGTTAACTAAACTTCTTTCCTAACTTGCCCTTTTTATGCGAAGGAGGTTATGTGTGGAAACATACCTTGTGCATAGATTCCCCGTTCCCTTTACTCCACACTAAATGGTGCTTTCCTCTTTCCCCTCTTGGGAACGCTTTTTTGCGGTAAGAAAAGCCCAAACTAACTTATCTAATCTAATCTTCAGCCGAGTCAAAATCTACTGATTTTTTGCGACGCCGTAATTCAAATGCGTTCCTTCTAAGTGTCTCGGAGAATTGCATGTTTTAATGCACGTAACTAAGGGAAATTACGGCTCACTTTGAAATAATTTTCCCTATTATGTACGCGCAATCAATGATCGTTTGCAGCAACTTTATTCCTTTTTTTATTCAAAGTAAGTGGAGGTTCACAATGAAGTGAACACGTTTACCATAAATTCACTGGTGATAAAAGTGGTATCGTTGATACATAATTCACCAAATTTCTTTTGAATTGCAAGCAAAATAAAATTTTTACTCGATAGGAAGAATTATCGATCTGTGATGTCATGGCGAAATTCTTTCGTGAGGACACAAATAATAATGTAAGTGAATATCATGTTATTGCTCTACACGGGGAAAAATACGCTGAATATATACAGTAAATGTCAACATCTCACGCTTTATTCTCAAGTTATGAGTCAATCTATTCAGTATTGCACGACACAATAATAATATTTTTATTATAGAAAGTTTTACATAAAGCTCCTTATACGATGCGACTATTTCAGAGTTAAAGAGATCTCAATCATACTTTCTTGTTGAGACAGATTTCTCATTGGCCCTTCGCGTTTGTATTTCTTAATAGTCAGGCTAGAGAAAACGACGAATTTATTCATACAACCATTAATTTTGAATATTTTTAATAATTTTGAAAAATTATTATGTGTGACATTTTACGCAATTCAAATCCATTTCAATGTACTTAAGAAATAACAACGATATTTTATTTAACGAAGTAAAAACGGAAATGAAACTGGGGATTTATATAATTTTAAGGAAATTCCATTTGCAGGAGCGAAGATGGCATTTGATAGCTCTAATGTGCTGCAAAAGGTAAAACGACAAAATGAATTACTGAGAAAAAATCGTTTCAAATTTACTGATTTCAAATAATGATGAAAAATGTATGTTTTTTTTTTCTGAAAATTGAAATAAAATTATCTAAAATTTTTATCAAAGACAATTACGTTTTGGATAGGCTCTGTTGTTGTAGGGCGCGATACTGCCAAGGTGAGGAAGACGAAGGCGCCTTGGCGCGACTTACGGCTGAGGCCTATTGTTATCTACAAGTCGAGAAACAGTTGCGGAGCTATTTGACTATGCTTAGCTACCCATGGATTTACAGTCAAACATTTTATTGAGGAATTTAAACCGTTAGATACGATAGAGAGTCTGTTTGCAAAGGACTCGATTTGCGATTGTTGAAATTAGAATGTGTGTGTAACCAGATCAGATATTGATTAAAGCCGCCTTCACCCCACTACTTTCCCAAGGCCCAAATAAAGGTAACCAATAACTAATTCATTGAACTTCAAATGGATCAGAGGTAATGGGCGAGACAATCTCAGTGTAATCCTATCATGAACGTAAATGTACTAGAGAGAAAGAGAGAGCACGTCGGCTACAGTCCCCTTACCTAACCTACAACAAGCAGAAAGAACACAAGTAAGACTAAGCTGTTGCAGAATAAGAAGAAATGACATGACATTTTCCTTTCACATGACATACACGCGCTCAAGTTTACAGCAGCATGCACACCTCTGAAGGGCGTCCCGACGTGGCACGGGAGGACAAGATACCAGGGAATGCTACCGTGGCATTGAACTTGGATTCTATGGCTCACTTAATCTACTTCGTCCGGCTCAAAAATACTGCCCACACTGGGTGAAATGGAAACGGGAACTCTGCTTCATATGCAAAATCATACTGTGATTTTCCCATATTTTACCCAGATATTTTTTGGACAAGTAAACTGCTGAATTGCTGTTGACAACGAATAATGACAAGATTTGGTGAAAGAAATTTGACATGTCCCTACCACAAAAGAGTGCCAGCAGTAAAAAATTTGAAGTAATAACTACAAGATGATGTTTTGGGGCTTTGTTTTAGTACAAATTAACTAGAAATTGAAAATTGAGTACAAGTATTGGATGCAAGCCTGTAGTTATCAGTGCAAAGTCATGAAATTGGCTTTCAATTTACTTTCCAGCAAAATGATTTCAAAAGACCCTCTAAAATTAATATCTGCATGGGACTTTAGACAAAAAATAACCGTTCGGCCTTTGAAACATCCCAATTTGGATGCAGCTCCATGAAAATCAACGAAAGCAACTGAAAACTGGATAGCAATTTGGTTTTGAAAACTTTGAAGAATTAGAATGTGTTGAGATTGAAGAATGAAAGAAAATC
>JACJUY010000312.1:254525-265185 GCA_014220935.1 Platorchestia sp. MABIK
TTGTAATTACACCCCTCACAAGCGAGTATATGTTATAAGTGTTCACAAGCTAGTAATTGGACCCTCATAAGTAAGCAACTTTTATGTTGACGCTCGCCTAATTTATCTTTTCTTAACTAAGATCAAAGAAATTTTGGAAGCTTATCTTCTCGATTTTAAATCCATTTGAGTTTAACAGGTCTTTTTAATCTCTTCGTCCTAGTTTGTACTCAAACCGTACCCAATTAAATCTGAAGTGCGAGAAAATAAATTATAAGTTTTATGCAGAGAGCTTCTTCTAATCTTATGGAATGATTTCACACGATTTATGATTTCTAAAAAATTCGTAAAATAACCGAAAACTTTATGCATTCTGCATTATAGGATTATGGTTCATAGCGTCCTGAAAGAATTTATTCTCATAAAGAATAACCATTGAAATGTTGATTTGAAATTCTCAGTTTCGATATCTGAGATACGAGAAAGTCACATATTTATGAGACAACTTAGAAGAAGGTAAGCCTTCACGAGTAAACTCTACAAGAAAGTTGATATTGAGTTGACTCTAAATTTTTATTGATGTATGAAAAAAGAAAAGGAATAGACAAATCAGGAACAGTCAGAGCGCATTGCAAGCACTTGATATAAATTTAAAAACTGGCTCGTCTTCAAAGGAATTTTAACAAGGTAAGATACCACCAATAGAAAGTTACACTAAATTTAACCTTATCGTATGCAGCTTTTTTTTCATGTAACCTGAAGAATTGCGTGACAGAAATGTTGGAATTTAGGTTACTGAGCGAAAACGGTTTTCGGACGTAAATTTCTCACAGTTGAGACGCGTGGGCTCTAGGCACACTATCAGTTTTAAATGTCATAAATTTTTTTAATTATTCAAGTGTTAAGTAAATTATTGAATTTATACCGTAAGCTCTCAGGGGAAATATTGACACGATGCAATTGACTGCAAGCTTTTGCTTTCGTGTCTGTTTTTACAC
Organism: Platorchestia sp. MABIK; assembly: GCA_014220935.1. NCBI lineage: Eukaryota > Metazoa > Arthropoda > Malacostraca > Amphipoda > Talitridae > Platorchestia > Platorchestia sp. MABIK. The sequence continues at coordinate 255,503 of JACJUY010000312.1, forward strand.
AAAACTCGGAACGTCTTGTTGGCTTGATTGTCTGCGACCTTACTGCTTCCAGAAATTACGTAGAAAAATCTTAACCTCAATAAATAGGGGATCAACCTTCACTGATATAATACGGGAAACTGGAAGACTCTGGCTTCGTGCTAACATAAGTGAAAATTCCAGTTCTTTTCCTCTACCGTAGAGAATTTAAGTTTTACACTAACATGTACGGAGAAATACCCTTTTGTTCTTGGGACACCTTATGAGATGAGTCGCACACGCTTTTTTCGGTACAGCTTGTTACAAAATATCTACTTCATGCAAGATATGTATTTTTCAATCAATCTTCAGTACAATATATATTTTTAGAAAATTTTGAACTAATAACTGATTTTTTTGTTACCAAATCCTGATTAGTAAAAAATTTCGATTTAAAAAAAAGTTACAGAAACAATTTGAACCAACGGTTTAGGTAGTCGAGTTTCTGATAAAGCCGCTGTAAATCAATGAAAACCATTGATTCACCACCGCTGCATGTAACTATGTTTAGCTATCCTGCTTCTGTCGAGTTGAAGTCCGCACCTCACGTTGATATTCCACACTCTTAGTGTGGTGCTGTGAGCTTGGTGCGCCGTGTGGGATGGACGTCATTATCCGCACCGAGACGTTGGCCAGATGATTTGCGCAAGAATGGGAGGCGAGGAAGTTCTGATAATAAGCAAAGGAAGCTCGCGACAGATACGAGGCCTGTAGGATGGATACGGCCAAGGGGTCACAAAAGGAAGTGCAATCTCTGACAAATGTGACCTGCCCGAGCCGCGTCTCAGACCTTCTTGCCTTCCAAGAAAAGAAGGCGAAATTCGTCGCCCTAAAAAGGAGGTCTTGCAGCTGAGCAATGAGAGAGGAGCTGCTGCAATCGATACCTACCTTCGGAGAATCGTGGGAATGGAACAAGCGAAACGAGGCAGGTGTGCTGACACTAACTACGAGTAAGTTTTGTGTGTATAAAAAATTTTGCTAATGATAATAAATAGAAGTCGAAATCTAATAATCAAGAAAAATGAATTGCTGATCATTTCATCATGAAGGCTGAAATACTTGGGGTATACACGATGACTGGCTTTTTTTAGAACAGACTTTAACGTATGGTTGGGACCGTTGAAATAAATACTTTCAACTCAATGACTGTGTGGTCGAAAATAATTCGTTTAAGAGTTACAAAGACTCGAAATACGTAACGTATCGGAGAAAAATGGCTAGATAATGAAACGTCACAAATAGGGAAACATTTTTATAGTGAACAGAAGAAACAGAACAAAAACCTCAATTATTATTCCTAAAAGAAATAGATCTTGAAAATATGTTAGATATTTGCGAAATATGTTCAACATGACGTCCATCTATTGAAATACAGGCGTTCAAACGCCGGTGCAATGATTGCCGGATGCGATCGAAGACACAAGGAGTTTCATGAATCCTTGTGGAAGCTTCAACAATTCTACCGATGTTGTTTTCTTCGGAATCTATCGGTGTTTCGTACACCAAATTCTTGAAATGTCCCAAGAAGTAGAAATCTAGGGTGAGTAATATCTGGAGACCTTGGTGGCCATGTGATGGGGCTGCCACGATCAATCCAGAGATTTGGATATCGGGTATCGAATAACTCCAATTGGGTATCCGATAACGGATGTTGACAATTATTGTATAGCACTTCTCACACTGTAGTTTGCAGCATGCATGCAGCAGGACGACAACTTGAGGTCGGACTTGTTTGAAAACGTTCTAATATTTCTCCCTCCAAATCTGGATCTCTTAATCTTCCATGGAGTCCTTCTTCAGGTTTGAGCTCTGCGAAACGCTCTCTCTTCACACAGTTTTTGGTGTATGGCTACGAATGTTTGAGGCGATGGAACATGTCTGTTGAGATATTTTACTGCGTAAAGTGAGACAGCCATCCTCGAATTACAATTTACTGCACTGTAAGCTAGGTGCATATCTGCTGATTCAGCATTGGATGATCGCCCACTGTCGTTCATACCTTTGCAGCTCATGAATTGTTCGATGTAAAAAATGTAATCTTTGATGTAATGGAACACTCAGACAACCAGATAAAAAATTCAAGTCCTTGTAACTCTTTAAGGAACCATTTTTGATCTCATGAAAAGAAGAGTGTTTCTTTGAACAGCCCCAACCTTGTGTTAAAGTCTGTTTAACCAAATGCTGGTTACCCTACATGTTTGTCGCGCATCAAAACCAACAGTTGAGGTAACTTAGACTGATTTTCTGTCCGCCTCATATACACGTGGAGTTCTATATACCTTGTCTGTTTATGGCGACTTCTCAAACATGCGATGGCTTTTTTTGTCATGTTGAGCATGATATGGTTTTCCCAAAAACCTATAAAATGAGGTTCAATTTATGTTAAGGTTGAAGACCATTAATAATGACGTGACTTAAATTCTGGAGATGACGAGACTGATGAGATACAGTGCATGTGAGCTTACTGTTTTATCGTCAACCACTTGTGGAAGTGTGGGAAAGTGTGAGGCTCATTAAATATTGTTCAAGGCTTAGAATCGAATGTATTAATTTCTAAAATTTTTTTAACATATAAAATAATGAAGCCTGAATATAGGTTTACCTCCCCCATTTATATTATGTTTATTTACTTATGAAACTCAAATAACTTTGTTGGGCTGCTTGCTTGCTTGTCACTGTTCGTTCTGTTGGCAGCAACCACGAAAGATCAAATTCGTTGCCCTGTTTTCAGCGAAAAAGATGGGGACAGTACAGCTTCGTTTCCAGATTACATATGGTCAAAGTTTTTACCCTCAAGCACGGAAAAACTCATGATTTTTGGGTTAACTGACGGCAATCAAATGTGCAAAATTATGGTTACAATCTGCCAGAAATGTTCATTTTATGAATGACATCTTTTGACAGGTTTTTGCAGAAATGGGCTTCATTATTGGTAAATAATTTCATTCTAGTGAAAAGCTTTATGATTACCCGACTGCTAGGTAAGAAAATTAAGTATACATAAAACCTGAACCAACAGTCAAAGGTTTTTTTAATATCTTGTGGAATCTCTTAAAATCCTGTTGAGCTTTTTGATTGCTCGTTTTTGGTGACAAAACACAGTGCAATAAAACATTCTGTCACTCTGGACAATGAAAGCTAAAATTCAAATAACATAACAATACTAATATAATGCATGACAATTATGCAAGTGTCTGATAACGAATAAACTAATGAGTCAGCGTGCAGCCTTTCGACGCATTGAGAGGTTGTGTTCGGTCAACGTGCTGTGTTTCGCAATCGTCTTTTAACGTTCATTTGCAAATTTTATGACAGTTTATGAATTCTAGAGGTGAGGTCGGTTAAATTTTTTTCTAAACTTGGTAAATCGCCAACCAAAACTTTTACTGTGCTTAGAGAAGCACTGTACATGTTCGAGAATCTGGGGGAAAATGAGCGACGAAAAAGGCTTAAATTGTGGAAAGACCACAACCAGCTGTTGCATCACGGCAATGCACCTTCTTTGGCTTCAATGAAAACTACACGGAGCTTCTTAACTAGCAAGTATCGCACGAAATGGCTTCTCTTCCACACCCTCCTTATTTTCTATATATATTTATTCCGGTAACTTGTTCCTGTTTCCGATTCCAGAAATTCGTCTGAAAAAATAGCCCTTTGGTACTGTTGAACACACACAGAAAAACCGTAGGAATGCCTTCTTGCATCTCGGAAAAGGATTTTACAACTTTTTCCCGTCGTGGAAAAATAGAAGGTTTTATTTTATCGATTTGCAGGGAGACTACTTTAAAGGAGATAGAACTAAATAAAGGCATAGGCGAGCAAAGAAATGTTCTAGTCCGGGAATTTTCCGGTTGGCCATCGTACATGCTCAGGTATGTAGACATTACACTTTAGGCAGAGTGAAGCGAGGTGCAATCAAATCGCCTTTAAAAGTAGTTTTTCAGTTTATTTGCCATGTTCAAAACCAGGGTGGCAAAAAATTTACAAATCTATTCACTGCAGGCAATTTCAAAGCAATAATTTCCCTTTTATTTTCCTTTCTGCTACCTCAGTTAGCTGAAATCGCATCGAGGTGTTAGCAGTGGTAAAACAACCAGCATAGAGTAAGCAAGTAGGGGTGCTGCACAGCGCAAGTGCAGGGCTTGTGACAGGCCGCAGCCAGCGACGCAGAGCTCGGATAACACGGGCTCTGCCTTTGTTGCTCTGAGTGGGAGGGTGTAAGTAGGATGGCGAGATCTGACGGTGTGCAATTCAGGAGCAAGCTTGAAAGGAACAGGCCAGGTGCAATGTTATGCGCAGTATCTTAGTTAAGATAATCAAATACCTGCTACATAAACAGAGTTTCTCCCTAGGGTCAGTAAACTGTTGATATTACAAATTATAATAAATATATACGAAACCACAACTCATATGAGTCTCATTGTAAGCCGGAATGAAAACTATTCAGCTTGTGTCTTCCTTTGTAGGAAATATAATAATTCTATATGGTGCAGCTTCATCTCAAAATGATTTTTTTTTTACATCAAGAAAACGGTTCATGTTTCTGTTACTGTAAGTTTACCATTACATTCCAAATCAATAGGCATATTATGAATTCATTTTGCTGTTCATTTCTTTTAGGTTCAAGTGCTCATGACAAACCGTCGAAAAATATACTTCAAGATTCATCGAGTGCCACTAATGAACGACTGTGTCTCTTATATCACAGAAAATCACTTCCAATCAGCAGTTTATATATCATTTAGGTATGAATGAAGGTACATTTTAGTTTTTATTGCATATCGTTCAATTTTTACTTGATGAGACGAGATTTATTATGAGTTTTGATTCTACGAATATTTTTAAGAAAAAAGCGAATCCTGTCACATCGAAATTGTACAGGTGTGTTTACATAGAAAGGCTCTCCGGAACGGCATTCCGGAACTGAGCTCGGTGCTACGGCTTCAGTATTCACATAAGCAGCTGAAGTATCATATTTTGGTTTAGTAAAGGACTTCAATCATGAGGGAAGTACATGGTTTCGGTGGAAGCGGATCCCCATAAAACATTCGCATCATTTTGAAGGCCAGTCTTCGTCTGCCTGCTGTAGAAAGAGTACCGCATCCTCTACTTAACCACATTTGCACTGAAGAACAGTGCAAATGTAAACATAGCCTCAGTGGGTGTACTTGTTCTCAAGTATGTTATGGATATTGTGCGCCTTATATTATCGGAGCTTTTTTCGTCGTGTCTTCTAATTAACGAAATGAAAGTGAAACCTTGAGATGAACTTTGTGATAAAGACGTAGGGAAAGCACCGTTTGTGCAAAAACAAGTAGCACGTAGTTTGTCTAGTGTTAAATTTTTCATTTATTTCCGGTATGTGGCGCATTTATTTGCAAAACATGATGTGTTAACACCATGTAAACAATCAATCAAGCCAGCAAAAAAACTTTTCTGAAAATCCCCAGGAGCTCAAAAATGAATTTCAAAAGAAAAAATGAGATCTGAATCTTGGAACGAACGTTTTAATAAATCAAATGAACTAGTGAAAATGAGTGGAAGAACGCTTCGAAAATGATTGAAATTTGCTTTAACAGACAGAATAATTACATTTGTAGAAACACTGTGGTCAGCCTACGTCAAAAAAAAGAAAAAAAAACGTTCACCCCAGCCTCTAGAAAATTTTTCCATCGAAGCAAATTCTACTAATAGATTGAAAACGACACACTCGATCCCTCAACGATATGGGAGATGACCACAGAAAGTAATGCCCGCCAATCCCCTCTTGTTATTTTGTACAGCAAAAAAACGTACAGGCAAAGACTAAGTGGTCTAATTTGAGAAACTTTGAAAATCCCTTCAGCCTCACTGCACAAAATCGGCGATTGATAGCTGAAAATGGCTTTGAAAAGACTTCAACTCAAGAACCCTCAGTTAATCGACAACAAGACACCCGACGGATGGAAACAATAAATGAAAACTCAGACGATAGCCAAGTCGAATCAATTTTCGCAAACAAAAGAAAAAAAAGCGAACAAAAATTATTGATGGAAACTAGATCGACTTGTCGTTCCCATATAAGGACGGGAGCCTCTTTGCTTTTCTATAATGTAGGAATGTGAGCACCGGAATTATTATCAAAAGACCAAGTTATAAAGGAACAACCCTCACCACCGAGCACCTGTAAGTGGCAACACTTTTTTACGCTTTGACGGCAGCAGGTAAAACTGAAGTTAAATATTCAACTCAAATTTAAAGTCACATTGTAGTAATCAATATTGAAAATAACCAACATTAACTGGATCGTGCCTTCATTCAGTTTTCATTAAATATTTAAGAAAATTGAGTTTGTGACGACTGGTCGGTGAGAAGCATAATGAAAATTCCCTCACTGACCACCGGTAGCTTATGTCGCAGGCAAAGTGTTAAGAAAACCTGCCTTCTATGCTGCCTTCAAGATAACCGGAACGGTCAAGAAAATACGTGAACTTCTTAATCCTCTGATCAAAGCTCTCGAGGATTGACCTTTTCTGGCATGTCAACGAAGAGAAAAATCATCACTGGATAACCAAGGGAGTCAGGACCACTGCCTTAAATTAGCTGTTTTATCTCACTTTGCTCGTATTTTGGCTCTCAGTTTTTTCTATCATTATTAGTGTTATTATTATTGTGTGTTCTTTTTTTTCTTCATTGGATTGCTTTTGATGGTGTTCCAAGAAAACGAAGGTGTTCCTCAAACATTGAACCAGACTTAAATCACTTCAAATAATTGTATCCTGACCTAAAGGATTCTGAACACTGCTGATCCCCGGCCGTTTAATTTCATCAATTATTCTCCAGCAGCGAAGGAAGAAGACATGTCTCTTTGCTACTGAAATTGCAGGTCACTTTACCTTAAAATAGACGAAATAAACATCAAGGTTACTGAGTTAAAAGCTATTTTGATGAGTTCTGCTTTAAAATACAGCTAGGTGAATTGTGCAACTATTGATATGATCAATTTGCAAAATTGCAGAGCATCTTCTTGTTTGTGAAAAGATGAGATGTGTGAGTGCATTCATCGCAGACTGAGTAATAAAATCATTCTTGGAAATACAGTTGAGCTCGGCTTCATTGAAGCCCTCTTCATTGTTGCTGAAAAAACAACAAATTAATGTTTCCTCATTGGTGTAATCTACAAACCACTTTCTGGAAGTTTGGAGGCCTTCATCAACATACAAGCTAACTTTACCCAGTCGTTGGCGAACCTCAGTATGACCATGTAATAAAATCTGGAGACTTCGATCTAGACTTGTTAAATAAACATGGAAAATTGCGAAGCATCCTCAAACTTGGCTTTAATGTAATCACAATTCCTCTTCCCTGTAAGTAAACTAACTGGAATTTCTACTGGATCTGCTCTGCTAATAAATGGTATATTCATAATGCGTCCAACTAATGTCCTGGAATCTTGACTTTCGACTCAATAAATCATCATCCTATATTTCCAATAAAAAGAATGTCCTTCAAGAGAATATTCAAATTAAATCAAGCCCTTCTCATGTCACCGGGTGAGTCCCCTGACCCTCAATGAAATGTACGAAACTCTATGGAAAAAGGCCCTATATCACATTTTAAATGAAATGGACGTTGACAATGCAATTCGCCTGCAAAATTTTCTTAATAACTCACAAGACAGATGTTGTCCACTTATGATCCTCTAAGTGAGGCAAGGAGACAAAAAAAACGGCATCAAAAGAAAAATTAATTCCAACATGAAAAAACTTTAGGTTTGATTAATTTAATTACGGGGTAAAAACTATTTTTAGATTATACCGAATGAAGAATTCCTTTTAAAATGCACCGAAAAGAAGTTATTTCCGTAAAAAATTAGTTTAAAAACGAAATAAAATAGATGTGTGATTTCTTGGAGTTTGTCTACCGACTGAAAAATTATTTACAAAACACAACAAAACTATAATACATGATCCTTCATCCCATCACAATTCGAAAGACATCGCAGTTATATTCAATAATTACTATGACAATATGGAGAAAAATATTATTGAAATGGTAAAAAAAATCCAATGGCTACTTTCGATGCATTGCGGACTTTAAATCAAATCACTCATTCTACCTCGCCCAAGTAAGCGCTTCAGAAATTCCTAACTTCATTAAGGTAATAAACAACAAGTAAATCTCGGGAAAAAACTTTTCCAGTTTTACCTATTCTTACCAATATCATAAGCAAATCGAATACTATTGACACCTTTCCTATCAAGATAAATATTGCGAGAGCAACTTCAATTTTTATACGAGATGACGACACTTGCATTAAAAACTGTAGACAAATTTCTAATTTACCAATCGTATTAAAATTCTCGAGAAAATACGGTGCAATAATGTCGTAGCCTTCTTTTCTTTTCAATGCAATTATACTGTTATTCCTACTTCATCAGTCGTTTCAAGGTTGACCTTCAAATTTACGGTTTATTTCAGCAGGATATATTAAACACATATCTTAGTACGGCCATACATTTACTGTTTTAACGAAGGGTGAACACACTTATGACAAGAGGTTGATGAAACTAGCAAATATCGAGGATGATAAAATAATGGACAACCCCAAAGAACTTAACTTGGAGTACGCAGCGATGGTGATGAATTAAAGGTCTAGTAATTACGTTAAATCGGATTTGTCGATATGAAGTTACACAGAGATGACATAGACGCTCTCTCAGAGTGCCGGCTGAGTTTTAAATTAACAAATCAAAAGGTGGCACTAACAGACCTTTACAAGAGGAAATCTTGCACTATAATGATCCTACCTAACTGTCAACGCCTCCTTAAATACCCGCAGGGACAGCTGCAGCTTCTGTAGATTCGTTGAGGCGGTTGGTAGTTCTCAACTGTCAGAGTGTTATGCGTTTTTTCTCTGTCGCCTTCCCCATGCTGAGCTTGCTTTCTTCGTTGATTAACTACTAACCGATCGGGCGTAAGGTCTACGTTCTGCCGTTCACTCTTTTGGTGGTGGAATTTCACAGTTTGTACCTAGGTACATAACATAAAGTCTAATCTTATCTAGAACATAATTCCATTGTCTAAAACAAACAATTTGGCTTTCGATTCTCTTTAAAATTTGGATCAGGGAAACCTGGTACTCTATATTTTTTACTTTAAAAACGCATTTGATTGCATAACATACAAGAAACTTTATCCCAAGCTTTCTCACTGTGCTCTGAAAGGTTATTCCCGTAAATGATTCCAATCTTACCTTTAGAATCCTTCCTCAATTCCAATCCTACCTCAATTTTACTTTAGAGCTGCAAAACATAACTCACGGAGAACCTCAAGGATTTGTTTTCGAGTCATTGCTATTTCGTATCTTCATCAACGATATCATGAAATCAACATCTTTCTTCGAATTCTTATTGTTTGCTGATGATAGCAGCACACAATCATCATAGAAGAATAGCAGGACGCTGATTAGAATACGACTGAAATAATATTCTCATCACATTCATGCACTGGAAAAAAATTAGCGCCATCTCCAACCTAGCATTCAATGGCCACACAAAAAATTCATTCATAAATGTGAAAATTCTGAAACTTCCTGATAACTACCATTTTTTTCGTTGAATTTTTGTCACACAATATTTAAAATTAACAAAAATTTTGATTAACTGTAAAAAACGCTCACCCCA
>JACJUY010000313.1:25914-41116 GCA_014220935.1 Platorchestia sp. MABIK
CGATTACTCAGACACGACAAGCGCTTTTACGTGGCTCTGTGCACGAACGCACGAAGGGCGGCACAAGAAGAATGAACTAAACAAATATTTTTGTGATTATTTAACGTATATTGGCCTATGCAGGTTGATTGACATCATGTGCATGTTTTGAATAATAATTTTTTGCTTAACAAATGGACTTGAAGATTTTGTGAGAAGATTGAAATATTTGTTCCCATTAGTGATTAACATTGAAGGCATCAAATCTTTGTTCATGGTTTTAGTTATTCTTTGCCAGCATGATTTAATATTCAAATTCAAATGTAAACGCTCACAGTGTAATTATTTTTCTCAGTTATGTCCAAGTTATTCAGGAAAATTATGCCTGCAAATTTTAAGTTTTTGTTCTACTACTCTGAATCTTTCCGTATTTATGTGACAGTTGCTTTTATGCGTGACTGTGCATTTCATGCGCCGTTTAAATCATTCGTTTTCAGTACTTATAATTGTCAGCAACTCGTGGCCCAAATTTGAAATCTTCTCAAGTATTTATTTGATGCGAGATCTTTTGATTTGTTTTTAATGAACAATATCCAATAAACTTTAACAATTTATCAATTAACGCAGTGATGATTTCATTGTAAGCTATCCAAGAGTTGCTACAGAGTAGAAACAATTGTTGCCATTCTGTTTAATTTGCCATATCTTGATTTTTTTTTAACAAATAGTAAAATTTTCTACGTCAAACCAAAAAGCCCCGCAACAAGTCTTCCTCATTTCCTAAGTCGACATGCAGAAGTGAACTTTTGATCAAGCTGACGTTTTGGACAGTTGAATTTTTGCTTTTAATAACTCTGTAGAATTTAAAAATGACATCGCAAAAAAAAATCATTATGATCTAAATGTCTCCGTTGTTACAAACGTATAATAAATGTTTCATTTATTGACGTTTGAACCACTTCAAATCTAGCTTCAACAAATTTCAGTGATGTTTCGTTTTTTTGTCTGTGAATGTAGAATTTTTCTGTGACTTTTCGAATTTATGAGATGAAATGTTGAAGTTGTATTAATATTCTTGCTACGTTTTATCAATGTTCATGAATTTTTCATGTCTACGCATTTCCATGATTTTTTTCTAGCATACCTTGCAACTTTTGTACTATGAGAAATTGAAGCAGAATTTAAAACTTCATAAAAGCCATTTTTATCATTCAATGGAATTTTTTTACCTCTGCCGATGTTTTTAAAATGAATATTGGAGTCATCGCTTACGTGCATAGAATGATGATTTTCTAATTATGTACTTTAATGAATTTTTATTCATACAGAGTTTGCATGAATCAGAAATCGTATCGAGACTCAGAAAATTGAAGATTAACACAAGCACACAGCTTGAAGAAGAAGGAAAGCAGCAGCGACAAATGTTGCAGTCTGTTGTGCCCATAAGAAAACACAAAGCAGTGTATAAAACTCAGCGGAAGAAGAGTTATTGCAGCGAAATGCACTGGGGCTGCTAGGTAAGCCTCCTTGTAGTGTCGACTTCACGCGGTTTAATTTCTATCTTCGGATTTTTTGAGGAATCGTGTTTTTGAGACATCTCTTACAAAATTTCAAGACAAAGGTCACGAAATATCAAGTAATTCTAATATTCTGAGAGAAATTCCTTGTCTAATTAGGGAAGTAATGAGGAAAATGACAGAGAGATGCCAATAACATATCCAGAACAATAGCGGTCCCAGGACGTAATTAAATAAATTCTACGAGAACATCCTTCGAATTTTAAATAGAAAAAGTCAAGTTTCAACAAATGTTTGGTGCTGCTATAGCGTGCGGTCTACCACACTATAGAATTAGATTTACTTCTAGCTAGTACCACAGCGTGAGGTTATGTTAGGTTACTAATGGATACTACTTATTTCCACACTTATAATTTAGCGATAAACACTTAATTTGAACTTTTCAAACTGCGCCTGGGTAAGCGATGTATGGTGGTAGACCTCACGCCACAGTAGCACCAAATGCTCTTTTCAAATGACTGACATTTTTTTTTCACATTTTGAAGTGTAACGAAGAAATGAATTTACAAAACTTAAATGTTGCTCAAGGGTAAGAAAATGGTCCTCCCACAACACATTTGCACCTGAACTAAATAGTCAACCACAAACAGCTTCGAGTTGGTACAAAAGACGAAAAAGATGAAAAGACGGTAACAGATCCATCTCATACAAATGATGGTTTCCAAGTGTGCAAAACACTTTAATTTGGGTAACATTTTATCCCCCTCCTTGTGTAACTGAAGTAACCTAACAGTATCCTCCCGGGATAGTCAGTATAGTAGAGGGTAGAAAAACTTTACCAACTTAACACCTGTTGCGTATTCTAGAACCTTTGAGGGAGGAGAGGAAATTAAATGATGAAGTGGGACAGGTGCAGTAACTCCCTCAGGTATCTACTGTGCTCCCGTCTCTTTTATTCGATGAGTTCCCCACACTGGTTCAGAACTGCTGTCACTTGTCTCCCTTGGTTTCCAAGCTGGGCCATTACGACTTACGAGTGGTACATATTTGGGACACTCACAGGGCAGGAATGCTGTAGACAGGCAAGGGACTACCCGGAGCACTATTTTTAGAATTTGATACCGTCGTAAGGTATTTGACAACGTCAACAGAAAGATATGGTTTTAAAAATTTAAATTTTGTTCTACTGGAGGGACTTTAACTTTATTAAAAGGCTGCCGTCCCGAAACATCCCAGATTATAGATTGTAATTCTGCTCAATCTAACATTTTACCTAAATGTGTTGGCGTCCCCATGACTCAAATATTCTTGGTTCAATACATTTCAGTAGTTGTGTAGACGATATAGTGCACAAGAGCATTGCGAAGGTTGTGCTTTTTACAGATGACGCTGCCTTTTACGTGGATTGTTCACCTATGGTAGGAGCGGTTGATGCAACCAATGGATAAATTTCAAGTCTTATTCGTTGTCTTGAGACAGAACTGATGGAACGAAATTAATGTTATGCTATTGCTAACCTAATTCAGCTACTTTGCCTAACGAAATTTTCTATGGAAGTACGCGAAAATTTTGAACACTCGGGCGTCTTCTGGGACGACGAACTCTTCCACTGAGAAACAGATGTTGTAAAATGATGTATTCTTTTTTGTATTTTCTCAAGAATGATTCTTCAGTTAGTCAGTATTTGGTTTTATATATATTCAGTCGATTCAATAAGGAATAATATGGAGGGGTGCTTCAGCGTCATAAATGTATATAACTTACAAAATGACTTCTCATTCAAAGCCCATTTACCTCTATTTAAATTTTTGCTATACCGAAACTTAAACATGTTATGCTATTATGCTCTGTTCATTTATACGCAGTTTCAGGTTAAATCACTCATTTAATTGAATCACGTCATCTTGATATACATGTATGAGCAAATATATGTAAATGGAGAGTAAGTGTTATAAGGCTCATATGTGCACACTCCTAAGCAATACTGCATGAAATTTTCAACCTTACTGTAAATTGAAAAAAGTACATATTTTTCAAAGTATTTCAGCTAAGTGTTTATTTTCCTTTCTTCTATAGCATGAAATGGGTGAACACTTGTTCAGAATAAAATTTTGCTCATGTGTCCTATTTCCTTGTGTTCACTAACGTATTGCTTATAATCCAAAATCACTTGTTTATTGTTCGTGGGAATAGGTATTAACACAACAATATTACGTCTGTTGCATACATATTATTGCGTCTTCCAGGAATTTTAACATGAATTTTATGTCGTACACAATAAGTAGAACACTTTTTTTTTTGAGTTAGTGTTGAATCGGATTATTTTATGTTTTTTATGTTTTTTAGAGCGGATTATTGATGCACTGCATGTTATTACAATATTCACAGAATTATTATACTGAAAATGAACCTTATTGATGGGACTTGAATCTATTGAATTTTATCTCGGCGACAAGGTTGTCACCTTCTAATTGGATGAACTTAAACACTTCGCGTGCTTATAATAATGTAATTTTTATTGTAATGCGTAATAAACGTCTAAAAACCTAATATATTACTGTAATTTATCTCTAAAGCTTGAAGTGTTACCTCGGACTTGAAAAAGCTGAAGTGCTGGTGGAGGGAAACCTTGCTTGCCATTTTGTCCCCATCGGACGTCTACCTGCACAGTTAGAACGAGATAAATATCAATACAGAATCGAAATTGGTTTATTAAAGTTATTCTTTGGCGGTCCGACATGTCGCAGTTCTCCAGAAAAAGTGAGCACAAGAACAATAAAATACCTCGCGAGAGCGAATGCACCAACAAAACTGGAAGAGAAAGAAATCATTTAATTCAACACTTTCTGATTTATCTAGTTTCAGTTATCATTTTGAGTTTAATTTCACAAAAAACGTTAGTCAGATTTTAGAGTCAAAATTCCTACCAAGTACAACCAAGCGGAAAAGATCGTACTTTGTCTTCTAGGAGCTTCGTGAAAGAGCGGTAGCATTTTAAACTAGGAATTCGCGCCGATATTGCAGATTTTCTGCCAGAGAATGAAATTCTTCCTAAGGCAGAGGAAAACAACTCAATAAAATGGAGCCCGCGAAAGTTGGCTCATACTTCTGAATTATCTTTTTTGGCGCAAACTTGAGCAAACATTCACTTTATTTTATGTTAAAGAACAACCTTACGGCTTTTGGAACTTCGGAGGAAATCAGTGGGAGACGCCTGTCCAGGTTAAGCGAAATTACCACAATTGACGTACTCATGGGCAGGGATGCGGAGTCGGAGTCGGGAGGCGGAGTCGCCGGAGTCGCACGTTTTAGGGTGGAGTCGGAGTTGGAGTCTTAGTCGTTCATTCGATTGTGGTTGAGTCGAGGTCGGAGTCGCTATTTTTTGGTGTCTTCGACTCTATTGTTTGATAAAAATCTATTTAAAATTGCTTAAAACAGAACGTAAACAAAACAGAGTAGAAAAAATTCACTAAAAACTTAAAATTTTGCAATATTTTTGTTGATTATGATGTTCAAAGTACGAAACAGCGTATCTATACCTATTACATAATACTGTCATTGATATCTATTCATTGTGGGCTCGGAAACGTAACATGGTGTCTCAAAATAATGTACTAATACTTCAATTGAGAAAACATTATTTCTGAACATAGAGTGAAATGAAAGAACTTCAAATACAGAAGACTAATGTAGTTAAAGAAACATGTTCACAAATTTTCAAATTGATGACTTTTTTGTCCAGACAACGCTGACAAACGCTCACCAAGGGATTCACAAACGTCACTAAACAGGTCATTAGGAATATTGCAAATTGTCTTCCAACTTCTTATTTCCATGAAATGGTCTTTCAATAACATTTCAAGGTAAACTTCCTCTTTTCCAAGCTAAATTGATTTTCTGCCGTGCTGTGATGAATTAAATACGTCTGAAATTTAAAAAGGTAGCATGTTAGCGACAGTCATAGTGTGAGTATATTTATTAGAAACACACTGTACGGATGATACATACGAAGAAGAAATATTATTTTCAAACGTGAGTGATATGGCATATTTTACAGTTAAAAAGTAGGAATTCATCATTGAATGCATCACAAATCTATTCTCTTTATATTTGTCTCGCTTATTTTCCTATCAATATATATATAGGAAGTAGAAACTAGTAATAAATGCTTTGCAAGTTACCTGCAGGGCAGTACAGCTTGTGTTACACATTTCACTCACACACACACAGAGTGGGAACGCTGCAACGCTCTAATGTGTCTAGACTCTATACCAGTGGTTCCCTACAACGACATTTTTTGTCTTTAGGTTATGCTATGATGCATTGATTGATAATGACTCGTCATTGCAGAAACCTAAAGTTATGTTGTGATCATAAATATTTCTAGCCGTTAGGGTAGTATACATTGATAATGACTAGTGTTTTTCAAAACCTAAAGCTGTGTTCTGATTCATAAAGATCTCTAGTCTCCAGGTTATATTATTACTTTTGATACCGGAAATCTAATTTTTCTATTCTTGTGTTATTAACGGGATAATTGGTTTTTTTCAGCAATACGTAGTATTTATGTACAGCGTTTTGATCTCTTTGTTCTGCTCACTTCCTAGTCTTTAAATTGCAATAATAATCATTGAAATTTCTGTATATTTCAAATGTCATACCTTGAATGTTGTTTGGTTCATTCAGAGTTATATTGTCTTTCACTATATCAATATTATGCTTTATTTGTATCTTCTGATCACTTCTTATGTAAGCAAATGAAGATTTTTTATAATTGTGTTTTTATAATTTTAAACACTGAAATGGCATCGGTTTTTCGGCATTGTGAAATCAATTACTTCTTCATGAGGAAGATTTAAAACTGTTTTAAGACAATCATTATCGATATTGAGATACTGTGAGTGAAAAAATGAAAGTACAATTTTAACGAGCTTTGGCTATACCTTCTGAAAAAAATTCATTGGAGGTTAAACTATTGTGTGATAAATACTTTCAAAACCTTCAGTTATGCGTAGCTCTTGTTAATAATTTTAAGGTGGCTTCTTTTTCCGGTACAAGGGCACGCTTCCAGTGGAGGTGCGGGGCTCTCTGATTTATTCTTACAGTTGTGTGCATTGCACATCGTCGTACGTCGGCATGACGTCACACAATTTTTATATCAGAGTGGCCGAACATCGAGGTAGAAGCTTCCGTACTAAGAACCAATTAGCTCACCCCTCTCACTCCGCAATACGCAATCACGCAGAACAGTGCAACGCACCGATGTCCTCCAAAGAGTTCAAAATCTTAGATTCTGCTTCAACTTCATATGACCTTATAGGATTTTAAAGTCGTTACTAATTTTTAAACGAAAACCAGCCCTTAACAATACCGAGTGTTCATATCCATTCCAAATAGTCACTAGAAAGCAATTTGGTCGATTTCATTTTTTGTGACATGTTTTTATTTTTATTTTCGTGATCTCTTTTGATGACTGTCTACTACATTTTGTTTCTTCTTTTATTGCAGACATAATGACTTGTATTTTTGAACTGATGATGGAGCTGGACTCCGAAACCTTTTCCAATTAAATATGATTTAAGTTCCTTTGAATTTTCCTCATTTTTAAGTTTCTAATCAAGTTGCGATTAAAGGAATCTGCTGACACGGTCAGATATATACATTGATTTGTGAGAAAGTAGGAAACAACATTGATTAGTGCGTAGGTAGGAAAATACATTGATTAGTGCGCCTGACTTAATCAAGTAAGGTGCGCCTTATTCAAATTTAATTCAGCGTAAGCTAAAAAAAATACGAACAAAGCTACATGCTCTCATGTACCCATAGTTCAACCCTTCTCATTTGAATTAATTTCTAGAGCAATAACATTTCAGTTTTCGCGGGAAAACGCTATCAGTGAAACAGTAAACCTATTGACAAAATAATGCGATTAAAACATGAAAAAAAATTACGCGGTTCATGAGAGCCACTTCATCATGTACTAAAAGGAAAGCTTCGGTTGAAAGTGGGCTTTTTCTTGGATAATTACCGAGGAATTTAGGTCTTAAATGTGAATGTACCGCTAACCTGTGAAAAATGAATTTCGAATAATATTTTTTGAGCTTTTTTTTCAGGTCATTAATATTCCACCATCGTTGCCAGTTGTAGCCCTACTTTTTTCCAAGTTCGTCATTCCAAACATGTTTTCCATCCGTCATTATATTAGCGACTAGAATTTTCAGTTCATTTTCCATCATTTCAATAATACAGTTTTGCTTTTCTAATTGACTGATTTTATTTAAAAAAAATGTAATTATAATAGTGACTAAATACCTGCTTCATCTCCTAAACATTGAGTAGTTGATTGAACGATCACTTTCATACAATCATCGTAATTTCAGATAATATTAGGTTATGAGACGTTCCAAAATAAACGTCATTTTGGTTCAACAATATGTCGAAATTTCATTCAGTATTTCTTCTGGGACTTTGAGGAAGAAATACACGTATATCTTCGTCCAACCATTCACTAGTATGTACTATAAATGAACACACATTTTTGTCAAATAAGACACATAAAAGTACGCTAAAATGGGACAAATGGGCAAGCGTAAGTATACTATGTTATTAGAGAAGATCCAGCGATGACTTTTAAATACACCGGGTTGTCTGTTTTAAGTCAAGTTCATAAATCAAAAGTAACTGAAATTTCCATAGATACAGAAACAATTCTTCTAGAGGGAAAACTATAAGCTCATGGATATCAAGCGAGTTCAAAATATCCTCTCTAAAATATCGGCATCTCAAGCACCAAGCAGAGACCATGTCCCTGACCTGTCTTAAGACCATGACCGGTCTTAAAATATCATACGCTTATTCTAAGAATTTACATGAGTGTTCGAGGGGAAATATCGTCGCCGGCGTCCATACTTTGAGAAAAGGCACTGCATGCATTGCGGATGGATCCTATTCTGGTAATTCTTATCAATTTACTGTGTGATGAGTTTTCTATTACTTTTTATTGTTTAGGTAAGCCATCATCGTCGTTTAGCGTCTTATTCAAGCATAATTTAGTACAATAATTAATCTACGTGTTCTTGCATCGTTTACTTCAGACGGAACGCAGTGTTTCTTGCTGTGCTGTTCTCCGCTTCCTCAAGGGGCTGAGCTCAGTATTTCATTTTTTATAGCCGGTTCGGACGACTTGTAGCATAATGAATTAGCCTTCGTATCGGTTCAGTGTTTTAACGTAAATAACATGCGTTTAGAGTGTCGATACCATGCAGTGTTAGTCGACATTTCTTTTCCTCACTCGGCAACGTTTTCCTTCGGTAGGGTTGTACGTGAATTATTCGGAAGGAAATTGTAATACCCATAACAACTGTCCAATGTGAAACTGCAAACAAAACTGAGATAAAGTTTTAACAATAGTGAATTGGAATTCTCGAACTACTGATAGGTTACGCTTGCGCATAAATCGGCGCAGGTGAATGGAGTCAATGACCATCTCCACCCTCACGTTTCCAAATGACCTAGAATCAACAATTAAAATAATATTGATATCACACTTTATTTTCCTTAGCCTCATAAAACAAAACCTCAACTCAGAAAACATACAATTTGGTCTCACTTGGCACATTCGTGCAGTTTTTTGCGACGCTAGGGTATAGTTATATTGTACGTAATAAATTGAAGCACACAGTCCTTCAAAATGATGCTCGAACGTAAAGAAGATGGGTTTGAAGAATAGGATGAGGTAGATTAATTCGGCAGTGTTCCATTATATGAAGTTTAAACTAGTGTTTTCACTCCAAGAACGCTTTCACAGTGGCAGTGAGCATCTCAAGAAAATAAAAAATTGAAAAGTGAAGTAGACAGAGATAGTTTGAGAACACTAGTACAGAGGGTTTGCTCCGGAATCCCCATGAGAGATCTGAGAAGCAGAGAGCGAATAAATGAAGTCGGCGCTTCTGCGAGGTAACCTTAACTTCTCTCTACAGAATCAGGAAGACACGTCGCTAACTGTTGTACTGTAGGCTTGGCTTTGTAGTTAGGCTGATGGCATGCCTAAATACCAAACTAAACACACAAGAGCCAACGACAAGTGTTCCTGATTCTGCGGTAAATATCAGGCGATCCTGTAAATTCTGTCTGAATTGTGAATGAATAAATAAGTTACCAAATGTTACATTTAATTCAAGATTCAATCATCAACGTAATTTCCATGATTTTCTATAACTTCTATCCATTAATTAACAAGCCTATTTATACCATTATGGTAAAGAATTCTTGATTTTGATTTGAAGAACTCACAAACGTCAGTTTCAAACGCTTCCTGCGTTGCAAAAGCGGTTTCTTCCAAATGAATTTGTAAGCTACGAAACAAATGGTAGTCTGAGGAGCAGTTGAGTTTCCTTTCTTGAACTCATAAAACATTACATATATGCCTCAAATGATTCTTGGGTACTTCCATGTAAACAGGATTTATTCAAAAAACTGAGTGGGGAAAAATACGAGGTTTAATTCATTAAAAATGAATGCTTTATTTAATAAAATAGAATTAGTCCCTTACGGGCAACTTTTGGATCTAGAGCAATTATTTAAATAATAATAGTATGAGCGTCAAGCTATGTATCAGATTCAGTTACACGCTGGGAAATCAGTTTTCGAAGCTGGAAGCCGGTGGATTAGATCTGCAGTGAAGCAAACGCAGGGCGTCGCGCTTCCGGCGGCAGCCACTTACGGCCTCTCCAATTGCGACCATCAGAAGATAACGAGAAAGGCAATATGGTATAAAAAAAAATCTATCCCTGCTCTAGTGAAAAAGCTGACTTTGTCCCAGAGCAATGAATAGACAACTTGTTCAGGTTCAAATAATTTGACTCTTTCAAACTGTAACTTATCCGTTAAGTTTTGAATTCAAAGTTCAAAGTCTAAAGTTTAACAATCTAGGTATGTTATAAGTAAAATGTACTAAGCATTGGCCATAAAGCATGAAATTCAAAATTTGAGGTACAACGTTTACATTTCTAACATAAATTCAGTTAGGCTGCGATAATTTGTATTGATAAGACCGAGGAATGGGATATTTACTAAGAAAGAATTCCTTGGGTCGTCGGACAAGGGTTTCTGACAAAAGCGCCCATATCGTCAACATACTCACCGCGTCCGACTTTTCCCAAGGGCTCGCAAGTAGAGTAGCGGAGAGTCGACTTCCCAGATGGACAATCTAGGGCCACCATAAGCAACGGAGAGTCGACCTCCCTGATGGCCAATCTAGGGCCACTAAATGCAGAGGAGAATCGACTTCCCAGATGGCCAGTCTAGGGCTTCCATAGGCACCAGAGAGTCTACCTCCCAGATGGCCCGTCTAGGGCCACCATAAGCAGCGGAGAGTCTACCTCCCAGATGTCAATCTAGGGCCACCAGAAGCAGCGGAGAGTCGACCTCCCAAATGCCAGTCTAGGGCCACCATAAGTACCGGCACGACGACGTGGCGAGAGACCGACGACCGGCTCCAGAACCCTCCAGCGAACGCGCCCCCGGCGGGCGAGACACTAAGGCCGTGGCCAGACAAATTGCAGTGGAGCAGGGCAGAGCAGAGCATTTTTGACCATCTGGCAGCTGCTTGCTTGTGCTAGCAAGTTAGGGTGGCCAAACAAACAGCAGTGGCTAGTCCTGAGTCCGTAGCAGTTACAATCTTGGCGCCAAGAAGAGCAGTGCTTTGTGATTGTGCTTACCTCAAATTTTGCTTATAAATAGCTGTAGAACTGGCAATATTTCATCTAATTATGTTCATTTATATATATATCTATGCTATACATTATGTTGTTAGTATTACAAGAACATCCGTACACTTTCGTATGTTACTTTCGATTTCCCTAGTATATTTCTACACCTAATGAATTAAATGGCTTTAATGCTTTTTTTTCCATTGCTTCAGGATATTTTACAAGAAATTAATTGCATGATATGCAAGTTATGATTGCTGATAGAATAATCATGCAAATAATTTCCTGACGAATGACTTGAAACCTTATAGATACCTAAATCAGAATTATTTTGCAGTGATTTACGTGTAGATACATCACAGAACAAGGAACTTATTCGTTCAAGCGTATAAAGGTATCCATTTATAGATATAACAACCCGAAATTCGAGTTAAAAAATTAATAAAAATTTCAAAATGGATGAGGATCTTTTGTATTTGGCTTGTGTCACTTAGTTTTAATTTAATTGTTATTTTCCCATGGAACTTGAACATCACAACCGTTTTTTAGAGAAACTAATAGTTTTTTAGTTGCATGCTTTTAAAGTTGTTTTTACCAATGTAACTGTTGAAACGCGAACATAAATATTTCTGTATCGGCCATGCCCAGCACTTCGCGCTGGTCGAGAAAAAGTTGATACATAAAAAATGTATGTTTGAAGTTAATTTTAGTGCCGTGCGCCTAACACGAAAAACCTAAGATAAAAATGTTCCGCAGTGGTACGTATTAAAGTGTAGGTATTGACACACAAAATTCGTGGTATGGGTTTAGTTTTTCAATTTATGAGGTGAAAAATACCTATTTACGCATAAATAACTATACAAGCCCACTTAGTACTAACTTCCATAGCGTCTGCCATAAATGATCATTGTTCATTAACATAGTTATGATCGAAATATGAGATGCACCTCCGATCGAAGGAATAGCTTGCACTGAGGAGATTAGAAGTTCGCCATCCTCTCCGTACAAACTCTAGCGTGCAACTGACTGCTAGCGCTGCTGCCGCTTACTCCAGACAGCGCTGCCCCATCCTGCTCCCTGCTACTTGTCTGGCCACCCTAATAGGAATACCTCTAACATAAAACACCGTGCCGGCTCTGCCCTGCTCCACTGCTGTTTGTCTGGCCGCGGCCTAAGGGAAGCTAGCAGCGCATGGCTAGACCGAACTCCAATGTCCCATGGCAGAGGGGTTGGTAATCATGGCGATGACGAGCGTCTGATCAGCGCTGAAACGGGTGTGCGTGGTTGGGTCAGAGAGGTGTCTGCGGAAGCTGCAGCAGCGCGGGCCAATTACACGTAGGTATCGACACAATAGTTCGCAATAAGCTTGCCACAAATAGGACTTCGCCAGAAACCCAAATCTGTTTTCTTTTTTCAACTTCTGAACTGTTTAGGGCATTCATTACGGTCCCATATAGGCCAGCTAAAACAGGATATTTATACATTACACAGGATTTTAATCCAGCAAATTACAATTTTATTGTTCGGTAAAATTAAGTTTGATCAGTTTAAATGCATCTAATCGCAAAAGTAATGTACTACTCCATTAGACATTTAGAATACTCTTAGAATTTCGTTCAATTTAAAAAAGTTAAAATTCGGACACAACTTATGAGATGACCTGATAGGTAGGGTTACCACTTAAGCACATCTATTTTTGAACTTTCACAGGCGAAACAGACATTATCAGTACGCCCTTAACAAGTAAATATCATTAATCAAAAATATCCCTGAGCCCTACATACAAGGTCACGTGGAAGCCATATGGTTACGACATGGATTGTCCATTTTTGCCATATGGGTTCTACCTGCCCATGCTATGTGAAAAGCACATGGACTTTTGGAAAGTCCCCCCACCTGGTTCCCACATGGTTAGGACACGTGTAGAGAATGTGGGTCCTACATGGAAGCCACAAGCCTCGTGGCTATCCCTCGCTTCTGCCAGCTAGGATACATGTGGTAATTACTCATGGGTTCCACCTATAAATCAAGCAGACTTACCATGAATTCTACCGACGTGTATTTTACACTGTTTCCATGTGGTTATNGAGAAATAATACGATTTAGTTCATTTAGGAAGGATATAGGACAGGCTGTAGGAGGCCTATACACCGTTATAAGCACAATGCGTTTACCATCTCTAGACAGTTCTACGAAGAGCGATTCTATGTGATCCTGATTCATTGATGCATCCGCTATGATTCTCGAGTCTATGTGGTTAGATATATATGTACTGATTCCTCCTCCTCGTTGTCTTTTTCGTAGCGAATGGTAACTATGATAATTTTCAAATCGAATCATGTCTTTGCTCGAGTCATCTAGCCAGCTTTCGGTGAAGCTGATCACGTCTAGGTTATATTGAAGTTCAGTAATAGTACATTGTATCTCTTCCAATTTTGAATAGAGTGACCTACAGTTCCAACACAGGAGTGAGAAATCATGGCGAGTTATTCGTATAGTTTCGTTGAATTTTGATATATTAGTATATCTACAGTCTTCAGAGTCGTTTAGGTTTGGATATATTCTGTTCAAATGATTGAGATCTGGGTCGATTTCACCCAATATATCAGCGTGATCAGCCATTTAAAATTAGTAAACAGTAAAAAGTAGGTATTATATAGCTTACAAACGAAATACAGAGTCAAGCTTAGAGGAATATTCCTGTCTAAAAACTAGCTTATGAAATAAGAGAGAATAGAGTCGAAAATCTAGCGCGATTTCGTGAGTACACACAAAATTCAGTGAATAACCAAACCTCACTCATAGGAGTCGATCAATTTTGTGAAACTTCTGAACTACAGTAAGTTTAACTCATGCAGGGCATCTGGGATAAGTTCAAAAACATCCGAGCTACGTGCACCAGTTGACAACCGCATTGGTGTCGTGACAGCTGCCTCCAGAGGCTGTTACCCCAAGGAATTTTGGGACACTAGGTGATGGTAGCGCTAGGTGCAGGTGCAACATAAGGGGCAAAGTCTTTCAGTTCTAAAGGACGAACTTTCTGTACATAAAGCGAACAGTCCAGCTACAGCCTACTTAGCCTCGTTGCAGCTACATCCTAGATCGCCTTTGCAGCCGCAACAGCGACAAACCCGTTAACAAATGAAGTATTTTGCATTCAGCTGCGCAAGTAATGCATTTAGTTGAGTTGTCGTAGACGTAAACTGAACTTCAGAGAATATCACTCTCTTTTGTGCATTTGTAGAGCTGCATTCATGCACCAGGTGATGTTACTGTGTCGTAACACTTAGACTAGAATGACGAGTAATAAAACTAGAATGGTTTTCGTAATAAGTAGAATTACAAAAATCGAAAAAAATCAATTTCACCTTTGTTTTTGACGAAAATGAACACAATAGAAGCCTCGTTGTTCAAGTAAAAAATTATCGCAATACATGAGTTTTCTCATTGAAATAAAAACTGAATGTACTAAACATGTATTACAAAATTGCAGAAAAATTTGTCTTTTTTCACAGGTGTCTGATCATTTTCAATTTTTGAAAACATGTTAAGGGAAGTATATAAATCAGAGAAAGAAGACCCCATTCGCTACTAATGCACTTGATATAATGAGTAATTTAAAATCTAATTAGTGCACATGGCAGTAAAGTTATTCATTCGAAATTGAACCTAATGCTAATAACAACAAAAGCAACAGTAATACCAGTGCTCTTATTCCCGCCAAGCTCACATCGCGCACAAACGTCAGCGTCGCGACGTACACACGAGCGTCACAGACATACTGCGGAGTACAGGAACGTACGACGCAGCAGACTGGCTGAAGTACCTGTCACTTGAGTACTTCTCAAGTACTCTGAGTACTAACACTTCAAATGTCAAAACAAAATTGTACTTGTTTCGGATATTCAAAAGCCAGCGTCCGATCAGTGTGTTATACTTTTCAGTATAACTGTCTATGGTCTCCGACCAAAGAAAAAAGGAAACAACGCTAAGAAC
>JACJUY010000313.1:47503-80512 GCA_014220935.1 Platorchestia sp. MABIK
GTGCTGATGTCTCTAGGCGCTGGTGTCGCTAGGTGCTGGTGCCATTAGGTGCTGGTGCCTCTAGGTGCTGGTGCCTCTAGGTGCTGGTGCCTCTAGGTGCTGATGTTTCTAGGTGCTGGTTCCTCTTGATGCTGGTGCCTCTAGGTGCTGGTGCCTCTAGGTGCTGGTTCCTCTTGATGCTGATGTCTCTAGGTGCTGGTGCCTCTAGGTGCTGGTTCCTTTAGATGCTGATGTCTCTAGGTGCTGGTGCCTCTAGGTGCTAGTCATCAAGGTGATGGTCACGCCAAATGCTGGTTTTCCAGTAGTCAATGGCGCTCTAAAATCTCATACTTCCAATAGAATGTGCTCCTAGACCGAATTTTTCCTGCCTTCCACAGCTTTACATCGGCCCGTAAAGTAATATTTCAATTTAAAAAAACAATTTATTTACCACAGGTGATACAGAGGTAGAATGATTCTTAAGGCTAGTACAATGGTCAAACTAGAGTATAGCTACCTGTGGGCCCGAACAAGTTCAGCGACTTCTAGGGCATCCTACCATCACATTATTCTAAGGTGTACAATAATGTTTAACCTAGTTCACTTAACCTAGTTTCGCAATAGACTGATCACTGAGATAATTGACATTTAATGCTGTATTTTGACAAAATAGGTCAAATCGGCTTTATTTAACAAGTAATATATTCGATAAAACGGTTATGAACAGACTGAAGATCGATTATGTTACCTATGGTAAATCACATTATTTGGACCAGACATGTATGAGGCATGATGTGACTCGATGGTCTCACACGACTAGTATTTTGATAGGAAGTGAGATTCAAGATGTCTTTTGAATATTTTGTAAGAATTACTTTCACGGATCTCCGCAGGTATTGAAATTCCGCATTTGGATACAACATTCCAGGCCCTAGAGTCAACTTTCCAGTACCTAGAGCTAACATTCTAGTACATAGAGCTAACATACCAATACCTAGAGCTAACATTCCAGCACTCCACATTCCCTTAATTGCGGAAGTAGCTTAACGTCAAATGCATTATAAAGCTTCACGTGTTCCTGTTGCGTAGTCGATTCTGTTTTTTAGCCGCCGTTGGAACCTGAACTTCTGGGAATTTTGTTTTTCTTGCGCATTTCCACCGTGCGTATTTCTGTCTTGTGACGCACGATGCAAGCTAAGGCTTAAGAAATTTTCAAAGCAATAAAATGAATCGGTAAAATAATGGTTTCACCTGCCTCACGACCTCTGTAGGAACTAACTCTTACCGCTCTTGCAAGCAAACACAAAAAATTTTATGACTGTCAGTGAATCACAACAAGGTGTAGGAGCCGTAATTTCGTCATTAGATTATACGTATTTTTACCGGCGTGGAGAAAGTTTATGATTTAATTTGATCAGGAATGATGAAAATCTAATAGAGGTAATAGTTATTGCAATTAAAATATCCAAGATTTAAGTAGTATTTTAAAGATTTTCAGATGTGCAAATATAATTGATGACATGTGTAGCAGTAACCCTAATAGTGACAAGCAAGATGGTAACAACAATAGTAACAACAGCGAGATAGAACATCTCGCGCCCTATAGAATTTCCACCTTGATCACATTGCTCACACACGTCAGCGTCGAGACGTACGCTCGAGCGTCACAGACGTACTGTGGAGTACAGGGACGTACGACGCAGCGGACTGGATGAAGTACCCTGGTCATTTATGTACTTCTTACGTACGCTGAATTCTTACACTGCCAAGCTCAAAACAAAATTGTACCTGTTTCAGAGACTCTGCAGCCAGCGTCCGATGTTTGACTATTGTAGGCAGTGTGTCTGCCATGAGATGACCGACAACACTGCCCAACAAAAATTTGATTTTTTTCTTGACATTGAATTTGGGGCGAGCGACCAAGGTTTTACCCTCGACTACAGAACGCCCGCAAGTCTGTGGGCTGGTCAGAGATGTATAGACAATGACTGAGCACATCCGCCCTCGGGCTGTGTGGGAAACTGTGCCTGTGGGTAACACGCACACCGTATTCGACTGACTGCGTTCAATTTTAACTTAAATACCGCAAGTTACAATATATTTATCAGATGAAAATTTGATTGGAGTTGATTTGGATAAGATTGACCATCGGATCGTGCGAGAGAAAATACTGTTTTTAAAATATTTTACATTGTTTCATGATTGAGAGTTTGTTATGCTAATCACGATGTATTTCTTGGTATATTCAGTTCGGTGTTACGATGCAAACTGTATTGACTCGTTTCTGTACCCATTGCTAGGCAATTTTTGTTATTATTAACTTATCCCTGTCATTGTTAGTATTCATCAGGGATAAATTTTACACAGAAATTGAACGAAAATGTTTCAATGGCAAATTACAAAATTTGGGTCAGTGCAAAAGCAACGATGAAACATCAAGAACTTATCAATAACAGTAAAAAGAACAATAAATCACTGATCAATAATAATAACAAGTAGCCGTAAAAATTCTGTTCATTTTCTCAAACGATGAAGGGAAGAAAGAAAATCAAATTTCTCAAAAAAATAATTTCTTATTGTATTTAGTGCTTTGTGATAAACATATTTGAGTCATCGTGTCGTCATTTATTTTATCGGTTTATTACATTAGTTTTTTTCAGGGAAACGTGAAAGAGCAATTGAAAAAAAAATTATTCATCATTTCCAATGGCCGTAATTAAACATAACTTCTAGAGATCACAATTAATTCACGGACTCCAAATTAATTCACTGAAGGAATTCACGAGCTGTCACTGAAGACTCTCCTGGTGATAACGGAGGGACTTCATAAAATTAAATAAAAACCATGTGAATGCACCATCAAATAAATTTTCAAATACTTAAAAATGAATGAAGCGAAGCTTAAGATTTGTCCTGTGTGAAAGAATCCCGAAATCAAAATTTCGCGCGAAGTTCCAACGAGGGTTCTTTTTAAGACTGCAGTGGATCAGGTAGGGTCCCACTTTGGACGCTTCTTCCAATACTTATTTAATTAAAAGCGCTCATCGTTGAGTGAATGGAACGTAAATGTAACGGAGAATATTCCAACGAGATTTGGATGGCAGAATATACCAATAGTTGAGTTTGCCACCGAACTGTGATACAAGCAGTAAATATGAAAAATATTTCCTTAAAGCACTTCTTGGCCGAACTCCTATATCATGCCTTTAATTATTAAAAGTCGGTTCCTTGGATTTTGTAACATTTCAATAAATTACAACGAAAATATTTAGTTGACGAAAACCGAAATTAAGTTTTGTGGGAGCAGTAACAAATAACGGGTCATTTTCCAATACTTTGGAGAATTCTTTTCACACCTGCAGCAAACAAACTCCAAAGACTTACACTCCACAGCGACATCGTTGTTGATGCTGGACTTGGTCATCTGTTGGGTGTAGAAATATAAAACAAATGAAATGTTGGGAAAAGTTACTTATTGACCTTGTTAAAGCTAAGAATGTCAGTTACTTGAGAAATAGATTGTCAGAAAATCTAGCTCGATGTTTCGTTAGGATTTTAGAAGCAACGAAATTTTGTTACGTTTAAGAAATACATGCTTGATGTGTCGTGGCGATGTTTCAAAGATGTTTCATCATCATTATCAAAAATTGAATGACTGTGAAGTGAACTATCGAAGTCAGAATAACTTGACCATACTGGATAATGATTTACCTTGTATATTGAGTACTTCATTTACTTTATGAAGCATATAGTAGCAAAGTTTTGTATTCTAAAAGCCACGCTAATAATGATGAAAATAAGTAAAGCAACAGTAATACAAGTGCTCATGTCATTTCCACCAAGCTCACATCGCACACAAACTTCAGCGTCGCAGCGTAATCGCGAGCATTACAGACGTACTGTGGCGTACACGAATGTACGACGCAGCAGCCTGGCAGAAATGCCGGAGTCATTTGAGTACTTCTCAAGTGCTCTGAGTTAGCACTCAGAGTACACTGCCGAGGTCAAAACAAAACTGCACCTGTTTCAGAAACTCTGCAGTCAGGGTCCGATCAGCGTCTCTTATAGACAGTGCTGTGTTTGGGACAATGTTTCACTATTGTAGGCAGTGTGTGTCTGCCGCGAGACGACCGACACCACTGCCAAAAAAATTACAAAAGATGTTTTCTTACTCATTGGGACGAGCGGCCTAGGTTTTACCCCAGACTTCAGAACGCCACCAAGCGTTTGGGCTAGTCAGAGATGTACAGACAATGACTGAGCACATCCGCCCTCGGGCTGTGTGGGAAACTGTCCCTTGCGTATGAAATTTGCATGGTTTGCGGAACAGGCTAGGCGGTAACCCTATCCTACTGACTGTGCTAAATATGGACCTAATGACCGAATACTGCAAGATATATGAGATGAACATTGCACTGAAACAGATTTTCAAATGAACCAACAAACTGTTCATAACAGAAAAATCCAACAAATTTTTAAATGTTTACATTACACGGTAATTGGGAGTTTGTGATGCAAATTTCTGTTTATTTCTTGTTATATTCAATTTGTTGTTTCGATCCGAACTATATCAACCCATTTTCGTACCCCTTGCCTGGCTGTATTTGCTAATTGATATTTTCCACTAACTTTTCGCTAATATTATTATAATTCATCAGAAAACAAATTATACACAGGAAATGAACGAACATTTTCTAATAGGAGCTAATTAAGAGACTTGTCTAAATTTAGAGTTAACAGAAAAACATCATGAACTGATCAATAACGATAAGAAGGACAGTAAATAACTGATCATTGATAATTGAACATCTGATAAGAAATGGCAGTAGAGATTCCGGTAATTTTCCCAATAGATGTAAGGGAAGAGTGAGAAGAAGAAAAATCTCAAAAAACTAATTTTTTCTGTGTTTTTGGTGTGGTGTGATCAACAAATTTGAGTCTCCCGTAAACTTGTTTCCTGAAACATCAATTTAAGAGTTATTTGTTTTTATTACGGCAACGTAAAAGGGCCGTTGAAATCAATTATTCATCATTTCCGATGCCAGTGAGCTAATTTCCAGCACTGATAATCTAATCGCAAAAGTCATTATTGTCGAGCCAGGACATGAAAATTAGAGGCTTTTAGAAATATGAAAATTTCCACGTGAATGTAACTTATGGGGTTCACAATAAATTTTTACAGAAGATTATCGGGCAAAATACAGTGAGTCACCGACTTATGAATAATTCGTGAGCCACTGAAGACTGTCTGGACGATAACATTGGGTCTTCATATAATAATAATATTTATAAACAAACGAAAACATCATTTAATAAATTTCAAACACTTCAAAATTAATATAGCGACGCTTATGGTTTGAAATTACGAAAGAATCCCGAAATTATATTTTCGTGAGTGGGTCAGCAATGGTTTTTTTGAAGACCATCATGGGTCAGGTTGGATTTCAGTTTAGACGCATCATTCAATAGTTAACCAAGATGGTGAATACAATAGTAACAACAGTGTGAGTGAACATCTCCCGCCCTGCACAATTCCTACCTCACTCACATCGCTCACACACGTCAGCATCGCGACGTATGCACGAGCGTCACAGACGCACTTATTTCAAGGACGTACGACGTAGCGGTCTGGCTGAAGTACTGCAGTCACTTGAGTACTGCTTAAGTACTCTCAGTATCAAGAAATCCAAGTACTATTCTTTAAGAGTCAAAATTTGGTAAGGTACTTTCTGTCTGTGATGTGCGGCAGCCGGCGTCCGATCAGCAACTAAAACAATCTTTGCTGCATTTCAGTTAACTTTGCCTATTGCAGGCAATGTATGTCGGCCAGTGAATTGCCCTAAGAAATTGAGAAGTAGAAGGCTTACATGATAATAGTCTTAGACCGCAGGAGCGAGCAATGCTGGTCTGAGACCGTGTTGACTGCCCGCCCGCACGAATGTGTGGGCTAGTCAGAGATACACTGACAATGGCTGAGCACATCAGCCCTCTGGATGTGCGGCAACTGCGTCTGTGTGCAGGGGCGTCAGATTCGCCTCATTATAAGTCAGGTTGTTTGGTTTAATAATATTTAGCCGGAAATTTTTGCGTGCGTCTGAGATTTTATGCAAACTATCACATGAAAGAGAATAATATTTTCATTCTGACGTCCAATACATAGGATATAGGGCGAACAGCACTAAAATGTTTTCTAATCACATGATTTACGAATTTGAAATGCCAGCCATCTCAGGTCCGCTTTCAATCAACGAGCCAATATGCTTTGTCGTAGAATATTCTTCAAGTTAAAAAGGTTAAATCTCATTTAAGCAATTTTCCGTCGAACGGCTTCTAAACGTTATTTTTATTCAAGAAAGTGAAGCAATTCTGAATGTTTTCAATTTTACCGAACTTTGAGACTTGATTCAACTAGTGCACGGTGATTTTGACCAGTAGGGGAGCATCTGGACTGCATGTAGCGGTAGAGACTACACATTGGCTCTAGGTGCTGGTGCCTCTAGGTGCTGGTGTCCCTAGGTGCTGGTGCCTCTAGGTGCTGGTGCCTCTAGGTGCTGGTGCCTCTAGGTGCAGGTGCCTCTAGGTGCTGGGGCCTTTAGGTGCTGGGGCCTTTAGGTGCTGGTGCCTCTAGGAGCTGGGGCCTTTAGGTGCTGGGGCGTTTAGGTCCTGGGACCTTCAAGAGATGAAATAATTTAGTTCTACATGCCCTTGTGTATTTACAGAGCTGTAATAGATCAGTTTCGCTTACCCTGTCGAAACACACGATTCAAGTTTAAATCAAGTGCCTTTTTTCTCCTTCAATAAAACATTTCTAAAGGAAATTTGTTCGTGTTACTCTTGAAGGACAGGAAATAACAAACGCAGTCCGGTAGACGTAGCTGCCATCGCATAGACTGTGAATTGTTGGATAAAACTTTAGCTAAATCTTTAAAAATATTTTCGACTCCTAGTGGATTATTTGGAAGTATTTCTTGTGCTCTGCTGGAAATATTAACGAGTGATGATCTTCCAAAAGCAATTTTAATTTCATTCATCCTAGTCACTCAACACAACCAGCATTTTAAAGATAGGCGGCATTGCTATCGTTGGTGATCAGATCTATGGTATTAACACAAAAATAGTATCAGCAAAGGTGGGAAAAATTCTGCAAATAATATAAAAACCACTCCTCCACTGTCTAAATCGTGCTAAGCTCGCATATGTCAGCGTCGCGACGTACGCACGAGTGCCACAGACGTACTGCGGAGTACAGGGACGTGCGACGCAGCGGTCAGACTGGAGTACCTGAGTCATTTGAGTACTTCTCAAGTACTCTGAGAACTAACGCTGCAAAGGTCAAACCAAAACAGTACCTGTTTCAGGACCTCTGCAGCCAGCGTCCGATGTTTGACTATTGTAGGCAGTGTGTCTGCCATGAGATGACCGACAACACTGCCCAACAAAAATTTGATTTTTTTCTTGACATTGAATTTGGGGCGAGCGACCAAGGTTTTACCCTCGACTACAGAACGCCCGCAAGTCTGTGGGCTGGTCAGAGATGTATAGACAATGACTGAGCACATCCGCCCTCGGGCTGTGTGGGAAACTGTGCCTGTGGGTAACACGTACAAAGTGTTCTACTGATTGCTTTCAAATGAACCTAAATACCGAAAGTTACAATATGCTTATTAGATGACTATTTATCAGTGTCACTTTATAAACGGTACTGCAATGGAGACAATGTTTGACTATTGTAGGCAGTGTGTGTCTGCCATGAGATGACTGACACCACTGCCAAAAAAATTAAGAAAAGCATGTTAATATCATTTTGCTACGGGACGAGCGGTCTAGGTTTTACCCTAAACATCAGAACGCCAACGAGCGTGTGGGCTGGTCAGAGATGTATAAACAATGACTGAGCACATCCGCCCTCGGGCTGTGTGGGAAACTGTGCCTTGAGTATAAAATTTGCGTGGTTTGTAACATAGGTTTGGTGTGTTCCGTCTAACGACTGTGCTTAATATGAACTTAAATACGAAACTTTACGATCGATTTTGATATTATGAAATAAGTATTGTTATAATGTTGAATTCCAAACAAATAAACTTTCGGTTCATGACAGAAAATATGAATAATTTAAAAATGTTCTAGATGATTGTGACTATGTGCCGCTAATTTCGATTGATTTTGGCATATCCTGCTTTTCACCTCTACAGTAACTGTATCGCCTCATTTCTGAATCCTTTGCGTGGCAGTGTTTGTTAATTGAAATGTTCCATTCACTGATCACTGTCATTATTGGAATTCAAGAAACCAATTATACACAGCAAATGAACTTAAATTTTTCAATAGAAGAAAATTATAAAACTCAGCTAATGACAAACATAACTGGTGAACAGTAATTAAAAGTACAATAAATTATTGATCGAAAGTAAATACAAATGAGGGTAGAATTTTGCTAATTTTCTCGAAAGATATGAGGGAGCAATGAATAGATAAGTATCTTAAATGACTTCTTTAAAATGTATTTTAGTGTATTGTAATCAAAAAATTTGCATCTCTATTGTCGCCATCTTTATTTCCGGAAACTTCACTTTCACTCTCTTGTTTTTGTGATGACAACATGAAAGGGCAATTGAAGAAAAATTATTCATTATTTCCAATGACATGAATGATGTACTAATTTCCAATCTTGGTGATCTGATAACGAAAGAATTATTTTCGAAACTGAACACGCAAATGAGCCTTTTTTCTAATTGTATGAAAATATACATTTCCACCCAACTTCTGGAAATCACAATTAATTAGTTGACTCACAATTAATTCCTTGAAGAAACCCTTACGCTGTCACTGAATAATATTTTGACGACTCTAACGGAGTCTTTTTAAAATATTTAAATTAACAATGTCTCATTGAATTAATTTTTCAGCACTTCTAAATAAACATAGCAAAGCTTGCAGTTTTCCTTGGTAAAAAAATTCCGAAATCAAATTT
This sequence comes from Platorchestia sp. MABIK, assembly GCA_014220935.1. Lineage (NCBI taxonomy): Eukaryota > Metazoa > Arthropoda > Malacostraca > Amphipoda > Talitridae > Platorchestia > Platorchestia sp. MABIK. Next base: position 56,454 of record JACJUY010000313.1, read on the forward strand.
TCATGCCTAGATCCAGCGAGATCCTTCTGAAGCCCGTAACTCATTACAGCTGCAGTAACGATAAGCCCAATAAGAAATGAAGTATTTTACATGCAGCTGCGCACGTCGTGCGTTCATTTTCGTTGTCTTAGACGCTTCTGGAAGTTGAACTTCGGTGAGTGTTGCTTCTTGTTGTGCGCTTGCAGAACTGCATTAAAGCACTAGGGAATTTTTTTGGTGACACCCAAACTAAGATGAAGAGCAACTTTTATGTGCCCGATAATTGGATAAAAAAGAAACACAATTTATTTTACTTTGTTCTTGGCAGAAATGAACACAATAGAAACCCTGTAGATCAAGTTAAATGTTGTCGCGCTTCTTGAGTCTTCACATTGGAATTTAAACTTTATTTATTACTGAACAGGAGAAATATTTGATGTCTTTTTTTAAGCATGTTTGATTATTTTCAATGATTGAATGTTGTGAAATGAACTATCAAAGTCAGTGTAACAAGACTATATTCGATACTGATTAACATGTAAAATGAGTTATATAAAAACTGAATAATGCCCATAGCAATAAAATAATTAATTTTAAATTCTACACAATAATTGTAGCAGTATTCTACACTATAATAAGAGCCGCGTCCGTCTGTCCGTACGTCGGTCCGTGCGTCACACCCACCAGCCGAAAGTGTGTGATGAGCGTGTCTGTGATACAAGCTTCATCAACTCTTTATTTTCGGTGTATTAAATCCATCAGATTCAGAGCCGGAATGAATATCACGTGTATAGGTAGGAAACAAGAACGTGTGACATGTGAATTGTCGAATATTATTGTACATTTTTGACAGGCCGTGTGCACTTGCCCTCACGATAGAGTGAGTTATTATCGCTTTATTTATGCAAATAAATTTTTTTACCTTTTTCTGTTGAAATTCATCATGATGCTTTGATATTATTAATTGATAATGGGCAAAAAAAAGTTTTAAATTAGTCTGACCAATAACCTGTGGCTACCACTCAGTATAAGGCCAAGAGCTTGGAAATTGGGTTATTGTTTTCGGAATTGCGATTTTCTTGAAAAGCTTCAAAGAGATAATAAAGATATTTCAAAATAAAATCCTGCAAAAAACGCCAACATGGATAGAAACATCTCCAACCGTAAGAGAGAGCAGCAAGACTTCGACAGCAAGAGAGACGCCGAAGACTATCAGACGAACGACGCGAAATGACATGACGAAGCAGTGCTGCTCGCCAACGAGAAGCTAGAGCTAACTTGACCCTTTAGCGCCGTTTGTCAATTCTGCGGAATGATGCAGAGCAGCACCGAGCAAAATGAAGCAATATAAATTCATATATTGCATTCTATTTCGGATAAAATAGGTATTAAGCTTATGGTGCAACTAAGTGTAGAAACGCTTGGTACAATGAATCAAAGTTGAATTTTTGAGGAAAAATAGTTAGGAAAGTGCACCAGAGCAAGTTAAGTTTAAGGTTTGAAGCATGAAATTAAAAGTAGAGATTTATAGGTTTGGGGTGTAAGGTATAAAGTTTAAGTTTAAGGCAACTACAACAGCGTATGGCAACTCGTCAGTCAGGTAGAACCTTCTATTTAAAGGTTCAAACTAGTGTCCTGATTTGATTATTTGAATTTCTTGGGCACCAAAGGATGAGCAGCCACGAAAGGCCACTTTCAGTGAAGTAATTTAATCACGCACACGCTCACATACACACTAATTCAGAATAAAGATAAGGCACAAAAAGAGTTGACTAAGAGGAGAGAAGTAAGTGAACAGGGAATTTACGCATGGGACGCATCGACTTGCACCATGCCAGATGCCGTACCCAACGGAATCCGACCCAGCTCAGCGTTAGAGCCAGCGCACAATAATCATTGTGGAGCGTTGCAAGTTTAAGCGCAACTGTTATCCTTAGTAAGTCTCAAAAGTATCTATCCGGTTAATGCCAGTCCAAGCCCCTCCAGAATTTCCCTAGAAGCAACAGGAGCCTGACACGACTTCATTGTTAATCCAAACAGGTCACAAGGAAATGAACACGACATTATTAGGCATTCAATTTCGAAAATGAGAAACAAATTTATTTCAGTGAGATTTTCTAACATCAGTTCGCATTGGGATGAATATTTTATTTATGTACTCCACATACATAACTAAATAGGAGAAAAATTTCAACCCTTTTAATTAAAATGATCGATCATTTTCAATAATTGGCAGATTGTGAAGTGAACTTTCGAAATTAAAATAGCAGGACCGTATTCGACACTAAATTATTAGTTATAATGAGTAAAATAAAAGCCAATATATATATGAAACATTAAAACTTTTCATTGAAAAGTGACCCACTAATAATGAAACAAAGGAACAGTAATACCAGTGCCTTTGTCAGTCCCGCCAAGCTGACATCGTACTCAAACGTCAGTGTCGTGACGCACGCACGAGAGTCACCGACGCACTGTGGAGTACAAGAACTAACGGTGCTGTGGTCAGGATGAAGTACTCAGGTTATTTGAGAACTTCTCAAGTACTCTGAGTATTAATACTGCCAAGGTCAACACAAAACTGGACCTGTTTCGGGAATCTGCAGCTAGCGTACGATCAGAGTCTTTTATAAGCGGAGCTGTATTTGAGAATGTTTGATTATTGTAGGCAATGTGTGTCGTCCATGAAATGACTTACACCATTGCCCAAAAAATTTTCTTATTTTTGTGCAAAAAAAAACATTTGTTGGGGCGAGCGGCCAAGGTTTTACCCTCGACTACAGAACGCCCTCAAGTCTGTGGGCTGGTCAGAGAAGTACAGTCAATGACTGAGCACATCCGCCCTCGGGCTGTGTGGGAAACTGTGCCTGTGTGTAACAAGTGCACCGTATTCTACTGAATGCTTGCAATATGAACCTGAATACCGAAAATTTCAATATGTTTATTGGTTGAATATTGGATTAGAGTGAATTTTCAATTAAATTAACCATCGGTTAGTGCGAGAGAAAATTAAACTAGTTTTGAAATGTTTTACATTGCTCCATGATTGAGAGTTTGTACTGCGATGCAAACTGTATTCACCAATTTTTGAACCCTTTGATAGGCAGTGTCTGTTAATTTATGTTTTCCATTAACTTTTCACTGCCATTATTAGAATTCATCAGACGATAAATTATCCAGAGCAAATGAACGAAAATGTATCAGTAGCAGATTACGAGGCTTGGCTCGGTGCAGTTGCTCCTTCAATTGCAGTAATGTTTTGCTAATTGCAAATCTAGATAATAACGAAAGTAATTATTTTCGAAATAGTAGATGTGAATCCGATTTTTTTAGAATAAGAAGTATTCCACTAAAACATGACTTCTGAAAAGCATTTTTAATTCACGGACTCATAAATAATTCCCCGTAGGAACTCTTGAGCTGTCATTCAGGACTATCCTGACGATAACAGAGGACCTTCATAAAAACAAAATATAAGCCATACCTATGCAACATTAATTAAGTTTTCAAACACTTCAAAATTAACGTAGTGAAGCTTATAGTTTGTCCTGCATGGAAGAATCCCAAAATCAAATTTTCGTGCGAGGTTCTAGCGAGGGTTCTTCTTGAAACAGCAGTGTTTCAGGTAGGGTCCCGCTATGGGTGCATCTTGCTGTACTCATTCAGTTAAAAGCCGTGTCTGTTAAGTAAATAAAACATCAATGAAGTGGAAAATATTCCGATGAAAGAAAATATCAATACTTGAGTAGAATACGAGTATATAAGTCCAATTCGTATTTCAGGCTTTTAATAAATAAAAGTCTATTACTTGGAAATTGTCAAATTCCATAGATTGTAATCGAAACATGTAGTTGACGAAAACTGAACATTTAGTTTGGTGGGAGCAGTAACAAACGACGACTCATTTTCCCATACTTTGGAGAATTCTCATCCCACCTTCAGCATCTTTACTCCTGAGACCAGGACTCCACATCGACATCGTTGTAGATACTAAGCTTGGATATCTTTTGGGTGTTAAATTTAAAACAAACGAAGTGTTCGTGCATTGTAACTTATCCCTCTTGTTAGCTCTAAATATTGTCAGTTACGTATGAAAAAGATTGTCAAAAAACCCTACTCTACGTTTAGTTAGAGTTTCAAGACTGACTGAAAATCGTGACATTTTTCGCTCGTTTGAGAAGTTCACAGTTGACTTGTCATGCCGAAGATGACACTGGTAATCGCACACGAAGTAGTCTTTATCTTCTAGCACGGTTTCTTAAAAATTACGATGACGTGATACATCTCATGAACCCCTGAGGGCTCAAAGCGCTGTGATCTCCTGGAATATAAGATTACATGGAACAATTTAAATTAAACGCAATAAATAAATAAGGCTCACTCATAGGAGTCGACGAATTTTGGTAAACTTTGGGACTACAGTAGGTTTAACTCACGCAGCGCATTTGGGACAAGTTCGGAAACATCCGAGCTACGTGCACCAGTTGGCACAACCTCATGAATATCGTTACTGGTGCCTCCAGGCGCTGTTGCCCCAAGGAATTTTGAACACTAGGTGATGGTATCGCTAGGTGCAGCTACAGCTCAAGTTGCAACGTCTTTCCACTCAAAAGCACTGAATTTCAGCACCTAGAGTAATATCCAAGCAACAGCTTACATCTCCTCATTGCAGCTGCAGTAGCGACAAGGTCATTAAACAATGAGGTATTTTACATGCAGCTGCGCAAGTCATGCGTTCATTGAAGCTGTTCAAGACGCTTTCATAAGCTGAATTTTAGACAATGTTTCTTTTTACTGCACGTTTCACAGCTGTCATCATGCATTGTGATCTTATTGTTTTGTGACCACCGTACAAATGATTTTACCTTCATTCATGCCAAAAATGAAAACAATAGAAACCATGAAGTTCATGTAAAAAATTATTGCAATGCATGAGTTTTCACATGAGAGTGAAAATTTTACTAATGTACTCAATATTGTCGCAGAATAAAAAAGACATTTCGTCTCTTATTTCTAAGATGTTTGATCATTGTCAATAATTGAGCGATTGTGAAGTGAACTATCAAAGTTAGAGTAACATGATTATATATCGTATACTGATTTAATTGATGCAATGAGTAATATGAAACTTATTAAAGTCATGTTAGATTCAAGTTATTCACTGTAAAGCCTGACCAATAACACAATGATAACAACAAAAGCAACAGTAAAACCAATGCCTTTGTCATTCCAGCCAAGCTCACATCGCGCACACACACACACACACACATACACACACACACACACACACACACACATCACACACACACGCACACACACGTCAGTGTCGCGTACTGTGGAGTACAAGAAAGTACAACGCAGTGGTAGGGCTGAAGCTGCTTAGTCATTTGAGATCTTCTCAAGTACTCTGAGTACTAACACTGCCAAGGTCAAAACAAAACTGTACCTGTGTCTGGAACTCTGCAGTCAGCGCCTGATCAGAGTCTCTGATAAGCAGTGCTGCATTTGGGGCAATGTTTCTATTGTAGGCAGTGAGTGTCTGCCATGAGATGACCAACACCACTACCAAAAAAAATTTATAGGTTTTCCTTTTTTTGTTGGGGGGCGAGCGGCCTAGGTTTTACCACAGACTTCAGAACGCCCTAGAGTCGGTGGACTGGTCAGAAATGTACAGACAATGACTGAGCACATTCATTCTCGGGCTGTGTGGGAAACTGTGCCTGTGTATAAAATTTGCAAGGTTTGCGGAAATGGCTTGGTGGTGTTCCCATCTTTCTGACTGTGGTAAAAATGAACCTAAATACTGTATATTGCAATATGTTTCTGAGATAAATGTTGTTATTCTAAAAATTTTCAAATGAATAAACAATCGGTTCGTGACAGAAAATACAACTAATTTTAAAATGTTCTACACAACACGATGATTGGGAGTTAGTGATGCCAATTTCGATTGATTTTCTAGTATGCTTCGCTCGTTATTCCAATACGGTCTGTATTGACCCATTTTCGTGCCCCTTGCCAGGCTGTGTTTGCTAGTTGATGTTTTCCATTAACTTAGCACTTTCATTATTAGAATTCACCAAAAAATTAATTATACACAGTAAACAACTAATCATTGATCAAAATAAATGGCAGTCAAAATTCCGGTAATTTTCCCATGAGCTGTGAGGAAAGATTGAAAAAAATATGTGGAAAGAAAAAACTAATTATTTTAGTGTTTTAGTGTATTGTAATCAAAAAATTTGCGTTTCCCTCGACGCCATCTTTATTACCGGATATTTCAATTTCAAAGGTTTTTTTTTGTAATATCAACGTGAAAGGGCCATTGTAATTTTTTTTTGTCATTTCCTATGGCAGGGGTGACGCGATAATTTCCAAGCTTGGCTATCAAATTTCGAGAGTAATTATTTTCAAACGCTAAACGCGAGTTCGACATTTCTGTCTTTTTGAATGTGAAGATTTCTATTTGAATTTAATCTTTGGATATCACAATTAATTCACATTCTCATATTTAATTTACTGAAAGAACTCTTAAGTTGTCACTGAGGACTATCCTGACGATAACAAAGAGTCTTTTTGTAATAATAATACACCAAACGAATGCATCATTAGAAATTTTCAACTACTTCAAAATTTACGCATTAAAGCTTATAGTTTGTCCTGCACGAAAGAATCCCGAAATCAAATTTCCATGCAAGGGCCCGACGAGGGCCTTTCTGAAAACCACATTGGGCTAGATAGGGCTTACTTTAGACGCATCTCTCAATACTCATCTAATTAATAACGCAATCTGTACAGCATATGACGGAAAATATTCGAATGACAGATTATCTCAGTGGATGAGTTTGGAGCACAACTTAGTTAACGAGCAGTGAATAGCATCCATGTTTATCCTTTCTGTGTCAGCTCAAGTCCTATATGATGCCTTCAATTAATAAAATTATATATGTAAGATATTGTAACCTTTCAACCCTTTGAAACAAGAACATCTTGTTGATCAGGAAATCAGGATCAATTAGTTTAGTGCGAACAGAAAAAAATGACTCGTCATTTTCAAGGATTTTATCGAACTTTCTTCCCACCTCCAGCAACCAAACTCCAGAGACTATCACTCCACTGGGCGCTCGTTGTTAATGCTTAGCTTGGACATCTGGTGGGTGTTGAAAACTATAACTAATAAAGTGTTGGAGTATAGTAAATTGTCTTCTTGTTACAGTTGAATGTTCATTACTTGGGAAATAGATTGCCAGAAAACCCAATTCGCTGTTTCATCTCAGTTTTAAGACATCGTACGAATATCTAATTTTTTACTACGTTTGAGAATTTCGTGTTTGACCAGTCATGCCAAACATGATACAAAACACCGCACACAATATAGTCATCCTCCTTCTGCGTGGCATTGTATTGAATATAGGGGTGTGGTGCATCTTAGGGATAACTGAATGCTCAGAGCACCATGTATTTCCTAGAATACGAGATTTTTTAAAATAATCTCAACAAAATGCCTAAAATAACTTAAACTCTCACCTGAGAGTCATTTAATTTTTTCAAACTTTGAATGGGTTTAACTCATGCAAGGCGTCAGGGAAAAGTTCGGAAACATTCCAGCTATGTGTACCAGTTGTCACAACAGCATGATTGTCGTTACTGCTGCCTCAAGCGTTGGCGGCCCTGGGAATTTTGGGTCACTTTGGGATGGTGTCACTAGGTGCAGCTGCAGTTTAAATGGCAACGTCTTTCTGCTCTACAGCCCTGAATTCCAGCTCGTAGAATAATATTCAATCAACAGCCAACATCTCCTCAAAGCAATTGTAATGTCGACAAACCCATTTACAAATGAACTATTTTACATTCAGCTGCGCAAGTAAGGCATTTAGTTGCGTTGTCGTAGACGCTTCCGGAAACTGAATTTCAGAGAATATCACTCTCTAATGTGCATTTGTTGCATTAATGCACCAGTTGATATTACTGTGTCGTGACACTCAGACTAGAATTACGAGTAATCCAACTAGAATAATTTGAGCAATAACTAGAATTACGATAATTGAAAAAGAAAAACCAGTATATTTCACCTCTGTTTTTGGCAAAAATGAACACAGTAGAAGCCCCGTTGTTCAAGTAAAAAATTATCCTATTACATGAGTTTTCTCAATGGAATGAGAACTCAATGAACTCAATATGTATAACTAGATAGCAAAAAAATTAGGTCTCTTTTTTCACAGATGTCTGATCATTTTCAATTTGTAAATAATTTTTAAGTGAAGTATATAAATCAGAGTGAGAACACCCTATTCGATCCTAATTCACTTGATTTAATGAGTTACATAAAATTTAATTAATGCACATATCTGCAAAGTTATTCATTCGAAAGCGAACCTAATAATAATAACAACAAAAGCAACAGTAACACCAGTGCCCTTGTCATTACCATCACGCTCATATCACATACACACGCCAGCGTTGCTACGTACGCACGAGCGTCACAGACGCAACGGTATGGCTGCAGTACCTAAGTCACTTGAGTACTCACTGCCAAGGTCAAAACAAAACTGTACTTGTTTCGGGAATTCTAAAGCCAACGTACGATCAGTGTTTCTCATAAACGGTGTTGCACTTGGGAAAATGTTTCAATATATACTAATTGTAGGCGGCGAGTATCTGCCATGAGATGACTGTCACTACTGGCATAAAAATTATTACTCCTATAACACCAAAGGAGGGGCGAGCGGTCTAGGTTTTACACCAGACTACAGAACGCCAGCAAGTCTGTGGGCTAGTCAGAGATACACAGACAATGACTGAACACATCCGCCCTCGGGCTGTGTGGGAGACTGCGTCTGTGTATAAGGCACGTCCGATTCAGCTCAAGCCCATTTAAGCTTGTTTTATTTAGATAAAATCAAATAAAGATATTTACGTACGTCTGAGATTTTATGCACACTATCACCTGAAAGAAATTATGTTTTCATTCGTGCAGCCAATACAAAAGGCAGAGGATGAACAGCATTGAAGAATTTTCAATTTACGCGATCTACGAGTTCGAAAAGCCAGCCACCTCAGGTCGGCATTCAATCAATGAGCTAATTTCGTTCCTCTAAAAGATTCTCCAAGATCTCAGAAAAGTTATATGTCATTAAAACAGGTTTCCGTCGAACGGAATCTGTTATGTTTCCTTCAATATTTATTTCAGTGAATTGAAAAAATGAAGCTATTCTGAATCTGATGAACTTTTACAAACTTTGAGACTTGGTTAACTCGAGCACGGTGACTGTGACCAGTAGGAGAGCGTCTGGACTAAGTGTACCAGTAGACACTGCGCAGTGGGGCTTCGCTAATGGTGCCTCTAGGTGTTGGTGCTTCAAGGTGCTGGTGCCTCTAGGTGCTGGTGCTTCTAGGTGCTGATGCCTCTAGGTGCTGATGCCTCTAGGTGCAGGTGCTTCTAGGTGCTGGTTCTTCTAGGTGGTGTTATATTTATGTACTGGTGCCTCTTAGTGCTGGTGACTCTAGGTCCTGGTGCCTATTGGAGTTGGTGCCTCTAGGTGCTCGTACCTCTAGTTGATGGTGCATCTAGGTGCTCGTGCCCCTAGGTATTGGTGCCTTTAGAAGCTGGTGTCTCTAGGTGATGGTGCCTCCAGGTGCTAGTGCCACTAGGTGTAACCGTCCCTCTGAGTACGTGGCAGTTGATTATTTCTATTTAGCGCTCCAACATTTCAGTTGTGCTTTTCCTTGTGAGACAAACGATCCAAGCTTAAATTTAGAATTTTTTATCTAGAATTAAATATTTCTAAGGGAGATTCATTTTGTGTACTTTTGAAAGACATGAAATGGCAACCTCGGTCCGGGCAGAGGTGTTCATAAAATATTGCTAACTTCGCATTTACTGTAAATTGTTACATAGAACCTAGTAGCCAAAATCTTGCGAAAATTTTCGATTTCTTAATGGATATTAAGAAATATTTCGTGTGCTCTGCTAAAAACAAATGAGCGATGATCTTCCAAAGCGTCACAAAGCGCACAAACGCCGGCGCCGCGACGTATACACGAGCGTCACAGCCGTACTGTGGAGTACAGGGATATACCACCCAGCTGTCTGGCTGAAGTTCTTAAGACATTTGAGTACTTCTCACGATCTCTGAGTACTAACACTCTCAAAATCAAAACAATGCTGTTCTGTTTCAGGAAGTCTGCAGCCATTGTCCGATGAGTGTCTCTTATAAACGGTGCTGCATTTGAGACAATGTTTGACTATTGTTGGCAGTATGCGCCAGTCATAAGATGACCAACACTGCTGCCTAGCAAAAATTAGGTGTTCTAGTCAGTTGGATGTGGGGCGAGCGGCCTAGGTTTTACCCCAGACTACAGAACGCCTGATAGTCAGTGGGATTTTCAGAGATGTACAGACAATGACTGAGCAACTTCGCCCTCGAGCTGTGTGGGAAACTGTTTCTGTGTATAAAATTTACATGGTTTACGGAAAAGGCTTGATGGTGTTCCTGTCCAACTAATTTGCGAAACATGGATATTACTACCAAATGTTACAATACATTGATGAGATAAATACTGTAATGATACAGATTTTCAAATGGATGAACCATCGATTCATGAGAGAGAACACAGCTAGTATTAAAATATTTTACATTACACGATGATGGAGAGTTTCTTACACCAATTACGATTTATTTCCTGGTATATTCAGCTCGTTATTGCTATAGGGACTGAATTGTCCATACCCTTTGTTACGCAGTGCTTGCTAATTGATGATTTTCATTCCCTAATCAGTCATTATTAAATATTGTCAGTGAACTAATTATATACAGCAAATGAGTTAATATTTTCCAATGGAAATTGGTTAGGATACATGGCTGTTACACAAGTGGGAGGAAAACAACATTGAACTGATCAATAACAATAAGAAAAACATGGAATAACTGATGATCGATAACAACAAATGGCTGTCAAAATTCCGTTCATTTTCTCTTAAGAAGTGAGGGAAAAGTGAAAAAATCACAACTAAGATTTTTAGCGTTTAAGTGCATTGTGATCAACAAATTTGCGTCTTATATGCCGCCATCTTTATTACCGGCTACTTCAGTTTCAACGTTAGTTGTTTCTATAATGGATACGTTAAAGTGTAATTGTAAAAAATTATACATCCTTTCCAATGCCAATAATGACGCTCTAATTTCCATCCCTGGCAATCTAATTACGACAAGGATTGTTTTTGAAACAGTAAACGCGTGTTCGACATTGTTAGAATATGAAAATTTCCTTTTGAATTTACCGTCTAGAGTTCTCAATTACTTCACAGACTCATCATTAATAAACCGAAGGAAATATTAGGAACAATAATGACGATAACAGAAGACCTTCACATAATAATATAAAAACTATACGAATGCATCATTGAATGAATTTTCAAGCAATTTTCTAGCAATCCAATTATCATGCATGCGTCCAGTGAGGGTCTTTCTGAAGACCGTAATTAGTTAGGTAGGGTTTCACTTTCGACGCGTCTTTCAATACTCATTTAATCAACAGCAGCATCTGTTAGGCAAATTGAACTTTAATGAGACTTAAAACATTGTAATGTCATTTTGAATGGTGATATATATCAATGGTTGAATTTGCTGTAAAGCTGTAATGATACACGGTAAGTAGCATCCACGCAGCAATTTTTTGCGTGTAAGCTCAACTTTTATTTCATGCCTTCAAAAGTCTGCTCCTAGGATATTAAAACATTTCAATCAGTTGAAACTAAACTGCTTAGTTCATCGAAATCAGGAACATTTAGTTTTGTGGAAGCGGTAGCACATTAAGTCATTTTCCCAGACGCTGCCGACCTCTCCCCCCACCTTCATCGACCAAACTGCAGAGATTAGCACTCCACCGCGCGCTCGTTGTTGATGCTGAGCGTGTACATCTGTGGGGTGTGGAAATCAAAAACATAAAAATGTTGGAGGAGAGTAACTTGTCTTTTTGTTATAGCTAAATGTTGGTAATTACTTGAAAAATAGATGGTCAGAAAATTTTTTTCGATGTTTCAAACGTATTTTAAGATATTCTACGCATCATCTTTTCTTTGCATGTTTGAAAATTTTGTGCTTTGCCTGTTATGCCAAACATGATACAAAATACCGTGAACGATATAGTCATCTTGCTTCAGCAAGGCTTCGTATTGAATAGGGTTGTGTGGTGCACCTCACGAATTACTGAGGCTCAAAATGCCATGTATATCTGAAAATGAAAGATTTTTTGAAATAAGATTAACAACATGTTTTAAATAACCTAAGCACACTCTCAATTATTATGTATTGAATTTCGTCAAACTTTGAGACTAGGTTAACTAATGCGGGGTGTGTGAAACAAGTTCGGAAACATCGGCGCTACGCGCACCAGTTGACACAACCGCATGAATGTCGTAACTGATGCCTCAAGGCGCTAACGCCCAAGAATTTTGGTTACCTATAAAGGATGGCATCACTAGGTAGAGCTGCAGTTTAAAACGTTTTTTGGCCCTGTAGTCTCAATTCCAGTACACAGAGCCAACATTCCAACAACAGCTTGCATCCCCTCATTGCAGTTGCAAGAAGGTAAGATGATTAACAAATGAAATATTTTACATGCAGCTGCACAATTTATGAACTTATTTTAGTTGTCTTAGATGCACCCAAAATCTGAACTTCGGAAAATGTCGCTTTTTATTATGCGTTCACAGAGCTGCATTAGTCCACCAGGTATCTTCCTGTCCATGACACACAAAATATAATTAAAAGTAGTGTTCACATACCCAGAATTGATCAGGAAAAACATGCAATTGATTTTACCTATGATCTCGGCAAAAATGAACATTATACAAGCCCTGCAGTGTGGGAAATTTTCCAAATTCTTCACACAATCATTGAAGGAGGACGAATACAAAAGAATTTATTTAAACAGCTTTTTAATTTTATTTTCAAACCCTACAGCAATAGGAAATACGAGTAGATATAAGTCTATACCAAATATCTCAAAAGAAGACAAACAATGTTAGTTTCAACATCCAATTGTGGGGACCGAACCCCTTTTACACTTTTTTATTTGTGTGTGTGAATCAATGCTTATGAACTTTGGTAGACTAGTTATGAAAAAATAGGGGTCACTCAATAAGAAATTTGCGATTTGAGTCATAGAAAATGAGTTTCGCCAAAAAAAAACGAAAAATAGTGTGGGTACGACAAACCTTATCTCTACTACAAAATTAATTTAAACCTATAGATATGAAAAAGTTTCACTTGAAAGAATAATACTCGGGCAACACTGCTGAGGAAGGAATTTTGAAACTCGCTTTGGTTTAGAAGATGTTTTGAATTAAAAACCAAATTATGAAAAATTGCCAAAAATTTTTATTTTTTTACTCTGATGGCCTGCCGTTTTTTTACTTAATTCTAAAATATGAAATTGCTACCTCGAGGCTGTAGCCCTATTATTCTTATTTCAAAAAAAAATTGGCGTGAAGGAAGTGTTAGGTTTCCACGGACGCAAAAAAACAACATGACATTTGTACAAACAAGCGTTTTGTTTGTCAGCAAGTAACTTTTTTTGTTTTTTTGTTAAAAAAGATTTCAAAGCTTGATTTTTCATGAAGTAAAACTGTTTTGCTCAAAAAACTTTTTTCAAAAAACATTTCCACCTCACTACTACTTTGCCCCCATAGTGAGCGTTCTATTGCGTGCACGCCTGTAAATTTTTGTTTTGGAGATTCAGCACATGTATTGCTTCAATTTAAAGTAAAAAAATTTTGCTACAAAATTTTTAACTCAAATAAAGGTGTACGGTGTCCATAAGGCACGGCCAGATGAGAAGTCAAAAACTCTTCAACAGCGTCAGATGAGCAACAGCGTCAGATTTTAGGCGTCGCAACGGCGATCTTTACGAGTTAACAATGTTATTAAGAGATGGGAAATTTAATTGGTTTAAAATCGTTTCAAAATCTCGTTAAAATAGTAAAAGCTCTGCGTCTGCAGTAAGAGCTTTAGGTGAGGAGTACGCTTGGCAAGTCGCTAGCGGACAACGTCCGGCAGTTTTTAGAAGAACACGAGGATTTCAGCGTCCCCAGCCATACTGGAAATCCCGTTCACTATACGTCCAATGTTACGGTCAACGTCAGCTGAAAAATAACGGTAGAATTATAAAAAAAAACAATTGATATCCTAAGAACACAAGCGAATAAATAAAACCAGATTAAAAAACTAAGTGAGGTCCAAGTTAAGGAAAATTACCTAGGTTAACACCATCGCCAAGCTCGATCGCCGAATTAGTGTCACAATGCGGAAACCGCAGGAGACAAACTGCGTCAGGACGATTGGGGGATACTGCTACAAAAATCACACCATTAGTTACAAATGGAAAGACCCCACCAAAATTAAGCAATGTCAATTCATTTATTTCGTTCTGTTTCTCAAGCTTATGGTGCAACTAGGTATAGAAACGCTTTGTACAATGGCTAAAAGTTGAATTGTAGAGGAAAACAATTAGGAAAATGCACCAGAGCAAGTTAAGTTTAAGGTTTGAAGTCTGAAATTTAAAGTAGAGATTTATAGGTTTGAGGTTTGATGTTTAAGGTTTAAAGTTTAAGTTCAAGTTGAAGGTAACTACAACAGCGTACATTTGTACGCTGAATTCTAACACTGTCAAGATCAAAACAAAACAGCACCTGTTTCAGGAACTCTGCGTGCGGTCAGTGTCTCGTATGAAAAGTGCTGCATTTGGGGCAATGTTTGACTATTGTAGGCAATGTGTGTCTGCCATGAGATGACCGACACCACTGCCCAAAAAATTACCTTCTATTTTCCGGATAGATTGGGGGCGAGCGGCCAAGGATTTACCCTCGACTACAGAACGCCCGCATGTCTGTGGGCTGGTCAGAGATGTACAGACAATGACTGAGCACATCCGCCCTCGGGCTGTGTGGGAAACTGTGCCTGTGGGTAACACGTACAAAGTGTTCTACTGATTGCTTTCAATATGAACCTAAATACCGAAAGTTACAGTATGCTTATTAGATGACTATTTAATTGCAGTTGGGTGGAAATAAATTAACCATCGGGTCGCGCAGGAGAAAATACTGCTTATAAAATATTTTACATTGTTTCATGATTGAGAGTTTTTTATGCTAATCACGATTCATTTCTTGGCATATTCAGTTCGGTGTTGCGATGCAAACTGTATTGACTCGTTTCTGTACCCTTTGCTAGGCAGTGTTTACTAATTGATGTTTTCCATTCACTCATCACTTTCATTATGAGAATTCATCAGCGGATAAACTATTCATATCAAATGAATGTAATCACTGAGGTACTCACTTGGGTTAGATCTGACACTTGATTGAAGTGGATTTGATGACATGTATTCCAAAAACAGCATTTGTTCGTGTCTAGTCTACATGCAACGCAACCATGTGTTTATTTTAATTACAAATTTTTATTAAATTTAAAAGCACAGTGCTGGTAAACAAAATTTCATCACAATACAGAGTTTTCATGTTTTTTACGTATTTAAGAAAGATGTTGAGGGAGAAATATTTTTTCAATCAAATAAAAGGAAATGTGTGATGCGTCCTGATTTGTTCTGCTGCAAATGTGGTACATTTAGAATTTTCTTGTGTTTCACGTTTATTAATGGAAAACTAGCTTCTCAATCATGTAAAATGAAATGTGTGACGCGTCAAGATGCGTTCTGCAGCATGTGTTGTACATTCACAGCTGCAAAGCAAAGACAGAACATTAGTGAATTTGTGAAGCGAGCTTACTTTCTTTACCTTCTAGGGAAACTTGGAGGTCAAGATAAGCCTCCTGAACCACAAAAGGTATTTCATTCTTGCGCAGAAAAATTGCGCTGATGGTCTAAAGGAAAAAATTAAATTAAAAATCGACATTCTGATGATATGGCTTGAGCCACGAGACCATGTCAGGAACTGTTTTTTCTACCTGACCGATTTTGGTTTTAATGGTAAGTTTCGTCAGCTTATCACATACCCTAGTCTAGATTCAGTAATCCGTCCTGCACCCCATTCAGATGATGTTCCAAAACCTATCTTCACTCAACTTGCTTCTCTTAAGTTAACTTTGACAACGAATGTGACCCTCGGTGGACAGATAAGTTAACTAACAGAAACGATGACTCAGATTTTAAGAGTGTATAAACAGAACCGCAAACATTTAGCCATGTAGGGCCAATGGCTAAGTTCGAAATTTGAGTTTGTCGAAAAAGCTGTCGGAATTGTTGGTTTCGCGATTAAAAGATAAAAACTTGCTGGGAATGGACGCAGATTTAAATTCCATAGCAAAAGAGAAGATAACCTCGAATTGTTTTCCCGTCCCTTCATATCAAGCCAACCCCATGAAACAGTTCTTCAAGGCACTCATTTCTTAAAGAGACTGTATCAAGTATTTGCGTGGAACGCTCCCCGATGTAAAGACAGAAAAACTCAAAGCAAGTGTATTCGACAGCCTTCAAATCAGGAAACGTATTCGAAATCAACCTTTCGCTCAATTTAGGACTGATGTTGAGAAAAGTTTCATGGGGAGCATTCATTTTTGTCGCAAGTACTTTTTTGGAGATAGGAAATCAAAAGAATATAAAGATCTAGTTGAAACTTTAATGAAAAGTTTCCAGGTGTTAGGTTGCTACAAAAACTTTAAGATGCATTTATTGAATAGTCATATTGAATTATTTCTGGCTAACATGGGGACGGTAGTGATGAGCAGGGTGAACGCTTTCACTAGGATATCAAAACCATGGAACATCGATCTCAAGATCGCTGAGACGTTCACACGATGGCCGACTATTGCTGGATCATTCAGTGAGACTGCACAGGGAAACGACATTCTAGACGGCCCATTAAAAGTAAGTTTCTGCCAGAATAAATCTTTCATTCTTCCCATAAGCAACTGATGAACCCACAATGTATTTTCTAAGGCAAGTAAAAATATTAGTAAATTAATTCTGGATGATAGGTATGGGTTTTGAGTTAAAGCAATTTGCACTGCATTGAAATTTTTCAAGGAGGATCTGATGGTCTAACTACATATTGCTAGTAGTAAACAGGAGGTAACTCTTTGCATCATAACTTGACTCGATAACAAATAACTCATACAAGATTTGAAATCAGTGACCTCAGTTAACCCATAAACAGGTTCCAAAGTATAAAATTTTATTCCACAGTGTTTCGAACGATTTCGGGACGAACTATCGATGTTAGTGTAACATGACCAAAGTGGATACTAATTTACTTGATATAATGAGTAAACCTATTAATACATTTAATGAAAATTTATTAATGCATATAACAGTAAAGCTATGTATTGAATAAGGTCCACCAATGATAATCATAACGTAAGCAACAATAATACCAAGGCCCCTGTAATCACGCCAAGCTCATATCGCACACTCACGCCAGCGTCGCTACGTACGTACGAGCGTTACAGTCGCACTGTAGAGTACAAAGCCGTACGACGCAGCGGTCTGGGTGAAGTACCTAAGTCATTTGAGTACTTCTGAAGTACTCTGAGTACTAACACTGCAAAGGTCAAAACAAAACTTCACTTGTTTCAGGATCTATGATGCCAGCGTCCGATCAATATCTCTTACAAACGGTGCTGCATTTGTAGCAAGGTTTGATTATTGTAGGCTGTGTGTGTGTCTGCCATGAGATGACTGACACCACTGCCAAAAAAATTCCTTCAGTATTCCCTACGTGGTTAAACGGGGCGAGCGGTCTAGGAGTTACCCTAGACTCCAGAACGCCAGTAATTCTGTGGGCTGGTTAGAGAATTACAGACAATGACTGAGCACATCCGACCTCGGGCTGTGTGGGAAACTGTTGGCCTGCTACCTGCTTTGGTGACGGTACAGTCTAGGACTCTAGGTGGTGGTGTCCAAAATGAACGCAGTAATGTACAGAGCATGGCTTGTTTCGCACAAAAAGAATCTCGAAATCAAATTTTCGAGTAAGGTTCCAGAGAGAGAGTTCTTCTGAAGACCACATTGGGTCAGGCAGGATTCCACTTTGAATGCGTCTTTCGATACACATTTAATTACTAACTCAATCTATTGGTCAAGTCAAACCTTAACGAGACGGAAAATATTAGAATGGCATTTGAATGACAGACGATACCAGTAGTTGTGTTTGCTTCAAAAGTGTGATACAGGCAGTAAATAGCACTTATACTTAAAGCGTCTGAGCTCAACTCTTATATCAACTCCTTTGCATTAAAAAATAAAAATCTGTCCCTCGAATATATAAACACTTCAATCAGTCGAATCTGGAACATTTAGTTGGTCAAAATTAGGAACAAACTAGTGATCGACAATGACAATTTTAATGACAATCGACTAGTCATTTTCCCATATTTTGTCAGACTCTCTTCCCACCTTCAGCAAGCAAACTCCGGAGCCTAACACTCCATAGCGCACCCGTTGTTGATGTTGAGCTTGGACATCTGATGGGTCTTGAAATCTCAAACAAATAAGTGTTGCTGTTAGTGTTAAGTGTTTAGCTTCTTGTTACAGCTAAATCAAATTAATTACTTGAGAAATAGATTGTCAGAAAATATTGTCCGAGGTTTCATCGAAGGTTTAAGACTTCCTGTAAATCGCAAAATTGTTCGCACGTTTGAAAAATTAATGCTTGATTTGTCATGCCGAACATGTTACAAAATACCGCACTCGTTACAGTCATCCTCCGGTGGTGAGCTACATGTCAGAGATCACTGACGGCTCAAAGCACCATATATCTTCTAAAACATATTTTATGAATTAATTATAACCAAATGTTTCAGACAACCGAAGTACACTCTAAATAATTCATTAAGTTCATCAAACATTGAATCTTGCTTATACTCATGCAGGGAGTCTGAAACAAGGTCTGAAATATCCGAGCTACGTCCACCAGTTGACAAGAGCATGAATGTCATTACTGCTGACTCAAGGCGCTGGTGCCCCTAGGAATTTTGGGTGACATGGTGATGGTGTCACTAGGTGCAACAGCAGCTTTAGAGGTAACGCTTTCCTGCCCTAAGACACTGAATTACAGTACAACGAACCAACATTCCAAAAACAACTTAATCTCCTCGTTGCAGTTGCACTAAGGATGAGATCATCAACGAATGACGTATATATTTTGCATACAACTGTGCAATTTATACACTTATTTTTGTTATCTTAGACGCTTTCAAAGGCTGAACTTCCTAGAATGTCGCATTTTAATGTGCATTTGCAGAGCTGCAGTGAATCATTGTGATATTCCTGTTTGATTTCACCCAAACTAGGATGAAAAGTTGTTTCTCTAGGTGCAGGTGCCTTCAAGAAATGGAGCCACTCGGTTTTACCGACCATTTGAAATTGTCTGTTTTGATTGTAAATTTGCAGTACTCAACATTTCAGTGGTGCTTTCCCTTCTGAGACACACGATCCAAACTTGAATTTAGTGCTATTTTTCCTCTTCAACAAAACAGTTCTAAAAAAATTGGTTTTGTCTACCCTTGAGAAACTGGAAATAAGAACCGCAGTCCGGCAGAACTGGACATAAAATGTAGCTACCGTCGCATAGACAATGAATTGTTGGATAAAACTATAACTTCAGAAATATTATCGACTATTTGCTGATTATATAGAATTACTTCGTGTGCTCCGATAGAAATAAAATGGACAGGGATCTTCCCAAAACCACTGTAGACCCATTTATTATAGTTACGCAACTACAGCATTTTAAGGGTTAGCGGCATTGATAGTATCGGGGGTCAAATTTATGGTATTAAAACAAAAACAGTGACCACAAAGGTGAGAACAATTATTAAAATAATATCACCACCCCTTTCCCCCGTATAATTTGTGCCAAGCTCGCAGACGTCAGCGTTGCGAAAAACGCATGAACATCACAGATGTACTGTGGACTACAAAGATGCACGAATCAGCAGACTGGCTAAAGTACCCAAGTCATTTGAGTACTTTTCAAGTACTCTGAGTACCAACACTGCCAAGGTCAAAACAAAACGGTACCTGTTTCAGGAACTCTGCTGCCAGCGTCCGTGTTCGGTGTCTCTTCTAAACTGTGCTGCATTTGAGACAATGTTCTACTATTGTAGGCAGTGTGTGTCTGCCATGAAATGACGTACAACTGTCCAACAAAAATTCTGTCCTTAATGTGGGGCGAGCGGTCTATGTTTTATCCAAGACTACAGAACGCCAGCAGTTCCGTGGGCAGGTTAGAGATACACAGACAACGACTGCGCACATCCGCTCTATGGCTCTGCTTGAAACTGCGCCTGTGTATAACTCTTGCTTCGTTGGCGGAACAGTCTTGGTGATGTTGACCAAAATCAATGCAGCGAAACTTATGGTTCGTCACGCACAAAAAGAATCGTGTAATAAAATATTCGTCAGAGGTTTTTCTGAAGACCGCAACGGGTCAGGTAGAGTACCCATCTAGACGCATTTTTCGATAATCATTTAACTAACAACGCAATTTAATAATGAATGAAACCTTAATGTGACAGAAAAAATGCCATTTGAATAGCAATAGTTGAGTTTGCTCCAAAACTGTGATAATGGACAACAAAGAGCATCCATATTTTTATTCACGGCGTGCCAGCTGAACTCCTATTTAATGCTTTGAATAAAAGTCTGTTCCATGGTTATTGTTACATTTCAATCATTTGAAACTGGAACATTTAGTTAATCGAAATCAGGAATATCTAGTTTAGCGGTAGCGGTAACAATTGACGAGTCATTTTCCCACACTTCATGGAACTCTCTTCCCACCTCCAGCAACTAAACTCCAGAGACTAACACTCCACTCCACAACAATGACTGAGCCCATCTGCCCTCGGGCTGAGTGGGAAACTGTGCCTGTGTACAAAATTTGCATAATTTGACTGACAGCCTTTGTATATTTTTGAAATATATATTGTATTATGAGGCCAATTTCCGCTCGAATGTATCATCTGTGGATCACAACATATTTTTTCTGAAGATTTTCTGGCACAATACAGTAAGTCACCGACTTATAAGGAATTCTTAAGCTGTCACGGATGACCATTCTGACAATAACAGGGGGTCTTATAATATACATATACAACAAATGCATCATTGAACATTTTAAACACTTCAAGATGAACGTAGCGATGCTTGTGGTTGGTCTTACTCAAAATAATCCCGAAATCATATTTTCCTGCTTGGGTACAGCGAGGGTCTGCCTGAAGACCGATGGGTTCGGTAGGGTTCAACTTACCACGCACTTTCAATACTCATTCAATTAAATGTGCTATCTGTTAGGCAAATAAAATCTCAATGTTACGGAAAATTTTCGGATGTCGTTTAAATAGAAAATGTATCAAAAGCTAGGATTTCTGAAAGCTGTGATATGTTTGTTGTCATTGGTCATAATTAATAGTTAAACGATTGTGAAATGAACTATCGAAATCCGAGAAACATGACCATTTTGAATGCCGATTTATGTGATTTCATGAGTAATGTAAGGAATTATTAATGCACATAGCATTAAAGCTATCAGTGTAAAAGCCACACCAATAACAATGATAATAACAAACGCTACCGTAATATTAGTGCTCCTGTCATTCACATCTCGCTCACAACATCGCTCACACACGTCAGCGTCGCGACGTACGCACGAGCGTCACAGACGTACTGTGGAGTACAGGGACGTAAGACGCAGCAGTCTGGCTAAAGTACACAAGTCAATTTTGAATTCTTCTCAAGTACTCTGAGTTCAAACCCTGTCAAGTTCAAAAGAAGACTTTCCCTGTTTCAGGGGCTCTGCAGCCAGTGTCCTAACATTTCTTATAAACAGTGCTGCATTCGGGGCAATGTTTGAATGTTGTAGGCAGTGTGCGTCGGCCATGAGATGACCGACACCACTACCAAAAAAATTAATTATTCGATGTGAAATAAGTGTTGAATGAGCGGTCAAGGTTTTACCTCAGACTACAGACCGCCCGCAAGTCTGCGGGCTGGTCAGAGATGTACAGACAATAACTGAGCGCATCCGCCCTCGGGTTGTGTGGGAAACTGGGCCTGTGTATAAAATTTGTATGGTTTGCGGAACACGCTTACGAGTTTTCCTACCGAATGACTGTGCTAAGGATGTACATAAATACGAAATATTACAATGTATTTGAGATATATATTGTGATGAAAAAGAGTTTTAAATTAATTAAAATTCGGACATTCACAGAATATACAACTTATTCTTTAATGTCCTCCATTACACGATGATTGGAAGTTCGTGATGCCAATTACGATTTATCTTTTGGTTTGTTCAGCTCGTTATTGAGAAATGAACTGTATTGACCCATTTTTGTGCCTTCTGTTAGGCAGTAGATGCTAATTAATTAATTAATTAAAATAACAGCGATAAGTTAATGTATTGCATTAACTTATCGCTGTCATCATTTGAATTCATCAGGGAACAAATTACACAGAGTAAATGTACGAAAATTTTCAAACAGGAGCTAATTAAGATACATGGCCAATCGCAGAGCCAACGGGAAAATATCATTAACTGATCAACAACAATCAAAAAAAGAGTAAATAACTGATCACTGATTATAACAAATGGCCTTCAAAATTACATTAATTTATCACAAGATGTAATGAAAGAATGAAAAGAAGAAATGTTTTGAAAAAAACTAATAATTTCAATGTTTTTGGTGCATTGTGATCAACAAATTTGTGCATCCCTTGTCGCAGTCTTTATTACCGTAAACTTCAATTTAAAAGTCATTTGTATTTGTTACGGTTAAGTGAAAGGGCCACTGAACTCAATTATTCGTCATTTCCCATCCCAGTGAGCAAATTTCCAGCTATGGCAATCTAATTAGAAAGTAATTACTTTCAAAACCGTGAAGGTGACCATCATTTTTTTTAGAACTTGAAAATTCTCATCTGAATGTAATTCTAGGAACCACAATCAATTTTCACTGCAGATTATCCGGCAGAATACAGTGAGTCACCGACTCATAAGTAACTCTTAAGCCACTGAAGACTGTCTGGACGATAGCAATGGGTCTTCATCTAATAATACATAAACAAAACGAATGCACCACAAAATAAATTTTAGGACACTTCAATGTAACACTAGCGAAGCTTATGGTTTATTTAACACAAAAAGAATCACGAAATCAAATTTTCATGCGTAGTTCCAAGGAAGGTCCTCCTGACAACCGCAATGGGCAAGAGAGATTTACTTTAGACACTTCATTCAACACTAGGGTTCCACTTTAGACGCATCGTTGAAACTACAATAGCAACAAAAACTGAGTGACCATCTCACGCCCTACACAATTCCCACCCCGCTCACATCGCGCACGAACTTCAGCGTCACGATGTACGCACGAGCGTCACAGACGTACTGTGGAGTACAGGGACGTAAGACACAGCGGACTGGCTGAAGTAGTGGTCATTTAAGTACTTCTCAAATCCTCTGAATAATTCTCACATACTCAGAATTTTTCATACATTCTGAGTGCATCTCAAGAATCTGAGAATTTCTCAAGAAATTCTGACCACTTTCCAAGTACTCTGAGTACCTACACATCCAAGTCATAGTCTTCAACAATCAAGATAATGTTTTGCTTGTCTCTGATATGCTGCAGCCGGAGTCCGATCAGCAACTCCAAAATCACTGCAACATTTAAGGGTAACTGCCTATTGAAGGCAATATTTGTCGGCCTTGCGAACACCGATGCATTGCCCCTAAAAATTGAAAAGTTGAAGGCTTACATAATAATAGTCATGGACCGCAGAGGCGAGCAATGCTGGTCTGAGGCCGTGTTGACTGCCCGCCCACGAGTGTGTGGGCTATAATGTTCTTTCGTGCGTGTGCATGATTTGATATCATTTTATATTACAGCAAACTCAAATTGCATCGTTCAGCCATCATCTTAATGATCGTTCCTCGCTGTTATTACTTTAGATCGTATTTATAGTCATTTATTTCCGATGACGTATTTCCAATAATTTTCTGATGTTCGACTTTTCTGATGATTAATGGCAAAATAACTGCAAAGGATAAATAAACAGGC
>JACJUY010000313.1:80558-180341 GCA_014220935.1 Platorchestia sp. MABIK
TTTAGCTTTTAAGCGACGCTTCTCGATGTACTGAGGAAACCGTTGGTTGTGATGTTCTGGGCGATGTTAGTAGAACTGTTCACATGTTGTTCTTATCGACGATAATATATATTTTTTTGATGGCGGTTCTTTTGTGAAGGTGATCGTTGGCCAAACGCATCCTTCTTCGTAACGTTTATTTAAACACGACGTAGGGTATCTGAATTGTAAATCATTACAGGCTGGTCAGAGATACACAAACAATGACTGAGCACATCCGCCCTCGGGCTGTGTAGGAAACTACGTCTGTGTGCAGGGCGCGTTAGATTCGGCTCATGCTCATTTAGGGTATTTCGTTTCGAAAAATATAAATTGTAAAATTTGCGTGTGCTTGAAATTTTATGCACACCATCGCTTGAAAGAGAATTGTGTTTTTATTTGGACATCCAATACAAGGGATAAAGGGCTAACAGCTCTTAGATATTTTCAAATCGCGCGATCTACGAATTTGAAAAGCCGGCTCATGTCTGCATTTATTCAATGAGCTAATATGTTTTGCCATGAAAGATTCTTCAAGATAAAAAAGTTAAATCTCATTCAAGCAGGTTTCTGTCGAACGGCTTCTGAACTGTGTCCTTCAATATTTTTTTCGTAAAATGCAACAAAGGGAAGCTGCAATTTTGAATTTGAAAAACGTTACTAAACTTTGAAGCTTGGTTTAACCCACCCACGGCGACTGTAACAAGTCGGGAAGTATGTGGACAACGTGTACCAGCAAGCACTACACTGTGGCGCTTCATGATGGCTGCTATTGTTGCCTCTAGGTGCTGGTGCCTCTAGGTGCTGATGCCTCTATAGGTGCTGGTGCCTCTAGGTGCTGGTGCCTTTAGGTGCTGGTGCCTCTAGGTGCTGATACCATCAAAACATGGAACAACTCAATGCTACCGCCCCTTTGAGATTATGGCTTTTGATTACAAAATGGAAGCGCTGGAACATTACAGTTGTGCTTGCCCCTCTGAGACACACGATCCAAGCTAAAACTTAGGGCAAATTTTACTTTTAAATCATTGAATTCTGTATGAAATGGGTTCTGTAAGCGTAAGCAAACGAAGGCAAAATCGGTAGCGACCGTTGCAAATGCTGTAAATTGTTGGATAATTATTTCGCTTTACCTTTAGGAATATTTTCGACTTTTGTCCAATGATCAAAAAGGATTTCGTGTGCTCTGGTAGAAAAAAATGAGCTATGATCTACCCGAAACAGTCGTAATTCCATTTATCTTCGGCACGAAACTAAAGCATTTATATGTAGACGCTATTATTGGTGGTTTACAATGATAGATGGTTTACAATGGAAGTAGTAACCACACAGGTGCGAAAAATCATGAAAATCATAATAGAACCAATTATTCTCCCTTTGATATTCCAGTCAAGCTCGTATACGTTATCGACGCAACGAACGCACTAGCGTCACAGACGTACTGCGGAGTACAAGGACGGACGACGAGGCGGTCTGGTTCAAGTACCGGATTCATTCGAATATTTCTTAAGTACTCTGAGCACAAACGCTGCCAAGGTGAAGACAAAACTGTCCCTGTTTCAGGCTCACAGCCAGCGTCCAACTAGTGTCTCTTATAAACGGTGCTGCATTTGAGGCAATGTTTGACTATTGTAGGCAGTGCGTGTCGGCCATGAGATGACCGACAACACTGCCAAAAAAATTATCCACCGTGTCGCTAACGTGGGGCGGGCGGTCTAGGCTTAACCCTAAACTACAGAACGCCAGCAAGTCTGCGGGCTGGTCAGAGATGTACAGACAATGGCTGAGCACAGCCGCCCTCGGTCTGTGTGGGAAACTGTGCCTGTGTACAGCACTTGCTCTGTGGACTGAACAGTATTGGTGGGGGTGACCAAAATGAACGTAGCGAAGCTTATGGTTTGTTATGCACAAAAGAACCACAAAATTCAATTTTCGTGCAGGTTCCAGCCAGGGTCTTGAAGACCGCAATAGGTCAAGTAGGGTTCCATTCAGTAAACACATCTTTCAATGTTCATTAAATTAATAACGCAATCTGTTAAGCAAATGAAATATTAAACGTGAAGGAAAATATTCGAATGACATTTGAATGACAGAAGTTTTGTTTGCTGCAAAACTGTGATAATGAATATTAAATAGCAAAATATTTTCATTTATTACATCTAAGTTCTACTCCTATGTCCTGCCTTTAAAAAAAAAACTGTTCTCCATGTATTGGAAAAATGTAATCAATTTAAACTCGAATGTTAGTCGATCCAAATCAGAAACATTTAGTCAAACAAATCAGAAACCCACCTGCATCAACCAAACTCCAGAAACTAACACTCCACAGCGCACTCGTTATTGATTGTAAGCTTGGACATATGTTGGGTGTTGAAATCTAAAACAAATTAAGTGTTGGAGTATAGTCCCTTGTTTTCTTCTTAAAGGAGAATGTTGTCTTGTTAATAACTTGACTTCTTGTTACAACTAAATGTTGTTAATTACTTTTGAAATAGATCGTCAGAAAATTTTGTTCGATGTTTCATAAGAGTTTTAACTACGAATCATCAATTTTTTGTACGTTTGAAGAACTCATGCTTGGCTTGGATGTCATGAGAAACACAATATAAAATACATCGAACGAGAGAGTCATCCTGCTTCAGCATGGCTTCGTATCAAATAGGGTGGCGTGGTGCATCTCAGGGATCACTGAGGGCTCAAAGCACCATGTATCTCCTAAAATAAAAGATTTTGTCAAATAATTTCAACAAAATGCTTAACATAGCTGAAACTCACTCTCAAAAGTTGTTCAATTTTGTCGAGACTAGGTTTAAGTAATGTACGGCGTCTGTGAAAACTTCTGAAATATTCGAGCTACGAGCGCCGGTTGACACAACCGGATGAATCTCGTTACTGTTGCCTCAAGGCACTAATGCCCTTTGAAATTTTGGGTAACTACATGATGGTGTCACTATAGGTGCAGCTGCAACTTAAAGAGCAACGTCTTTCTGTTCTTTAGTACTCGATTTCAAGTATATACTAGTGCCAACATTTCAACAAGAGCTTACATCCCTTCATTGCAGTTGCAATGGCGACCTGATCATTTACAAATGAAGTGTTCTACATGCAGCTGCGAAGGTTATGCGTTCATTTTAGTGTCTTAGGCTCTTCCGAATGTTTAATTTTTGAGGATGTCGGTTTTTCTTGCACGACTGCATAGCTGTATTAATTCACCACGTGATCTTCCTGTTTTGTGACACCCAAACTAAAATGATGAGTAACTTTCATGTGTCCGAAAATTGGACAAGAAAAACACACAATTGATTTCACTTTTGTTCTTGGCAAAAATTAGCGCTATAGAAAACCGGCAGTTCATGTAAAAGAAGATTGACCTAAGTCCTCTCATTGGAATGACTATTTTATTCATGTACTAGACATATATTACTGAATTGAAGAAAAATTTCATCTCATTTAATTATTAAAATGTTCGATCATTATCAATGATTAAAAATTGTGAAGTGAACTATCGAAGTCAGAGTAACGTCTCCATATTGGATACTGGTTCTTATTAAATGTATATCGAGTTATATAAAAACTTATTAATGCATGTTTCAGTTATGTCATTCAGTGTAAAAGTCCCACCAAAAACATGATTATAACAGAAGCAACAGTAATACCACTGCTCTTGTCATTTCCGTCAAGCCCTCATCGCCCACAAACGTCAGCTTCGCGACGTACGCACGAGCATCACAGACGTACTGCGGAGTACACGAACGCTCGACGCAGTGGTCAGGATGAAGTCATTTGAGTACTTCTCAAGAACTCTGAGTACTAACACTGTCAAGGTCAAAACAAAACTGTTCCTGTTTCAGGAACTCTGCAGCCAGCGTCCGATCAGTGTCTCTTATAAACGGCTCTGCATTTGAGGCAATGTTCAATTATTGTAGGCAGTGTGTGTCTGCCATGAGATGACCGACACCACTGCCCAACAAAACTAATGTTTTCACATCATCGGGCGTTTGGGGCGAGCGGCCTAGGTTTTACCCCAGACTACAGAACGCCCGCAAGTCTGTGGGCTGGTCAGAGATATACAGACAATGACTGAGCACATCCGCATTCGGTCTGTGTGGGAAACTGCGCCTATGTGTAACACGTGCACCCTATTCTACTGACTGTTTTAAATATGAGCCTGAAAATAAAAAATTGCGATATATTTATTCGATAAATACTGCATTTCAGTGGGTATTCAGTTAAATTAACCATCGGTTTGTGCGAGTATAAATACCCCTAGTTTAAAATTTTTACCTTGCTCCATGATTGAGAGCTTGTGATGCCAATTATGATTCATTTCATTGTATATTCAGTTCAGTATTGCAATGCAAGCTGTATTAACCAATTACTGTACTCTTTGCTAAGCAGTGTTTGCTAATTGATATTTTCCATTAGCTTATCACTGTCCTTATTAGAATTCATCAGGCGATGAATTTTGCACAGCAATTGAACGAAAATGTTTCAAAAGTAAATTACGAGACTTGACTCAGTACAAAGGCAATGAAAAAACGTCAAGAACTGATCAATAGCAATAAGATGAACAATAAATTACTGATCAATAATATTAGTAAATGGAATGAAAGTTTCGTTCATTTCCGGGAACGATGACGGGAAGTAAAAAAAAATGTCAAATAATTATTTTTTTTAGTGCACTTTGATCAACATATTTACGTCGCCCTTGTCGTCATCTTTATTATCGGATGCCTCAATTCCAATGTTACTTGTTTTTGCTACGGTCACATGAAAAAGACTTTGAAAATAAAATTATTCAGCATTTCCAATGGCTGTAATATTGTGCTAATTGCTAACCTTGACAATCTCATTACGAAAGTAATTATTTTCGTAATAGTAGGAGCAAATTGGACATTTTTAGAATATAGAGTATTCCACTCGAACATAACTGCTGGAGATCACTTTTAATTCACGGACTCATAAATAATTCACCGAAAGAACTCTTGAGCTGTCACTTAAGACTATCCTGACGATAACAGGTTTTCATATAATTGTATATAAACCACACACATCCATCGTTGAATGAACTTTCAAAGAATTCAAAATGAACATAGCGAAGCTCATGGTTTTTCCTGCTGAAAGAATCCCAAGGTCAAATTTTAGTAGGAGGTTTCAGCGAGGGTTCTTTTTAAGACCGCAATGGGTCAGGTAAGGTTCCACTTTGGACGCTTCTTTCTATACTCATTCAAATTAAAAGCCATATCTGTTAAGAAAATGTAACCTTAACTTAACGGAAAATATTCGAATGAGGTTTTGGATGGTGAAGTATACCAACGGTTGAGTTTGCTGAAAATTGTGATACGAGCAGTAAATATGAGAAGTATTTCCATTTATTATATCTGAGCCCATCTTCTATATCATGCTATACCATCTTCTATATAATTAATGAAAGTCTGTTTTATCAATTGCAAATGAAATATTTAATTAAGTGATGAAGACTGAGCATTAACCTTAGTGGGAGCAGTAACAATTGACGAGTCAATTTCCCACACTTCGTGAAACTCTTTTCCCACTTCCGCAACCAAACTCCAGAGACTAACACTCTACAGCGACATCATTGTTGATGCTGAACTTGGACTTCTGCTGGGTGTTGAAATATAAAACAAATGAAGTGTTGGTAAATGGTAACTTTTTTTCTTGCGATTTACTTACGAATTAAATTGTAAGAAAATCCAACTTGACCTGCCGTGTTTCAAAACTTCCTGCAAACAGTGAAATTTTTTACGTTTGAGAAATTCATCCTTGGCATATCATGCCGAACATGAGAGAAAATATTGTACACGATATAGTTTTCCTGCTTCACTGCAGTTTCCTTTCGAATAGGGTGGTGTGGTGCATCTCAGAAACCAATGAGGGCTCAAAGCACCATGTATCCCCTGGATAAAAAATAATTTTATGAAATAATTTAAGCAAAATGCCTACAAAATTTAAGCTCCCTTATAAGTCGTTGAATTTTGTCAAACTTTGCCTTAGTTTATCGGTAAATTTTCCGATACATAACAAGTTCTGAGATATCCGAGCTGCGTGCACCAGTTGACACAACCGCATGAATGTCGTTACGACTGCCGCTAGCGCTGGAGCCCCAAGGAATTTTAGGCACCTAGATGATGGTGTCACTAGGTGCAGCTGCAGTCTTAACACTATAAACGTGCATCCCCGGTGGACACGGAGGAGATTTTCATAAGACTGCTGACTGACCAGTAGTTTCAAACTCAGTTTTTCATAAATGATTAATTAAATCTGTTTAGGGACACGCAAACTAGTTTGTAGTTCCGATCTTCCTGTATCGTGACACACAAAATAGAATTGAAAGTAACTTTTATATTTCCGAAAATTGAACAAGAAAAACACGTAATTGACTTTACCTATAAATGAACACTTCAGAAACCTTTCAGTTCAAGCCAAGAATTGTAGCGCAACTTGAGTCTTTCCGTTGGAATGAATATTTTATTTACGTACTCAACATGTATTACAGAATAGGAGAAAAATTTCATCTCTTTTAATTAAGATGTTTGATCATTATCAAAAATTGAAAGATTGTGAGGTGAACTATCGAAATCAGAGTTACAGGACCATATTGGATACTGATTTACTAGTTATAACAAGTAATATAAAAGCTAATTAATACATATGGCATTAAAATTATTCATTGAAAAAGCGAACCCAATATTAATGATAACAAAGGAACAATAATACCAGTGATCATGTCAGTCCCGCCAAGCTCACACAGCACACACACGTCAGCGTCGCAACGTACGTACGAGCGTCACAGCCCTACTGTGGAGTACAGGGACGTACGACGCAGCGTTCAGAATGAAGTGCTCAATTTATTTGAGTACTTCTCATATACTCTGAGTACTAACACTGCCAAGGGCAAAACAAACTGGACCTGTTTCAGGAACTCTGCAGCCAATGTCCGATCATCGTCTCTTATAAACGGCGCTGCATTGACAATGTTTGACTACTGTAGGCAGTGTGTGTCTGCCATGAAATGACGTACACCACTGCCAAAAAAATTTACTTGTCAGAAGCTAATTGTATTTTTTTGTGGGGCGAGCGGCCTAGGTGTTACCCCAGACTTCAGAACGCCTGCAAGTCTGTGGGCTGGTCAGATTTATACAGACAATGACTGAGCACTGCCGCCTGAAACTGTGACTATGTGTGGGAAACTGTGACTATGTATAAAATTTGTTTTGCTTTCGTAACAGGCTTGGCGGTGACCCTATCACACGTGCAGTGCTAAATGTGAACCGAAATAGAGAATGTTACAACATATCAATGACATGGTTATTGTAATGGAATAGATTTTCAATAAAATAATCCATCTATTCAACTGGGAGAACACGCCTTATTTTTACTTGCTCTATATTACACGATGATTGAAAGTTTATGATGCCAATCCCTATTTATTTTCTCGTAAATTCAGTTCATAATTTTGATCCAAACTGTATTGACTCATTTTGCACCTCTTGGCAGGCGTCTTGGCCAGTTGACGTTTCCATCAACTAATCAATCTGTGCCTAGATGTGCCTGTTGCGAGATGTCTTTTAAAAATTACTTTTTACTAACTTTTCTTTTTACTTGAAAATTAGTTACGGCGGTCTTTCAGTGTGTTCCAAAAATCATTTTTCGTCTTTTACTTTTTCGTTTTCACTAATAACGAAAGAATTCCGAGAGACTCTGAAGTAGTATTTAAATCTTTTATAAATTGCCAGCTATCTTTTTGAGTATATAATATCCAGGAGATAATATTTTGTTTGTTTCTCTAACATAATAAGCCCCCGATACACCATGAGTTAACTTATCAGTAGTAATAATCACGAATGGCGAAAAATCATGTTCATTTTCTTAAATGATTTAAGGGAAAAATAAAAAACATCTGAAATATGAATATTATAGTAATGTATTTAGTGCATTGTGATCAACAAATTTTCGTCTCCCTTGTCGCCATTGTTATTGTCGGATTCTTCAATTTATTTGTTATTTGTTTTTGTTACGGCTACGTGAAAAAACCGTAGAAAAAATTTCTTCATTTCCAATGGCAGTAATGAAGCGCCAATATCCAACCTTGGCAATCTTATGACGATAGAAATTATTTTCGAAACGGCATACGCAAATTCGACTTTTTTAGAACATGAAAATTTTCACCTGAATGTAACTTCTGCAGATCACTTTTCAAATTTTACAGAAGATTATCCAGTAAAATACAGTGAATTACCATAAGGAACTCTTGAACTGTTACTGAAAATTCTCTTAACGGTAACAGTTGGTCTTCATATAATAAAATATAAACAAAACGAATGCATCATCGAATTGTTTTGAAACTCTTCAAAATTAACGTTGCAAATCTTATGGTTTGTCGTACACTAAAGAATCCCGAAATCAAATTTCCATGCACAGGTCCAGCGAGGGTCCTTTTGAGAACCGGCATTATTCGAGTAGGGTTATACTTTAGACGTCTCATCTTATAGATAAGCAAGAATAGACTACAATGGTAACAAGAGTGAGTGAACATCTCACGCTCTACTCAATTCCCACCTCGCTCCTATCGCTCACACACGTCAGCGTCGAGACGCACGCACGAGTGTCACAGACGTACTGAGTTCAAGGACTTACGACGCAGCCATCTAGCTAAAGAACTCTAGTCATTTGAGTATTCCTCAAGTACTCGGAGCATTTCTCATGTACTCTGAATTTTTTACCCTACACAGAACGCTAGGTTTCAAGTACATGAAACCTAATTTACTCAACTGTAGCAGCCACCAAAGTTCGTGCCTATTGCAGGGAATGCATGTCAGCCATGCGAACACCGGCACAACTGCCCCCAAAAAATGAGGAGAAGGCTAACATAATATTGGTCTTAGACCGCAGAGGCGAGCAATGCTGGTCTTAAACCGTGTTGATTGCCAGCTCACGAGTGTGTGGGCTGGTCAGAGATATACAGACAATGACTGAGCGCATCCGCCCTCGGGCTGTGTGGTAACTGCGACTGTGTGCAGAGCGAGCTAAATTCGGCTCAAACCCAAATAGGTCGTTTAGTTTCAAAAACTTTTGCAAAAATGTTGGCGTGCGTCAGAGATTTTGTGAATACTGTCACTCAAAATAGAATGATGTTTTAATTCTGACATCCAATACAAAAGGGTAGAAGATGAACAGTTTTGAACTATTTTCAAATCACACGGTGTACGAATTTGAAAAGGCATCCACCTTAGGTCTGCATTCAAAAAAATCCTTGAGTCAATTTTTTTTTCCTGAAAGATTCTTCAAGATCACAGAAAAGTAAAATGTCATTCAAGCAAGTTTCCGTCGAACGGTAACTGTACTTTTTCCTTTAACATTCATTTTTAAAATTAAAAAAATTAAGCCATTCTGAATTTGATGAACGTAGCCTTAATTAACTCGTGCACAGTGACTGTGGCCAGTAGGGGAGCGTCTGGACTACGTGTACCAGAGGACACTACACAGTGACGCCACATGACGGCTGCTACTGGTGCCTCTAGGTGCTGGTGCCAGTAAGTGTTGGCGCCTCTAGGTGCTGGGGCCTCTAGGTGTTGATGCCTCTAAGTGTTGATGCCTTTAGATGCTGGTGCCTCTAGGTAGTGGGGCCTCAGGTGCTGGTGCCTCCAGCCACTCAGTTCTACCGCATCTTTGAGATTGTAGCTTTTGATTATATATTTGCAGCACTGCAGCAATTTAGTTTCGTTTGCCCTTCTGAGACACGTGATCCAAGCTAAAACTTAGTGAAATTTTTCCTCATCAATAAAACGATTCTATAGGAAATTTGATTTCTGTTCCTCTTAAAAAACAAGTAATATTAAACGCGATCCTGTAGACGGAGGCACTAAATGTTGCTACCGTCGCCTAGACTGTGAATTGTTGGATAAACTTTAAATACTATTTAAGGAATGTTTTAGACTTTTCATTGATTACGAGAAAATTTTTCAAGAGCTCGGCTAAAAATTATAAGGAGCGACGATCTTTAAGAAACAATGGTAATTCCATTTATCCTAGTCACTCAATTTAGGCATTTTGACGGTTGGCCGCATTGCTGTTGTTGGTGAGCTGATTTATGGTATTAACACAAAAATAGCGCCAACGCAAGAGCGAAAAATTCTGGAAATAATATCACAACCACTCTTAGCCGGTAAAATTCGTTTCAAGCTCGCAGACATCAGCGTTGCGACGTACGCAGGAGCGTCACAGACGTACTGTGGAGCACAAGGACGTACGACACAACGGTCTGGCTGAAGAGTCTGTCATTTGCTTACTTCACAAATACTTTGAGTACAAATGCTGTTAAGGGCAAAACAAAACTGTACCTGTTACATGAACTCTGCAGCCAGCGTCCGATTAGTGTCTCTTATTAACGGTGCTGCATTGGAGACAATGTTTGAGTAATGTAGGCTGTGTGCGTCTGCCATGAGATGACCGACACCACTGCCAAAAAAATTGCACACAAGCACACGATTGGGGCGAGCGGTCTAGGTTTTACCCCAGACTACAGAACGCCAGCAAGTCAGTGGGATGGTCAAAGATGTACAGACAATGACTGAGCACATCCGTCCTCAGGCTATGGGGTTACCTGTGCCCGTGTACAACCTTTGTTTTTTTAGGTGAACAGTCTTGGAGGTGGTGACCAAAATGAACGTAGTGAAGCTTACGGTTCGCTTTGCACAAAATTAATTCCAATATCAAATTGTCGTGTAAGTTTCAGCGAGGACTCTTCTGATGACCACAATGGGTCAGGTAGAGTTCCTCTCTAGACACATTTTGAAATACTCATTTAATCAGTAACGCTTTATGGAAATGAGATCTCAACGTAGCGGAAAATGTTCAAATGACAGATGAATGGCAAAAGCTATCAATATTTGAGTTTGCTGCAAAACTGTGTTAGTGGACAGTAAAAAGCATTTATATTTCCATGGACTGCATCTAAGCTTGTCTCCCATATTATGTCTTAATTAATGTCTGTTCCTCGGATATTAAAACATTTCAATCAATTGAAACTGGAACTTTCAGCTGAAACAAATCAGGAAAATTTAGTTTCGTGTTAGCAGTAACACATTTCATTTCCTATATTTCATCGAACTCTTTTCCCTCCTACCTTCAACAACCAAACTCCAGAGACTACCACTCCACAGAGCGGTCGTTGTTGATGCTGAGCTATTGGAAGTTGATCTCTAAAACAAATAAAGTGTTGAAGTATCTTAATCGATGTTTAGAAAGAGTTTCAAGACTTTCTGTAACCCACGGAATTTTTTTGCGCTTGGGAAATTTATCCTTGACTTGTCATGCCGAACATGATACAAAATATCACACACGATATAGTTATCCTCCATCAATCTGGCTTCGAAATGAATAAGGTGGTGTGGTTCATTTCAGAGATCACTGAAATCTTAAAGCACCATGTATTATCTAATATATAAGATTTAGTGAAATGACTTCAACACAATGCCTAAATTAACTCTCTCTCAGTCGAATTCGAGTTTGCTCAAGGGATCACAAGACGGAATGATTCCCGCTTGTTTTTGCGCAAGAAATGATTGTCAAATTCAAATCTCACAACTGCCGCTCTTGCTCGTTGTTTTGATTTACATTATGCAAAGTCTGAGACATGAGCTAAATATTTGATCTTGTAGCATTGTGAAACCATTGCCTGATCTCAACAGTCTGATATCGCTTCGCGTGAGGGGTTAGATATTAAAAATAGAAATCGAGCAGTTACGAACTCCATTTTTTTATTCAGAATGAAGTATTTTATTAGCGTTTATAAAATGTAAGCGGTGATAAAACTATTATACATTAGCCATTTCAAACATGATTATGAGAAAAGGAAACATTTTTAAGAATCTCAGTAGAGGTTACTTCGGTCATCACGCACACAGTAATAACACTAGTTATAATAACAGTGAAGGTGATGACATTAATAATATTTTGTGTAAACAATTCAGGCCATACACAATTCCGCCATGCTCACACACGTCAGCGTCGCGACGTACGCACGAGCGTTACAGACGTACTGCGGAGTACAGGACGTACGACGCAGCGGCCTCACTGAAGTACTCAAAGCATTTGAGTGCTACTCAAATGCTCTCGAGTATCAACGTAGCCAAATACTATTATTGATAAACCAAAGCAAGGTTCTTTCTGCCACTAATGCATTGCAACCGGTGTCCGATCAGTTTCTCTAACAGACGGTGCTGCATTAGAGGTAATGTTGGACTATTGTTGGCAGTGTATACCATACTAGTTCACTACCTTAAAAACTTACGCTACTAAAGGATTATTCCCCGGGGCAGCAATTTTGGTCTTAGACCAAGCTGCCTGCGCCAAAGAAATGCAGGCTGGTCAGAAATGTACAGACAATGGCTGAGCACATCCGCCCTCGGGCTGTGTGAGAAACTGAGCCCGTCTGCAAGAGACTTGCCAGCTGAGCTAATTTTCTCAAAAATAAATTTTGACAGTGCCACGAGTGTAACTTTCTCATTAACGCCTTATATTTTAAAGTTTTGATTACGGTATAGAACGTTCAAGTGACTGAACGTTTTCGAGAACCGTCTCTATGTAAACGGATTTAATTTTTAAAAATTCCATGAACTCATGGTTTTATAAACAGAATATTTATTGCGCAGTTACGTCAAAACCCTAATTGAAAGATATGTACAGGGTGGCACAAAAAGAACGCATGGATTTGACTTGCGTAGTATCGGTGGTGTGAGTGGAATGAGCAATTATACTAGCCAAAAATTACACTAGTTAAAATTAAAACTAGTGTAATGATGCACCATGAAGAAAATATAACTAGTTTAATTACGCTTTTATACAGGGGTTTCAGAATAAGAGGTACATAATTGCACTCCAAGTAGAAAATGGCCAAATAAGAACTTTTTCTAGTATGAAATTGTTGGAAAAAAATCGGGTTTTTGAGATTTAAGATGTTTATTGTTTTAAGGATGAAATTTAATTACACAATTACTCACATTTATTTTGAATTTGCGTTAAAACCAATTGTATTCCATGAGGGTTTACATTTATATAATTTCGTTTAGAAAACCACTCGATTTCTTTTTTAAGGACGTATGAAGAGCCTTGTTTATGCCACACTAATTGAATCTGAGGAAGATCTCGTGGCCAGAATTGCAGTGGCTGCTGGTGAGATTTCTGAAATGCCAGACGTGTTTCCTAATATCCGGCAGTCGTTAAAGGTCAAGATTTGAAAAATGCATTGATGTAGGTGGAACACATTCCGAACAATTTTTGTTAAGTAAATTCAAAACCAATATTACGAGTAATTGTGCCATCAAATTTCATCCTTTAAAACAATAAACGGCTAATATTTCATAAACCCGTTTTTTTCGGAAAATTTCGTCGAAGAAAAAGTGTTCATTTGGGCATTTTCTACTTGGTGTGCAATTTTGTACCTCCTGTTCTGGAACATCCTGTATAGAAATCACAACTAGTAATATTATGCTAGTTATTATTATAACTGGTATAATTCTATGAAATCAATTAAGCTAAATTAAATTAAATCGATGCGTTTTTTGCGCCAACTTATATTTCAAGCTCCGCTCCATAGCTGGTTATTGAAATGTAGAAAAAACGCCATGGAAGAAAAGGGCTGCTAGGTTTGCGCTACATATGTTTGCAGAGAACGTGATAATAAGAGAAAGTGTTATCTTTGGTCTTCACAAGGTTGAAAGAAGTGTCCATCACGACCACGGGTCCAGTACCAGAAGGATCGTCGTTGAAATTCACGCCTTCCTGGAATACGCCCGTCGACAGAACCTCTGTTCCGTCGTACCAGACGTACGCGTCTCCTTCAGGAAAGGCCGGCACGATAAATCGGAGGAGATGCGCTGAAAAGAAACTCAAAATAAGTCATAAGTGTAATGTTTACATAAAGTTGAAAATAATCAAACGCAAGGTTTTCTTCTGCCAAAGCTCACACCAGATTTTTTGTCTCAGAAAATATTTTGTACCGCCCACTGAACTTCACAAGTTCAACCTTATGAGTCAGCACGCAGCGGTGACACTTAATTAAGACGCTTCTCGTGGTTATTTAGATTGGCTTTATAATAAATCAATGAAATTGTGTTAAAACTGTGCCTCAAATGCAGTGTTTAATTTTATAAATGGATAATTACAATTATTTTAAGATAATTTTCATGATAATTAAAACATTTTTCAAGTTCTACGAAGAGCTTGTTATGCAACAGTTGTCTAGATCGTGAAAAATAAAAATAAAAAAGTTTAGATGCATTCATGTAAACAGTTTGCATGAAGTTTTAAACTGATGTTGAATAATTTGCAAACTTAAGACACTGCAAACTTCTTTCGTCTGAAAGTATTAGAGTACGTGCAACAGAAAATAACCACACATGTTCATTCAAAAACTCAAGTTAAAATGTTCAGATATTATTCAAAAAACTTGAATTTCAATTAAAATTTTAAGTGTATTAATTTGTATGTTACAATCGGACGGAAATGGACTTAATTTATACAATCACACAAATAAGTTGCAAACCGTGAATTACTACTTTTTGGTAAAGGTCATATTTCTATTCAGTATTTGTGTCCCAGAATGTTTTCATTTGAATTCCTGTAACACAATACGTTACTGCTGCTTCCGTTGTCTCGAAGTCACAAAACTGAAGAGATTTATTAGGAAATAAAAGGCAACAATACGACGTACTTGTCAACAAACGAATGAACCGAAAAAATGTCAAATGAAAGCATTAAATCCGAACAGTATCATTTCAATAGGGTCATCGCATAGTAACTTCAATCAAAGAGGGTAGCATTTAGCAAGGCGACTCTCAGGGAAATTTCAAAACTCGGGGCAAAATAAAAATAACTCTTTTTGGGGTCTTTTAAAATCAAACAATCAATCAACACATACAGTACATACATCACCATTATTCGAAAACGTGTAGAACACTCGGTACTTCCTGTTAGAAAGGAGCAAATTGGCTTCGATCCACGAGTTATAACTTATCAGTCTAACACGTGAAACTCATCGTTTTTCTTCGTTAAACCGTTTGCTCGACTCACAGATCGTTTTTGGATTAACGTTGGCTTTGATCCACGCATATTCTTGCTCAGTTTGAATTGACCCCGGCACACCACCAGACTGAGCGCACTCCGTTGTCATATCGTCAAGAGTTGATGTAGTGGTAAAGTTCTCAGACTTGAAGAACGAAATGACAGCAGGGGTAATTGTAGTGGTTACACCAGTGGTAGTGACTTCTGCTGTCTCAGGCACCAACGTTTCTGGAGAAAATATTCACTTGTGAAGCAGAAAAGTTTTTATTTGCAGGATGTATTGATTATTGTGTGATCATTATGGGATTTTCTGCACAGGGCTTTTTTGTAGGAAGTGTGATGAAAATGGTAGAAACGTCTTGACTTATTCACTGAAATTAAGATATATATTCTTACAGGGGAGAGAAACATGGAAAAAATTTTTACCAGAAAAATTATGATTGCTCTGAAAGGGTCAAAGGAATTACTTTGAATTTTTTATAATTTTTCAAAGATTTCTCTGGCTTGATGTAACTGTGTCTGTCTCAGAAAATTCAAACGAATCTTTCAAACACAGTGCTAAAAATTTTCTAAAATCAATTTACAAGTAGTTCAAGCATTAGGCCATCAGAGAAATGTGCGACGTCAGAGTCAGAAATCACCTCCGGAATCAGTGAAGATTTGCAAAGTAAGGCTTGCGTGGCGCAGTTCAGCGCCGTAACGTTTGCGAGAGGCCACGCGCTCTAGCATTTTAGACGGCAGCCAAAATAGCTGTTTGGATGCGCAGAATTGCGTAGTTTCAAGCAGGAATTTTGTGCCGTATGCTTCACGGTAGAGGAAACACGGTAGAGTTATTTCTATGGGGGAAAACACACCTCCTTTTGTTCGGCTAGCCAATAGAACGGCTTTATTCCAAACAAACTTTATTACACCACCATTGTAACATGTCGTTAGGCCAACGGTGGTGTCAGATTTAGGGCTAGCAGTGTTGTCAGATGCAATATGAGCGCTGCTATTTGTTCGTTGCCAAGACGTCACCATTACGACATGTCGTTAAGCCAATAGTGGCG
The DNA here is from genome assembly GCA_014220935.1 of Platorchestia sp. MABIK. Taxonomy (NCBI): domain Eukaryota; kingdom Metazoa; phylum Arthropoda; class Malacostraca; order Amphipoda; family Talitridae; genus Platorchestia; species Platorchestia sp. MABIK. The sequence continues at coordinate 96,710 of JACJUY010000313.1, forward strand.
CCAGATTTGGGGCTAGCAGTGTTGCCAGATACTATTTGAGCGCTGCTATTGGGGTGTTGCCATGACGTCAGCATTGCCACACGGTCGACCAAAAAAAGACTGGTTTAACCCTACCTTGTTTCTTCCACCGTGGTATGCAATTACTGCTGGAAAGTGTTTTTTCTAGGCGCAACCGCTGCACAATGCCGGTAGTAGCAGTCACGAGAATACACATAGGCGGTTTGTCCTGACGGTGAAGGCTATTTTTAACCCGGAAATTATGCCTTCGGTGTCAGTGCAATTTGTGTCTTGATTGGAAGAATACTTATACTACCTTTTAAAGTTCTGGTTTTACCATTTTATCCCGTATTTTGAAGCACTTAGTCGTATCATGTCTACCGTGTCTTAAAGTGCTCGGTCTTATCGATTAAAAGCTCATTTTCGAGTAAATGGACTCACCGTTCTTGAACCACGTGAGGAATTCATTATCCTGCTCAAGCTCCAGCCCCTTACCCGTGCCCCCACTTTGCTCCCCACCCGTACCCCCGCTGAACACCCAGCAGGTGGAGGGAGACTTGTATGAGGCAGCCAGACAGGCTTCCTGCACGCTGCACCGCTGCTTGCACTCACCTGGGGACAAGGCGACAAATTATATATGCTCTACTCGTACTGGGGATGGTACAAAATTGGAATTTTTTCGTGTTAAATTCACTATGTTCAACGCGTATTGGTAAGGGAATTTCGAGAAATTAGAAACAACACTTTTGGATCCTGTTAAAATGCAGATTAGGATTTTAGAAACTTTATAGATCACTGGAACAAAGAACAGGTGTAGTTGTGCGGTTGATATATTCAAAGTCAATTTCGAGATACGATATACGAATTACTCTTTCTATTACTGTCCGATGCCTTGTTTGATCACAATTTTTAGCGAAGTTTAATTAGACCGAACAAAAAGAATCGCACTAAAAATCGAAGCCCCTAATAGCCGAACAGAGAATAATTCAAAAATAAAATTATAAAATTAGACACGCATTTATCCAGAAAAACCGAAGTTAGAAACTAAAGCTCTCATTGTATTGTACTTCACGGAGGACACTTTTATTCTTGAATGAATGATTTTGAATTTTTCTTTCACGGTATCATAGATTGTAACGTGAATACAATGATCTCTGTTGTGATGCTAAAGAATAATGTTTGAAGCATATCTCTGCTGCTTGCATCTTGTTTCATAAGTTATTGTGTGTGTTCAATGCAACAGTAAAGCAGCATAACCTCTGTGCTTCTGAGCAAGAACACAACTTCACTTTCTGAGATATCAGAGGCTTTTCATCGAGTAGGTAACGTGGGGTATACGAAATGGCTTAAAAAACAATTATGTTCGCATATGATGACTGAACGATTCAAACGATCGATAAGCAATTTTTACGAGGCATAGACTCGAAGTTTCACTTATGATAAGGTAGTTTAGGTAATTTTCATGGTTCAAAATAAATATCAGTCAAATGGCTTCTTTAGCAAGAATTTGGACGAAGTATTCTAGAACGTACGAGAAGGGATGAATTCAGTAAAATGTGTACCTCCCTGAACGATATCGTTCATGTGACAAATATAGTATTTATACACGTACCTTTCATAACGCCTTCCATTTATTATATTAACGACGCATTCCACTTCAGTAGACTTATATATTAAGTGTCGCATGAAAGCTCAATTTAATGCCGAAGATAAAGCCCAGCGAACGCGTGATATTTTCCAGAATGTATCGAGCAGAAAACAGACTGTTTTTCTCTGCTGTTACTAGAATGGCAAGGTGCATAATAGATTCAAGCAATATACGCTATTCTAGTTTGAATAATTTGTACCGGGAAATCATGATCATTTTGACAGCAGGCAGCGAACGATGCAATTTGCGCATCAGTGACGCCCTCTAGTGTTCTTCTCTTTTGATGTATTTTCGAGATTTGAGTTGCAGTCTTTACAGAGTATTGGACTGATGTTGAAGGCTTTACAGACTTTGAACTAAAGTTAAAGGCTCTACAGAGCATTGGCCTAAAGTTGAAGGCTTTATATGGTATTGAACTAAAGTTGAAGGCTTTACAGAGTTTTGGACTAATGTGGAAGGCTTTACAGGGTATTGGACTAAAGTTGAAGGTTTTACAGAGTATTGGACTAAAGTTGAAGGCTTTACAGAGTATTGGACTAAAGATGAAGGCTTTATAGATTATTGGCTTTAAAACGTTTTGGATAACAGTTGAAGGCTTTCCAGAATATTGGTTTTACAGAGTATTGGATTAGAGCTGCAGGCTTTATAGAGTATTGGATTACAGTTGAAGGCTTTACAGAGTATTGGGTTTACACAGTATGGGATTAGGGCTGAAGGCTTTGCAGGGTATTGGACTAAAGTTGAAGGCTTTACAGAATATTGGGTTGGGGTTACAGACTTTTATGAGTACAAAATTTAAGCTAAAGCCTTTATATAGTTTTAGGTTTTCATTTGTAGGCCTAACTTCCAAGCGGTTTAAATAAAGCAGTTCTTACTCTGATTGTTTTACAGAACTATATTTTGAAGATCAGCTACACAAACTCCGAAAAAATCATCATCACTTATATCCGTTTAACCCTATTTTAGCTTCCAAACATTCATGGTTTTCTCAGAGTTTACTAATTTTCCCATTTAACAATACACAGTTTATCCCCTACTCTCTTTCTTTCTTCCTTGGTCTGTTCATCCCCACTGTCATAAGCTTGTGTAATCTGGAACCTGAGAAGTACATGTTGACTGCAATATCATTTTTTAAACTCGTTACTGCAGTTTATCTTTATTGATAGTAGTTTAGAATTCCGAACTAAAAAAAACAATTAGAGGAACAAATGACACGTATTTGAAAAAATCATTCATAAACAGTTACCAGGATCGAATTTCAGCCGCTAATCTAAAACAACGACAGCATTGAAGGGACAAGTATGCTAGCATTCCATTTCACTTGTTTGATAACTGTATTTTACCCTCGCACATGTTAATGCCGCAATTAGTAAAAAAAAAATTCTAGGGTTCTCCTTAAAATGATCACCGCCCATTCATATTCCTCATGCGTAGGGAGTGCATAAAAATCAACACTTTAATGTAATCTATGCACGTCGTCGTCTATAATCTATATTAATCTATGCACGTCGTCGATGGAAAGTTTGGTGTTCAGATCGGCAAACATAAATCAACAGCTGATGCCCGTTGGTGTTTCTACTATATCACTGATTTCTTATCAAGCTGATTCCTTCTAACATCGGAAACTTGAGACAAACAAGATAAAATAACACAAGAAAACAAACCAAGCTAAACGGAAATTAACATCGCATGATGAAGGGAAATATTTAGAACTTTACTGCAACTTTGAAGCCGTTTTGAATGCATTTCAAGTTTGTTCTCTACCGACGCACCTAAACGATTCCGAAAATGTTCAGATGCAAATGTTACAACGGACAAATTTTTTTCAGCTGTAATATTATGAAACATATTCCCGCTTCTCTAAGGGCAGACGTTGATTTACTCGCATTGTTAAAACGTACAGCTAATTTTTTCTACAAAAATTTCATTTTTTTTGTTACTCTCCCCCATTATTTGTGTTTATTAGTCCTTATATTTCTAGAACACATTACACTGCTAACCCTCTGGTGAAAGCTCATGATAGATAGAGGCAAGTGAAGTCACTTCTAGCACACGTGGTTGAAAATACTTTTTTTCATTAGGTATATCACGTTTGCGTAGCAACTTTAAAAGGAAAGATACAGCAAAGAAGTATTTTAAAAACATTTTTTTTGAACGTTTCGAGCACTAGGCTCATTCTCAACGAGATCTGCAAAATACAAAGACACAACATAAGTTCAGTTCACAAAGATAAAGAAAAATTCATATATTGAACAGGCTAAAGGAGAATAGCAAATGGACAGCAATGAAATAGGAAGGCGGTGGTCAAGGTTTCAAACACTTACTACGCTGACGCTATTCAGAAACACGGACAAAAGTTAGCGGTTTACAATTTTTAGTTGATATGAGCTCTGCATGTCATTTAACGGAGGTTTTAGCTTATGTTTATACAACGACTCTAATATTCGGAGGTCAAAATTTGATGCACATGAATCCAGTATTTTAAATTGATCACTGATAATGACTTGATCACATGAGGCATTGCAGTGCTCCCTTATGCTAGAATGAGACGGAGAACCTTTGGCTAAAAAACTGTCCACCGAGTTTCCGTCAAATTGTTTACAAGCGTTATGTTGACGACACTTTTGTTCTTTTTAAACAAGCATCTGACGTGCAATTGTTCCTCCATTACCTAAATGCTCAACATCCTAATATTGAAATTACCTTTGAATCTGAAAGCGAAAACCGTCTAAATTTTCTTGATGTCTGTGTGTACCTCACCAATAACAAATTTTGTACTTCTGTGTATCGAAAGCAAACTTTCACTGGTCTGGGCTCAAGTTTTTTTAGTTTCTGTTCAAAGCGGTTTAAAATCAATAGCGTATCAGCACTTGTGTCACGCGCTTATAAAGTATGTTCCAACTTTGACGATCTTCATAATGAATTTATGTTTCTGAAATCCTATTTCATTTCAAATGGGTTTCTATCAAATTTAATCTCCCGATCAATTGGTAAATTCCTATCGAATGTTTATGACCCTTCTCCTGCTTCTAATCAAACTGCTGCTCAAGTCTATTGTGTGTTTCCATACTTCGGTTATCAGTCAGAAAAATTAAAACTAGAACTCACTAATGTCATTTCTAAATATTTTCCTGAAATCTCCTTACGCATTATATTGGTTAATAAACGTACAATTAGTTCATTTTTTCGATTCAAAGATGTACATCCTGAAAGCATGCGATCTTCCGTCGTCTATGATTTCCGTTGTGCGCATTGCGCATCTCAGTACGTTGGTTCAACCCAGCGAGCACTGTATATACGGATAGCTGAGCATGCTGGACGAAGTCATCGTACTGGTCGGATATTAGGTTCTCCGTCTCATTCTAGCATAAGGGAGCACTGCAATGCCTCATGTGATCAAGTCATTACCAGAGATCAATTAAAATACTGGATTCCTGTTCTTCAAATTTTGACCTCCGAATATTAGAGTCGTTGTATATACACAAGTTAAAACCTCCGTTAAATGACATGCAGAGCTCATGTCAACTAAAAATTGTAAACCGCTAACTTTTGTCCGTGTTTCTGAAAAGCGTCAGCGTAGTAAGTGTTTGAAACCTTGACCACCGCATTCCTATTTCATTGCTGTCCATTTGCTATTCTCCTTTAGCCTGTTCAATATATGAATTTTTCTTTATCTCTGTGAACTGAACTTATGTTGTGTCTTTGTATTTTGCAGATCTCGTTGAGAATGAGCCTAGTGCTCGAAACGTTCGAACAAAATGTTTTTAAAATACTTCTTTGCTGTATCTTACTTTTTTCATATTCTATAAATCATGAATACATCGATACAAACACCTAATAACCGGAGATCAACAGGAATTCATGCTTACATTACAAAAGTAACTCACGTACATCGTGCTTAGGCCGGCAATATACGTCAGCTATTCGATGACTGACATTATCACCCCGGAAAAAATATGACCAAGAAAAGTGCGTGAGGCTAGTGGAGTAATCAATTTTGTCATGCGACGATAAATTTATCCACTTTCGTGGGTGTGGGCCAGTCAGATATATAAAGACAATGACTGAGCACATCGTAGAGCTTGCGTTGGTGTGGGCAATCCAGTCTGACTTCTCATTGCATCCTCTAAAATTTAAATATATTTTGCATTTGACTCGGTATTTTACCAACAGATGCAAGCATTGCCGATTTTAACCAAAGTTTTAGGCTGGTGTTATAGCAAATAATCGTAAAGAGTTTAAAAATTTACCGTATGATTTGAGTTAATGAAAAAAAGCGCGTTTTATTTTTCCCAAAAAAAGAAGTTGAGTCATCAGTGGTAGAAGTAACTCAACAATTCCTGTTTTCTTTCTTCAAGCATTAGATACATTCAGGTTTTATTTTGGATATAAAGTACTCCAGTAACTGAATATTCTCATTTGAATGTTGAAAATTGAATGAAAATCATCAATCATCGATCTAACTCTCTGTCAAGCACCGCATGTGGCGTCGAATCCAATCTATAATAGTTATTCATTGTTTTCAACATTTTCTTCAAAGTGTTTGGCCCGTGGCATTCCCCAGGGGCGGTGTGCCTGCGCTGATGGTGCGCCCGTGCATTTACTTTAGTTAACCCTAAAGTTTCATTTGTATTGTATTTCAAAAATCCAACATTAGTTTGATTACCTATGTGAGTAGTACAAATATTTTACATGTACTCTTACACATATTTGCCGTGTTATGCAGTACTCATGTTTGTACGCGCTATTTTTACAAAACGAAAGAGATCACTGTCTTTGCGGAAATTTATCCGTGTGTTGAAAAGGCATTGTTACGAAAGTAGAATCAACATTAAACAGATGAAATAAAATAGTAAATAGCAATTTTTTCTACTTTTATACAGGTTTTAGAGCATAGAGTCACCTCGCCTTATTAGGTGTTTAAGGGGCCATCTTAAAGAGGGAGTTCATTATACGGACCTTTATTATTGTTATTGAAGCAAGAACAACAAATTTGATATACAGATAGGAAATTAAATTTGGAATCATTCCTCATTCGTGAAAAAAGCGATTTTCTCGAAAGAAAACGAGATATTCATCATAAACGGAGTTTTAGGTTTTTTTTTAAAATGCATCTCCTCCCACAGTTTTCAAGCTTCAGTGATGATTTTGGTATCATTAGATGCGGAATATTGTGTAGATTTCAGGAAGTAAACAGAAAATTTCTATATTCATATAAAAATAGTGAACATTTTTTTCGAAGCGCCATCTCTTTTTTTTAATTTTCATTTTTGAATTCACAACGTTTGATCGTGACAAATTTCGAAGTAACCCTTTACTTCCCACAATCCACACGTTTTTGCAAATCCAATGATGCCAAAATTATCACTGTAGCTTGAAAACTGTAGGAGGATTTGCATTTTGAAACCCCACATTCCGAACCTTTAAAAAAGAGCAAAACAGATAAACATAAACAATACCAATTTTTCTTCGTTATTATTTATGTGGTCAGCTAGGACCCTTGAAATCATTACACAGTAATAAATAGACATAGAAGATGACATAGCAACGTCGCGCCGTGAAGAAAGCACCATGGGGGAGGTGTAATATGATAAATTTCCACTTCCTCCCCCCCTCCCTCCCCATTCTTCAAACCCATGTAGCCGGCGAACGAATGAACGTACGAGTCTCATTTGTTCACAGAATGTACTTGACTCCTTTCACTTTCTATAACAGCAAAAATCCCTATGTTTCCATACCATGGATCCCTATGGGGAACGCTACCCTCAAAAGGACAAACTATTCTACATAGTTTTGTCGCAAAGGGAAGCAACTGTCGTAGTTCGGCGAATCAGGGATTATCTTGAAAGCCCTAACGGAATGATTACGACGTAAACAGTTGAATGTCTTCCAACGGTACCGCCGTAGTTCAGCACAAACAGAAAGTTTTTCTGTTGCTCTAACGGACTAGTTACGGCGTAAGCTGTATCCACACAAACCTCAGGACTATAACTGTCGTAGTTCGGCGAATCAGGGATTATCCTCAAATGCCCTAACGGACTAATTACGTTGTAGACAGTTGTTCGTCTTCCAACGGTACCGCCGTAGTTCAGCGCAAACAGAAATTCTTTTCTGTTTATCTAGCGAACCAATTACGGAGTAGACGGTACCCACATGAACCTCAGGAAGGGCAGCTGCGCGGATGAACAAGCGCCCCAAAAAGGTAGCTGCATAGAAGACAGCCCTTTCTCGAACCCATACGTCGACCCGCAAGATGGTATCGACACCCTCTTTACACTAACAATTACACGCATTGGATCATTACTTTGTCCGATAATAGCTGGTGAAAAATTTTGAGAACATAACGATCATGCACCCAGTGATTGAGAACAGAGACTTCAAAAAACAAACTTGCATGCTCCACACCAGCACACAGGACATGACGGCAACAGGAGTGGCATGGGAGACTTCAATTGTGACGTTAGAGGCTGTGTGATCAGCAGCAGCTCTAAACTTGTGGCCTCAATTGTGACGGTAGAGGCTGTGGGATCAGCAACAACCTTATTGTCACTATACCATTTTAACGCGCCTGCATATTCATTTTCGTTTATTTATTATTCATTGATCAAATTTTTACACATAATTTTAAATTTCATTTATGAAAATCCAAAATAAAAAAGTCTTACTTTGACTGTGTGACCAATATCTATCTAATAAATGCACGCCTTTAATATCAAAACAAGGAATTCAACAAAAACGAACAATTGCTCTAAAATAATTCTGAATAGGTGATGAATTGAACCACCAAAAAATGTCAAGCCAATTTAAATAAAATAAGTTTGACAACAAATTAGCACGAACAGACTGCGCTGTAACTGTAAGAAATTAAAAGAGCGAGACTGAACAAGCAATACATACGAACGCTCATTGACCTAAAATAATAATCTTTACCAATGAATGCACACAATCAACTACACATGAATGCATTCAGCAATAATTACATGCGCACATAGACCGTAAAAAAGAGCATAATACCGTAGGTGCTCGTACTCATAAACAAATAATCGCATTCAGTAATAACTACATGCACTCCTCAACAAAAAAATCCAAACTCACAATAAATGTTTGCCCTAATTAACACGCGAAAGTATTTAGCAATAACTTCACGAACACATTTAAAAAACAGCTGTACTATTATAAAAGTGTGCACTCATTAACAACTGGTGCCTCTCCTGCGCTGCCCACTCGTATACAAACGTACACGCGCTGTTGACCGTGTACTGGTCGTCGTATGCAGCGAGCCTCGTACGCCGGAGAGTCGCGGAGTCAATTTTGGCGGTGGACGCGCAGATGTGGAGTCCCGTGAGCAGCAGCCCGATCGCCCACATGGCGTGAATTTTAGTTGTGGGGATTATAGTGTTCGATATTGAACTTGAGGAGAAAAATGTTGGGTATCGAACACGGTTGGAAGCCTTTGAACGGAAGTTGCTGCCAAGTTTTGCTGTTGGTTTTTATTCTAAAACTAAAATGTAACGTACAACTCTTTTTCCAGATAATTTATACGCCAGAAAAGATAGGTAATATTTCATAATGTGATTAAACGTTCGTTGAATCAAAATCTTAATCGAAGTCCATATCTCGGTGAAGACTTGATGCGAGTGCCAGCAGCAGACTGCGCTGCCGCCGCCCTGTGCTCCATTTATACGGCGCCAAAATTGATTAGAACCTCGCATCTATGTCTCGTGTCAGGGGCCGTCCATGCCTACTTATGGCTGCTAAGATTGGGTAAAGAAAGGCATTTATTCCGGCTTCATTGACACATTTACAGCGTTAACCAAGTAGCTACCCTCTCAAAAAAAGGAGGCAGAAAGTTGTACGAAGTTAAGCACCAAATTCATTGATTTTGGATTAGAGTTTTCCATTTTATCGCCTGAAGTTCATTTTGTGAACTGATGTAAAAAGGTCATAATCACACCGAGAGAGCTCGATGAGACTAATCACGCACCCTTATTCACTGCAACGCTAACATTATCTCAGAAACCTCATCAAATTCGAAGGCTTTTATGCAGGCAGTTGTTGTTCTATACTTGTGGCGTTTCATGTTCTTAGACTTGAATACAGACTAAGGCAAAGCTTAATGAGAGAGAGCTCTGCAATTTGAATGATCTAACGCTTTTAATGTATGGACTCTCCATTTCTCATGTGCAAGTGCCTGAGTTTTAATAGCAAACTGTTATGACTTGTACTTACTCCTGCTTATTTGAGTTGATGCGTGAGTTAGGCTGTAGAACGCTGAATATACTTGATATATACTTCCATACGCTTAGCTTGATCGAGTGTCCTAAATACGAGCGCAGAAAAACTCCTTATCAATTTTATTGCCTAATTCACTTTCCGAAAATATCATTTTTTTGTGTGTGGAGCCTCAATAACCCACTCTTCATCATTGATCTAGAAGTCTGGGCACGAACTCTAAGTTCCGTTATACGAGGGTGATAAAATCTCAATCAATATACGTAAGTGTGATCCATCACCTTAATTATCCAGATGCAGCAATGGCATTGATTTTGTTGCTGGTCATTCATTGCTTTCGTAACATAAATCACCCTCTGAGCTTCGAACTACGATGTCAGTGTAACTGTTTTTTCAATGTCTGTAAGCATAGCTGTTATGATGACCACGTCCAGTTTTAAAGACCAGAAATCTTATCAATTTTTGACTTGAAGCACCGACTTTCGCATGTGAATAATACTCACCTAAAGCCGAGACTATTTCACCTTCGATTCACTATACACAGGTGTAGTGTGATCGTCAAAAAACTCGCACTGTAGTTGTAGTTTGCACAAGGTGAGACCCTGCAATTTTTATTTTATTATTCAGCAAGAAATAAAAATGATTTGGAGCAGGAGCACCATGCCATTTGCTGAACTGGTCAAGTAACTTCGTAATCTATGAAATAGATAAATACAAATCCATCAAACATAGACCAAAATGATAAAATGTTTTTGAAACAAGTCCTGTTCAATCACTGTTCCACTGATTAATGCACGACCTATTTGCTCCTGCTACTATCCTGATTATTATTTCTATGTCTTATTTTATACTATGTCATTCGCTTTCAGGTGTAAATCTATTAGCTATAACGATTTGTTTTTCTTGTCTCTTCTACTGCAAATACGAATTGTATTCTGCTGAAAATTCCAGTTTCGCTTTTGAGTGCAGATCAGCATTTTTTCCAGTTTTTACGAAACATTTTAAAGTTTACTTCACATTTTTATTACACAAACAATTACGAGCAATTGAACATAATCGAGAGGATAATCAGTTAACAATTTCATCCAAAATCACACAAGCCCATTCCAATGCGTTGACTTTCTCCCTAGGGACTTTCTCACTAGGGGAGAAAGGCCTACACCTGCTTCTGTTCGTGAGATGATTGTGAAATTGCGCCTTGGAGAGAAGCTGTCGACAAGGGCAATAGCCAACACAGGCAAGCGACCTAAAAGTTCTGTTGGTGATATTTTGGCTATATATGAGAAGGATGGCTTAAGCACCGCTGGTGTGTCAAGTGACAGACCTTGCAAAACCTCAGTTAGAGACGATACTGCATTGGTTAGACTAGCTAAGAAGGACCGTTTAAAAACTGCAGCAGAAATTTCTCGTGACGCTAGCGAGTCCCTTGATATCAGAGTATCCACGAAGACTGTTTCACGCTGCCTTGAAGAAGCAAACCTGCATGCCAGCACACTATCTGTCAAATCCTTGGTCAGCAAGAACAGAAATGCTAGGTTGGCCTATGCTACACAGCATATTCTCTGGACTGACGATGACTGGGCAAAAAAGTGTGTTTCAATGACGAATCGAAGTTCAATTTGTTTGAATCAGATGGAAAAATATTTATTCGTCGATCAAATGGCGAAAGATTGTCCAAGCAGTCAAATCTAGCATTATGGTCTTCGGCAGAATTTCAGCACACGGTACTGTTCTCCTAGTTGCAGCAGCGCAAGTCATGCGTTCATTTTAGTCGTCTAAGAGGCTTTCAAAAGCTGAATTTCAAAGAATTTATCTTTTTACCGCGCATTTGCACAGCTGCCTTAAAGCATTGTGGTCTTAGTGTTTTGTGTCACCCAAACTAAAATGAAGAGTTACTTCAACGGGCCCGAAAATTGGAAAATAAAAGTACACAAATAAATTTATCTTCATTCCCGTCAGAAATGAACAATATAGAAAACATGGAGTTCATGTAAGGAATTATTGCAATGCTTGAGTCTTTACATTGGAATGAAAATTTCGCTTAAAAGTACTCAATTTATGTTGCAGAACAAGACAGTTTTCTTAATTTTCGATAAACGTGTTTTTCCACAAAGTTCACAAAGACTACTTCCGTCAACAACTTCAATTTTCTTTAACGCAAACCTGCGAGTAAATGCATACCGCGTCATTCCGAACTCCTTAAATAATATTCGCAAGTTTCGTGATGCGATGTGAGTGACAAACCCTACCACCAAAAAAATAACGATTGCGAAGATGAAAAAGGAATTTGTTTCAAGCCAAGCTCCCTAGCTTGTAATTGAAAAGGCAAGAGACACGAGAAAATAAGCAAGCTGCCAGGTTCATGCTACCACGTGTTTGCAGAGAACAAAAAACGAATTGAAAAGTATGGGTTGTGTGGTCTTCACAAGGTTGAAAGAAGTGTCTATCACGACCACGGGTCCTGTTGTTAAAGTATCGTCTTTGAAATTCACGCCTTCCTGGAAAATGCCCGTCGACAGAACCTCGGTTCCGTCGTTCCAGACGTACTTATCTCCTTCAAGGAACGCCGGCACGATCAGTCGGCTCCCTGGAAACGAAATTTGTTATTCATACTAAATTATTTATAATGATGATAACGAAATTTAAAAGGCGTCAAAAGTGTGTTAACACAGAGCTAAAGATAATAAAGCATAAGTTCACATCAATGTAACTTCACTTGAGATTTCCTGTCTCAGAACAAGTTTTATAATTCTCAATGAACATCTGAAGTTCAAGCGTTCGGTGAAAATATTGAATCAGACCTGAAGCGATGGGACTGTAGAAGTTACTCGTGGTTAATTAGTTCGGGTTCATAATAAATCAAGCCACTTGTGTTAAAACTGCGCCTCTTGGGGGGAGCGTCATACAAGGGTAATTGCTACTATTCTCTTTTAATTTTCATGATATCAGAATCATTTCACAAAATTCAACATAGAGCTTGTGTTTCAGCACCGGACAAATACAGCACTTAATACAAAAAAAAAACAAAGAGCTTGTATACGCTCATGCAAACAGTTTATTTGCAATTTCGAACTTGTGTTGAAAGCAGCTAATATGTAAAATAAAATAACTGTAACAACATTGAAAAACATTGGAATCCGCGTAACAGAGAATATTTTGTATACCAGTTTCGGAACATGTTCATTTAAAACCTCAGGGCCAAATTTTCAAATCTTCTAAAAAAAAATTGAAGTCCTATGAAAATTTCAAGTGAATTTATTTGTATATTATAATCAGACGGAATTTGACCTGATTTCTACAGAAACATATATAATTTCCGCATCAAGAATTGTAATTGTTTTTTTTTCCAAAGCCAACGCTTTTTAGTATTTGTGCCTTCAAAATAATTTTAATGTTATCCCCTGAAATTCCGTTCTAAATTCATAATCATTTGCTGAACATTTTACTGCCATTTTCGTGGCCTCCAAGTCATTAAACTGAAGAGTTTCACCGTAAATGAACAGCAACAATGCGACGTACTTGTCAATATACATAGGAGCCGAAAAACTGTCGCATTAAAACGTTATTTCCGAACAGTAACACTTCAGTTGAATTAACACATAGTAAATCGAATAAAAGAAGGTAACATTTAGACATGAAATTTTAAGACGCATTTCAAGGTGCTGCGTAACATCAAAATGAAATTTTTTTATGTCGTCTAAAATTAAACAATCAATCAATACTTAGATCAGCAGTGTTCGCAAAGCATAGAACACGCGACACATTCTGTTTGATAAGAGCAAGTTTGCTGTGATCCATGTGTTATTATTTACCCCTTGAACACACACGGCTAATTACCTGACATCGGCGAGTTTGCTTTGATCCATGCATATTCCGGCTCTGTTAGAATGGAACCCGGTACACCATCAGACAGTGCGCACTTCGCTGTCATCTCCTTCAGAGTTAGTGTGGTGATGGAATTCTGGGATTTGAAGAACGAAATGACTGCAGGGGCAACTGTAGTAGTGGTTAAATCAGTGGTAGTTGGAGTGGCAGTAGATGTGGTGTCTTCTGTTGTCGCAGGCACCATTGCTTCTGGAAAAAAAGTTGCAATTGTGCAGCTGAAAAGTTTTTATTAGCTGGAGGGGTTGGCTATTGGGTGGCCGTTTATGGGATTTCCTGTACCTTGCATGCTGTACGAAAGATGATGAAAATGTCCGGAACGTCTTCACTTATTCACTGAAATTAAAATACATCATCTTACCGAGGCAAAAAAAATCAAGGGCTGTTCTGCAAAGATCAGAGGAATTGAATTGATCATTTTCTTTTTTAAAGATTTGTCAAGCGTGATTAAACCTTGTCTGCCTCAAATAATTCAAACAAATCTTTCAGCCGTAGTGTTAAAAATCTTCATTAATCAATTGGCAAGCGTTTCAATCATCATGCCACAAGAGAAATGTGCCACGTCCGAGCTAAAAATCATTTCCGGCATCTACGTAGATCATCAGAGTAAAATCTGCCAAGAGCAACTGAGCGCAGTGGCGGTTGTGTGGGTACACGCGTTCCAGCATTTTAGAAGGCAGCAGAAAGAGGCTCACATAATCGTGCAGTCTCAAGCGGGACATTAGTGCCGTAGGCAGTTAATGCAGGAAAAGGGAATTTTTAGCACAACTGAGGCACAATTCGGCCGTAGCAGTCACGAGAATACCTCAGTGATTCGCGTCAGTTCATCCCGACGGTTGAGGCTGTTTGTAACGGGGATTTGATTTCTTATGTTTACACGTTCACTACGTTTCCACGGCTGCTACGGTCGGTTTGGTTAGCTTGGAAGAAGGAGAATTGAGAAACCACCTTTACTGCTTGATTACATCCTCATCCTTTCTAACATGCGGCAAAAATACAATTGCACGATAACATTTTAACTTGTGCGCCATAATCTTTTTCAAATGAAGGTAGTGAATTCAGTGAAGTGGTAGCCATTGTTACTGGCACGTAAACGAGCAATTTAAGAAGTGGTACACGTATGTACCTATACGTAGTGAACGTGTTAACGCAATTTATGTCCTGATTAGAGGAGTACTTGCACTCCATTTTGAAGTTCGCAGTTGTGTCATTTTGCCCTATATTTTGAAGCACTTAGTCGTTTCATATCTACCGTGTTAGGAAGTGCTCAGTCTGATCGATCAAAGCGAATTTCCGAGTAAATGGACTCACCGTTCTTGAACCACGTGATGAATTCATCATCCTGCTCGAGCTCAAGCCCCTCACCCGTGCCCCCACTTTGCTCCCCACCCGTGCCCCCGCTGAACACCCAGCAGGTGGAGGGGGACTTGTACGAGGCAGCCAGACAGGCCTCCTGCACGCTGCACCGCTGCTTGCACTCACCTGGGGACAAGGCGACGAATTACATATACTCAACTCTTATTAGTGTAGGGATGGAACAAAATTAGGAATTTTTGCCTTTAATTGATTCTATTCATCTCATATACATAGATAAGGGAATGCGACAAAAGCAGGAAATTTTCATTCGAAATTTACTATGTTCAACTCGCACTGGTTGTGGGAATATAGAGAATTTAGAAACAGTACTTTGGTTTCAGTTAAAAATGACAAAAAAAGAACTTTGAAAACTTTGTGAATCACAAGAACAGAGAACAAGGATAGAAATAAAGAGCTTTGAATCCCAAATCAATTTCACGATACAATATACAAATTAGTTTTTCGATTCTTGTACTAGGGCTTACTTTATTAAAATTTTAGAACAATTCAACCGTACGAAATGGTTTCACTAAAAAATTAAAGCCCTAAATAGCAAAATAGGGAATTCAAAATAATGAATGAAATTGGACGCTCCTCTTCTCGGAAAAACAGAAACTAACATCTGAAGCTCGCATTGTACTTCAAGTTTTTTAAATTGTGGGAGTTATTTATTTTATCTTTCGGTTTCAGCGAAACGGAGGACGATTGTATTATTTAATGAATGATTTTTAATTTTGCTTTCGCGGTAGCATTGCTTGTATAGTGAGTACAATGATCTCTGTCGCATTGCTAGAGAATGATGTTTCAAGCACATCTATGCTGCTTACATCTTATTATGTGCCTATTTCTGAGTTCTGTACGAACAGGAATAAAGTATAGCCTCTGTGCTACTGAACAAAAATACAGCTTCACTGTTCAAAATATCAGAGGCTTTTCATCGATTAAGTAACATGGGAGTACATATTTTAAATGACTGAAAAAATAACAGATATTCGATAATGATGATTGAATGATTCAAAGGGTCGATAAGTAATTATTTTTACTAAGAGACGTGAACTTGAGGTTTCACTCATGAAAAATTAATTTCGGCAATTTTCATCGTTGAAAATGATCATCGGTCAAATGGCGTCATTAAAATAAGTTGAAGCAATCTGCTCCAGAAGACACGAGACTGATATTTCACTTTTAATTCGAAGGCATTAAATCCATGGAATTTGTACGTCGCAAAACGATAACGTTCATGAAGCTAATATTTTTCTCTAATTTTTCGCGCAGCAAAATTTCTCTCCATTCACCGCGCATTCCACTAATCATTACTACCACACATTCCCGTACAATAAACCTATAAATTGAGTGTCACTTCTAAGAACAATTTAATGTCAATGCTACAGTGCTAAGAACTCCTAATGTTTTCGAGAAAATATAAATTTAAAATATAAAACATAGAAATATAATATATAGAGCAGAAAGCACACTGCAATTTACAGCTCCAGCGTAGGGGACGAGATGCACAATGGATGCCGTTCAGAACATGCGATTTTAGTTTGATGTAAGTATTTGTGGCCGTAAATCATGATCATTTATTAATGGGAACGACAGGCAATGAATGACGCAATTTGCGCCTCAGTGAAGCCTTCTAATGATCTTCTCTTTTGATGTATTTTTGAGATTATAGCTGCAGGGCTCACTGAGTATTGGATTAATACTGAAGATTTAACAGAGTATTGGATACTAGTTGAAACTAGTTGAAGGCTTTGCAGAGTAACGGGTTAGAGCTAAAGACTTTAAAGAGTACTAAATTGAAACTGCTGCTATTAGGTTTTCAGATGCAGACCATACTTTCGAGTGGCTAAAAAAAACAGTTCTTAATTCTGTTGTTTAAACAGAACTAAATTTTGAAGATCAGCTGCGCTCACTCCGAAAAAAATGATCATCTTTTATGTTCGCTTAAAAATGTTTTTGGCATCAAAATATTCATGGTTTTTCGAAGGTCAACTAATTTCCTTGTATGATAATACACAGCTTGTTCCATACTTTCTTTCTTGCTTGCTCTACTCGTACCCATTTTTATAATTTTGTGTTATTTTTAACCTGATAAGTACATGTTCACTGCACAATTTTTTTTTTTCGCCAGCTGCAATATTTTTTTGTCTATATAAGCATAGAAGCCTGAACTAAAAAGGAACAATAGAAGATGAAAGTTAGCGTGTTTGAAAAAACAGTTTCTGAGATCGAATTTTAGCCGCACTTCAAAAACAAATGCAGTTTTGGCTTGTCAAGCATGCTATTATTCCAATACACTCCAAAGTGTTCACTTGATTCTGCCCTCGCAAATGTTAATGCCGCAATAAATGCAAATCTTCTTCTAGATTATTCATAATGATGATTAACGGCCATTCATATTTCTGATGCAAAAAGAGTGTATGAAAATCCATCATATTAAGTTATTAATTTAAACCTGTCGTCAATGGAAAATAAACATCTGACATTCAAAGAGCAAATTGCACATATCATTTAATTGTCAAAATCCGCTGGAACTCTTCATCAAGTAAGAAAGTATGGTGTTCAGATAGGCGAACAAAATCTAACGATGAAGCTCGTTGGCGCCTTATTACAGCGTTGGTTGCTTATCAAGCAAAATTCCAACGCTGGGGTCTCAAGACAAATTAGATAAAATAGCCCAAGAAAACTAACTAAACTACACGTGAAAAAAACAGCGCATGATGGAGGGAAACATTTAAAACCCAAACTTTACGCAGCTGGAAATGTATTTTAAGTTTGTTTCCTAAAGTCCAAACGATCACGAAATCTTCAAATGCCAGCTATGACAATGGACAGAATTATTTCAGTAGTAATTTTGTGAAAGTAATTGCCGCATCTCTAAGGGCAGACATTGATTTACCCGCACAGTTTCAGCATACAGCCAATTTTCTCAGAAAATTTCATAAATTTCTTTGTTTTCTCCCCCATAATTTACATTCTTTTCTCGATATATTTTCAACCCCATTATTTTGCTCACCCTCTGATCATTGCTGATTGATAGAGGCAAGCGAAGCCACTTTTTTCATACCTGTTTGAAAAGACAATTTTTTAGTATACTTTAAATCATGAATACATCGATATAACATCGATATAAACACCATATCACATCGATATAAACACCAAATAACTGGAAATCGACAAAATTCATGCTTACATTACTAGAGTGACTTACGTACAACGTGCTTAGGTTATATACGTCAGCCATTCCATGGCGGACATTATCACCCCCAAAAAATGTGACTAAGAAAACTATATCAGACCAGTGAAGTGATCAATTCAATCATTCGACGATTAATTTACCCTCTTTCATGGGTTTGGGCTGGCCAGAGATATACAGACAATGACTGAGCACATCGCAGATCATGCGGTGGTTTGGGTAAGTCAGTCTGACTTCCCAAATGGGTTGAAAAGTTTAGCATTGGAGCAACATTTACCCAACAGATGCAAACGAAGCTTCTTTTGGCGGAAATTTTAGACTGGCTCTACACCTGTTAATCTTAAAGTGTTGAAAAATCCATCGTTTATTATGAGTTTACAACACAAAACGTACTTAATTTTTCTCAAAATAAGAAGTTAAGACATCAGCGGTAAAAGTAACTAAACAATTTCGGTTTTCTTTCCTCAAGCATTTCATTTATTTCGGATATAAAATACTCCAGCAAGTGAATGTTCTCATTGGAAAGCTGTACATGGAACGAATGTGCTAACTCATTAGTATTTGAACGTTTTAACTAAACGATCATGAAATTAACCCACACTATCCTAACAAATAACCCTATAGGGATAGTTTTGGGCCCATAATAGCTAGTGATGAATTTTGGAAACGTTATGATCATGCACCCAGTGATTAAAAACAGAGACTTCACAGAAAAAACTTGCACACCCCACACCAGCATACAGGACATGACAGCAACAGGAGTGGCATTCGAGGCCGGCAGAGGCGGTAGAGGCTGTGTGATCAGCAGCAGCTCTAAACTTGTGGCCTCAATTGTGACGGTAGAGGCTGTGAGATCAGCAGCAGTTCTATACTTGTGGCCTCAATTGTGATGGTAGAGGCTGTGTGATCAGCAGCAGCTCTAAACTTGTGGCCTCAATTGTGACGGTAGAGGCTGTGTGATCAGCAGCAGCTCTAAACTTGTGGCCTCAATTGTGACGGTAGAGGCTGTGTGATCAGCAGCAGCTCTACACTATTTGAACTCGGTTTCATTTTTTGAATTTATTTCTCAGTTCTGTCGATGTTTCTTAAAATTTCATGTACGAAAAACCAAAATAATTCAACTTTTGTTTAGCTGTGAGATCATTATCCCTAAAATAGATGCATGGCCTTAATAGCAAAAGTGAGATTTCACAAGCGAATGAATGTCTTGAAGAAACTATCAACATGTAATGAATTAACTCGACAAATTTCTCAAGCCAATTTTAGAAAATGCGTTTTAGAATAAATTAGCGTACGTAGCGATAAAAGTAAGAGCCTGCGCCAACAATGAATACAAACGCTCATTGACCGAAAATAATCTTTAACAATGAATACACTCAATCAATAACTTATGAATGCATCCAGCAGTAATTACATGCACTCATGGATGAAAAAAGAGCACAATATCGTAGGTGCACTTACTCAATGACAAATTATTACATTCAGTAATAACTTCATGCATTCAGCCGTAAAAATACAAATGTACAATAAATGTATGCTCTCATGAACAAATAAGTGCATTTAGTCATAACTACACGCACACACTAAAACAACTGCACCATTGTAAATGTGTGCACTCATAAACAACTGCTCCATTATAGATGTATCCATCATTAACAATTTGGTGCTCCTCATACGCTGCGCTCTCCTACAAACGTACACGCGCTGTTGACCGTATACTGGTCGTCGTGTGCAGCGAGCTTCGTACGCCGGAGAGTCGCGGAGTCAATTTTGGCGGTGGACGCGCAGATGTGGAGTCCCGTGAGCAGCAACACGAGCGCCCACATGGCGTGAATTTTAGTTGTGCCGATTTTGGTGTTGGAGGCTGAACTTGAGGAGAAAAATGTTGGGTAGCGAACAGGGTTGAAAGTCTTGGAACGGAAGTAGCTGTCAAATGTAGCTATGAGTTTGTATTCTTAAACTAAACTGTAATGCAAAAACACTTTGTCCAGTTCATTTATCCGCCTGAAAAGATAGGTGATTGTTCAAAACTGATAAAAAGTTCGCTGAATCATAATCTCAATGGAAGTCCAGATCTCTGTGTCCCTGAGACGCAGCCAGCCCTCGAAGACTTGATGCGGGTGCCAGCAGCAGACTGCGCTGCCGCCGCCCTGTGCTCCATTTATACGGCGCCAAAATTGATCAGATGGTCTCCATGTCTCGTGGCAGGGTGCTGTCATGTATATGTAGGGCTACTAAACTTAGATATGGAAAGACATTGATTCAGGCTTCAGTGGCGCATTTGGAGCATTAATCAAATAGATGCACTCTCGAAAATAGGAGACAGAAGAATAGGACCTAATTCAATGATTTGGGATTTAAGTTCTTTCCAATTTATCGCCTGAAGTTCATTTTGTGAACTAACGCTCAAAGGTCAAAATGACATCGAGAGTGCTCGATAAGACTGATCACGCACCTTTATTCACTGCAACGCTGACGTTATCTCATAAACTTCGCCCATTCGAGGGCGTTTATGCAGGCAGGTTTTGCTTTCTTCCAGTGGCGTTTCATGTTCAGGCTTAAATATTGACTGGGACCAAGCTAAATGAGAGACAGCTCTGCAATTTGAATAATTTAGCGCTTCTAATGTTTGTACTCTCGGATCTTTACGTACACGTGCCTGCGTTTTAATAGTAAACTGTTTTGAATTTACTTCAGCTGATTTGAGTTGTTGCATGAGTTAAAGAGTGGAGCGCTGAATGTACTTGATGTATACATCCCCATGAATCGAGCTTTCTGAATACGAGCGTAAAAAAGAGCTCCTAATTAACTTTAATGACTGACTTACTTTCTGAACATATCATTTTCTTGAGCGTTATCTAGAGCCTCAGTAACGCACATGTCAACATTGATCTGTAATTTTGCGTAAGAACTCGAAGTTCCATCTTACGAGGGTTATAAAATCTCAATTAATATACGTAAGTGTGATACACTACCATAATTATCCAGATGCAACAAAGGCTTTGATTTTGTTGATGGTCATCCAGAGCTCTCATGAAATAATGCGCCCTCTGAGCTTCGCACTACGGTGTCATTGCCTCCATCGTTTTCACTGTCTGCCAAACACCGACTACCGAATATAAATTATTCCCACCTAATGCCGAGAGTATATTATCTTTGACTCACTGTACACAGGTGTAGTATGATCATTAAAAAGCTCGCACTGCAGTTGTAGGCTGCTCAGGTGAGAAAGTTAATTTTTTTTTGTTCAACAAGAAATGAGACGAAATTTGGAGCAGGTGTTCCATGTCATTTGCTGAGCTTGTCAAATAGCTTCATTATCTATAAAAACGCTAAATACAAATCCATGATACATAGACCAAAATGATAAAATTATTTTTGAAACAAATTCGGTGTCATCACTGTTCCACATATTAACGCACAACCTGTTTGCCCCTGCCACTATCGTTATTATAATGTTGATGCCTTATTCATATTGTATCATTGTTGACTCGCTCTCATGTCTACTTCCATTCGCTACAATGATTTGCTTTTCTTGTACCTTCCAACGCAAAACAATTGTATTCTACGTAAAATAACTGTTTTACTTTTGGGTACAGATCAGCAATTTTTATTTTTCCCTTCTCTGAAGAAGTATTTGAAAGTTTTATTCACTAATTTATTACACAAAACTTCCGAGCAATTGAACACAATCGAGATGATATTTAACAATTTCATCCGAACTCACTTTAGCCCATTCCAAAACGTTGATATTCTCCTACCAATTCAGATTATCAGTGTTTGGGATTTTATGATGGAACAATGACTGAAACAAACTAATTATAAAAATGTTCCATCATTTCGGCCAATTTATGAAAGATTTGATTGATTATTAAGATTCGACGATTTGATGATTTTCATCATTCACCTCCAACATTGAATGCGACACATCTCTAATTTGCTTCTAGTTTCCAAAACAACTGCTTTATTAATTACCTAATACTGAATGATGTTTCTACTCATTAAATGTCAACGCCAGGTACTAATATTACTGGATTTCTATTTTGTGACAAACCCAAATAAATTCTAATAACTTCAGCACGTCGCAGATTTTGCTGTTCATGACAAGTTTACTGTGGAGTTTCCCAATTTGAAATGTATGCGCTCAGCAATTCTGAGGTCGATTGCGTTGTTGAAGGTTTAGATAATTTTAAATTGCTCTTTCGAGTTCGCCAGGGGAACAATGTTCATTCTATGATCTCTGGTGTAATGTTGATGAATGCTGCTTGAAGTATCTATGCTGATTATATATTGTTTCGAGCGAATTCGTTATTTATCCAAACAGGTAGCACCACAGCTAGCCTTTCTACGATTGGACCGGTATACATCGTTACTCCTGGAAAGTTAGACACTTTTAATAAAGCATAAAAGCATGTGAAAGAATTTCAAAATTTAATCGAAAATATGGATATCTTTTAACGATTTAAAAGTAATTTTTTTCCTAAGAGATTTAAACTCAAATTATGATCAACTAATTTTCATATTTTTCATTGCTCAAAAAAAAGCATTAAAAATAGTCTTGTTTGCTAAAAATGAACTGAACAACTCCATAAAACACGATATAGAAATTTTATATTCAATTCAAAGGTGTCAGTTCTGTGGACGGAGAAAGTCCCGAAATAACTTCGCCTCACATTTCGCTGCAATAGCCTCATAAAATAGCACTGCTAAAACTTTACGACGTTCAAGGCAAAGCGCTGCGAACATCCAAAGTTTCCACATAAAATATCTTGAACCAAATAGGCTGCAATTTAGTAGCTAATGCAATAGCTGCGAGATGCATTGCAGATTCTAATAAAAAATATGCTATTCAAGTTTGAAGAATATGTAGCAGTATATCAAGGTTATATATGAATGATAATGGCTCGCATCGGCCGATGTAAATTAGGCTACAGCTACGCTTGGGAATATTTTTCAACTGTGATTCAGATGGGGGATTAGAGCTACACGCTTTCCATAATATTAGGTGAGAGCCACAGCCTTCACAAAGTTTTGGGTTTGAGCTACAGCCTTTACTGCGCTGTAAGTTAGAAATGCAGCCCTTTCAAAGAGTTGGTATAGAAAAAGAGCCTTACTGAGTGCAGGGCAAGAGCTGCAACCCTCACACAGTGTTGGGTTGGAGCTGTAGCCTTTACTGAGTGTTGGCATAGAGTTGCAACCTTCAAAGTAAAAGAATGTTAGTTAAAGCTGCTACCTTCAGAGATTGTTGGATTACAATTACAGGCGATGCCGAAAATCGGCTGTGGTTCCTGGCTTTACTGAGCATTGAGCTAGAGCTACAGTCATCACTGTTCAGAGTCGCATCCTTTACAGAATGGTGGATTACCTTTGAATACAATTACAGGCTTTACTGAAAATTAGCTACAGTCTTCACTCATTTTGAGTGACTGTTCTAGCTTTTCGAGGATGAGATTCGAGTTTCATATTTATTAGCCAATAGTGAAGTAATGCACTTTGCCGACTTTCAGAGTGAAGTTCATACATGTGCTTCTAATTTTCATGTAATGGACAAAAGAAGATTTTTGAACTGTTCGTAATTCAGTTCTTTTAATTTAAGATTGGTTAGAGTCATTATGAAAAATTTCATCTTCTTTAGTACCCGCTCATCTGTTTTCTAGGGTTCAGAAAATTTACTGCGTTCCCTACACGTACATATTCTGTTATTCAATCGAACACAGTTTATTGACTGATTGAATGTTTATATTCCTGCTTTCTTGCTTCTTTGATCATATCTTGCCTCGTGGTACCCTCCTGTTGTACAAAACGCATGCTTTTCGTGTTCCCATGTTAAGGTTCTTCGCCTGTGTTTAATGTTCTTTAGCCTGTGTTTAATGTTCTTTGTCTGTATTTAATGTTCTTTAGCTGTTTTAAATGTTCCTAAATTTATTAAATGTGCTTTGTTGAAAGTAGGTTTGCTGTAATCTTTGTCAAGTCTGTAATAGAATAGTTGTCGGCAAACATTTAAAGCTCCATCCCAATTTCTTAAATACGAGCAATTTGAAGTAAGCCTGATTCTCCCTTATTCGAGGGGCTTTTCCTTTCCACGCTGCGCCGCGTTAGGAGCAGCGTCATTTTTTCTTCAACTCGCTAGTAATAGCGAGTCAGCCATTCTGGAGTTGAATATTCTCTTCAGTGGACGATTATTCATCTATTTTTTCTTCAGTGGTTCACCATCAAACTTAAGATGATAGTGTGAAGAGTTAGGTGGCGGCAACTTGCGACACGCTGGCTGGCTTGCATTTGTTGGGCGGAGTGATGCCTCGATGGCTGCGCCCCACCTCGATGGCTGCGCCCCTCGCTTTTCGTCGTCGAGCTCAATGAGCCTGGCCTAAGGTGAGGTGGACTCTCCAATGTTTGCCGACTGTCCTTAGATTAGATTTAGTATCGTTCTGATATGTGGCTCGCTGCTCAATCTGTACCGATGAACCCTGAAACCTAATATAAATCTGTAATCTGCAATCTCGTGGCTTCGCGCCCAGTTTAGAAATCTGTAATTTGTAATCTGGAATCTCGTGGCCTCGCGCCCAGTTTAGAAATCTGTAATTTGTAATCTGCAATCTCGTGGCCTCGCGCCTAGTTTAGGAATCTGTAATCTGTAATCTCGTGGCCTAGCGCTCAATTATTAGTCCGCAACAATTTTCTAGGTACGGCTCGTATTTACCTTTACCCTTACACTGGAAAGGCATCTGTTCCATTATCCGAAAAATGTGCTTAGCTCGGTTTTCTCTTGCAGTCTTATGAGACTTCGCCTACCGTTTCACTACTTAGTATGCAGCCGGGGTTGACGCCGCTGCTGCTGCACTGCTGCTGCTCCTGCCTATTATCCATACTACAGTGTATTACCATTCTCGATAGTTCTTAATTTGTGTAAAGTAGGATGAAGCTTATTATTAAATAATTGAATCCCCTTTCTGGGAGCAGATCGTCTTTCTCCCATGTTTCAGGAAGATTAACATATATTTCATATACCTGTAAGTTGAGACTAGCACAAAACATATTGACTGCTCTTTATTTTCACAACTCCGAACTCCAATTTATTTATATTGACATAAACTCAAACGGAGGGGTTCGTAACACAAAAAGGAACAATTAGAAAAAGAAAGTACGTTCGTTTGAACTGCCGATCCAAAAAGCCTGTCCAGGAATGAGTTTCAGCCCAAGCTTTAAAACGACTTCAACATTTACGGAGCGAGTATATTAATGAAGCACAATAGAATAAAAAAATGGCTACCAAAACAGTCCAAGTGGAATATTTCCAGGTCATCCCCAAGTCACGTGTTGTCAGACATCAATCAAGTACATGAAATACATTTACTATTATCAATTTTCACGCACAGGCACCGTAATAAGTCATTCCAGAGTCTCAACTTCAATGCCCTCAATCACGCTAATGTCTCGCGTCGTAAAAATTTTATTCATGACTTCAGTTATTGAAATCATCGACCCAAGTTTAAGTTTCTCACACACATACGGTGGGTATGTGAAATTTCGTTCAGTAGTGTCATTAGCTTACAAATGTCGTCCTAGTGGTATTAAAACTTCCTAGAATGTAAACTTTTGAGTTGAGTAGTGAGAACAGAGGTCTTTTCATTTGCATCGTGTAATATGTGCACTCTACACACGGCGCTGGCGTGCGCGAGAGTAGAGCACACATAAGATAGAAGTGAATTTTTGACCTTCAAGCGAAAAGATTCCTGTAAAATAAGCAAGATTCCTGAAGAATTTTACGAGAAAAGTTAGTCTTCGTTTTAAATTATGTTTACAAATTAAATTCACTTAGATTACGACCAACACTTCTCATTTCTATTTCAACAACTCTTAACTCTTTTCATAAAAAATTAGTTTATTATCAGTTAACAATAATATATCATATACAATAATCTAACCAAACCAACTAAACTATACTGAATTTACTCCGCATAGAGCAAGGTCATTTTTCATCCTCTAGGTGAGAACAGCCACTACTTGCAGTTGTTGGCATGGAATTCTGAGGCTGTTTTCTCCTTGCGTAATTAAACACTTCGCTGGTGATGCAATATGTTACATTGTGCACAATTATTTGCGCAGCAGTTTTGTGCAAGGAATTGCCTTATCACTATGCTAGACATCAATTCACGTTAACAGTTCAATGGGATGTGATTTTCCCTCCTAAAATGTTCACGAATCTTGAATGTTGTCCCCTGTTTACCCTGCCGATTTTTCATGTTTTCAGACCATGTGATTTCGGTTAGCTTCCAAGCTCCTGTTAGATTAAGGATCGCAGTCACTTATTGCATACCTGTTCATGAAATACTTGGATTTAAAATCAACCTATAATATTTCGGCTTACGTTGATTTCTCATACTACTGCGCAGATGCGCCAAGTTCTTTATAATAATTGGTGAGGAGAAGTCATTCACAATACCAGCCTGATTTGCGTCGAGCTCAAGGGAGTTGATACATGTTAGCATTTCGTGGGCTAACAAAATTGCCTAAAAAAATTAACTGGTTATCGGCTTTTGGGGGCGATTAAATCAGTCTTTTGAAGACTAAACTACCCGCCCACGAGTCTGTGGGCTGGTCAGAGATACACAGACAATGACTGATCACGTCCGCCCTCGGGCTGTGTGCGAAACTGTGCCCGGGTGTAAAATTTGCGTGGTTTGTGGAGCAGGCTTGGAGTTTTCCTATCCTACTGACTGTGCTACATATTGACCTAAATACGAAACATTGAAGTGTATTTTTGACATAAATATGGTAATGATATTGGTTTTCTAATGGATAAAAGATCGGATCATGGGAGAAAATATTACTAATTTTAAATGTTCTTCTTCATGATTGTGAGTTATTGGTGCAAATTATTATTTGTTTCTTGGCATATTCAGCTCTTTATTGCGATAGAAACTGTACTGACCCGTTTCTGTACCTTTTGCCTGGCAGTGTTTGTTAAACAAATTTTTCCTGACAGCAACAAATTTTTCACAGTAAATGAACGAAAATTTCCCAAATGAACACTGTACAAATCCTTCAGTTCAAGCAAAAAAGATGTCTCATGACTGAAGCCTTTACATTGGAATGGCTATTTCGATTTTTGTAATAACTTAGAGGATAAAATAACTACAACTATATAACTTGGAGGAAAAAAATTTTATCCCTTTTAATTTAAAAGTTAAATCATTATGTAAAATAATTGAAAGATTTTGAAGTGAAGTTTTGAAGTCAGAGTTACATGACCGCGTTGGATACTGACTTACTTGATATGATGAGTGACATAAAAACTTTTTAATGCATATATATATAAAATCAAACTAATGATTTGTGAGGGTCTCACCTATACTGTTGATATGAATAACAGCAACAGTTATACCATTGCCCTTGTCATTCCCGCCAAGTTCACACACGTCAGCGTCGCGACGTACGCACGAGCGTCAGAGACGCACTGTGGAGTACAGGGACGTCCGACGCAGCGGCCTGGCTGAAGTACTCAACTTATTAGTACACAGTATTCTTGAATACCAACGGGGCTAGGTACTCGTCTTTGAAATTCAAATACGATTTTTGCTATTTCCTGATGACTTCTGCTGGTAGAGTCTGATTAGAGTCTCTAAGCTAGAGAGTCTCTAAGCTAGAGGTGCTGCATTTGGGGCTACGTTCGACTATTGTAGGCAATGTGAGTCAGCCTTTAGATGACCAACACCATTGCCAAAAAAAATTCTAACGGGATTAGAACTCGTGAATTGGTCTTAGACCGTGGGGGCAGATATTTAGGGTTTGACTAGATGCCCGCCCAACAATCCGTGAGCTGATCAGAAATACAGATGCAATGACTGAGCACATCGACAGTAGGGCAGCACAGGGAACTTCTTCCGCGTGCAGGACTTGCCTAGTCGACAACGCAGACTTTATCTTGGCCTATTCAAATAAACTTAGCGTAATATTAATCAAACTTTTAAACGTTTCTTTGTACTTCAGGGAAAAACCACACATGTGATGAGGTATATAAATCATGCACCGATCAAGTCTCATGAGCAAGCACATGTAATTTCAAAATGTATCAAATTCCACAATGACCGAGTATGTGTGATACCGAAGACGCTTCCTTTTCTAGGCCTACTCAGCTTCCATTTCGATGAAAGTTTTCTAACGAGGGTAATTGAAAAGCCTGATTACAACGTAAATGAAAACACATCATGAACTGTTCACCGCCAACTTTTTGCTAGCCAGCTGTAGGTTCATTATTTCGTCAAAATAACTCAAGGAAAAAAAGAGAAACTATTTTCCGATTTATTTCATTAGCTAAATGTTTATTTCGTCTTTATATTGATTTCTTCATTTAACTTGATGATACAATTTTTCAAAAAACATTGTAAACAAACTAATTTCTAGATGCGTTGTTCAGAAGACATTTTTTTTGCAATTTTTCACTCATTTCTCTGGAAATTTCAATTTAAAAATTTGTTTCTACTCAATAAGCAACAAAATAAGAAGTTTAGTAGGAATAATTCATCACTTTCAAATGGCAGCAGAGACGCGCAAATTTTCTTCCAGCAGTGTTTTTGCTAAAAAGTTATCGATACGGTATGCATAAACTAGAATTTCTTGAAATTATTCGTTTAAACGTCATCTGACTTGCGGCATTTGAGATACCTGACTAACTTGAATGATGACATAGGATTTGCTTAACCACTTTCGACTCGGGACATTTAGGACATCGGATTTACTTATATAATGACTCACAGCTCGTTTGACAAAATCTCCGTGCGTGGAAGGCAAGAGAAAATGATCATGAGCACGTGAAGCATTTCCTTTGTAATTCTAGTAAAAAACGAAGGCCTTGCAACAGGCAATTCCTGTGGTTCATCACCGGTTTCTTCCGTGGCCAGGAGGTCAGTAGACAGGTTGGAAGTTCGGATTCTCAACTTAACTTTGCCTTCTGCTTGGCTATCCTTCTTAACATACTTAAAAAGAAGGCTATTAACGGTCCGCTCGATTAATTAATGCCGGGAAACCCGTGTGGAGAAAGCAGTTGATTTACAGTTCTTGAGAAGCAGAGATGATTTTTATCATTTTTTGCTATTACAAAAATGGCTCATCAGGCAAACTTGAGCGCGGATAGAACGATTGAATGCCGAGATAGCATCAACACAGATGGTCGGCACAGCTACACAGTGAAATTTTTCAATAACCTTTTATTTTTGCGTCAATAACGTTTTCCTCATAATAGATTGATAATTAGGCACGATTGAACACTTTCCCATTTTTTTCATCTAGGAGTTATAATTGTGAGATTTTTATTTTATCATCTGCCAATTTACCTGAAAGGCAATCGCTCTTCACGACAAACTCATGGTATGATAATGGTAGGGGTTCTAATATTTTAAGTTTTACGTAAAAAGAAATGAAATACCACAAGTACTTTTGTTTCTTCTCGAGAACCTACAAAATTCTTTTGGGTTAAGATTGGCGATGCAAGTCTACCATAAGAGGACAGACAAAATCGCCAAAAAAAAATTAGTATTAATTCCATTGTAATGATGGAACATGCCGTTTAGCGATGTTCGGCTAAACTGCATGCTCACCATTGTTTGGGCTAGGCAGACACACAAAGAAAATGACTGAGCACATCCGCAATCTACATTTGCGTGGAAACTGCGTCAGCGAGCTAGGATTGACCTGACGTACATAGATGGAGCAAACTGAGTTTTTGTGAATCCGGTAGAACGTCCATTATGTTTTCATGGGTCTGAGTTTTCACACATTTTTCCCATGTGTCATAATAAAAAAACGAACGCTTGATTGAATGGCCAATTCAGAATAGATTAAAAATAACTGATAGGAGAAAATTTTAAAATACTTAAATAAACTTGAGCTGTTATTTCTAAGTACACTTTTCACGAATAACGAAACCGAGTTAATTTTTTATCTAGATTTCCCGAATTAGCAGCTGCTGCATCTCCACTGAAATACATGGAATATATAAATAACCCAATTTTTCCGGATGACAAAAAAGCTCAGAATGGAAAATTTCTCGGTAATTCCATAAAAATCAATTTTAACATTGAATGAAAACATGTTTCAGTAACTATATCACCTTTCCCTTTAGAAACACCTCAAATCACTTCTTTCAGATCAAACGGTATAGTAGAAAGTTTGTCACATGATTTTCATGTTCCAAAGGAGTGAAACATTGGCTTAAAAGCACAAACCTACACACCCCACACCATCACACAGGACATGACGGCAACAGGAGTGGCATGAGCGACCGGCAGAGATTGTAGAGGCTGTGTGATCAGCAGCAGCTCCAAGCTTGTGGCCTCAATTGTGACGGTAGAGGCTGTGCGATCAGCAACAGCTCTAAGCTTGTGGCCTCAATTGTGACGGTAGAGGCTGTGTGATCAGCAACAGCTCTAAGCTTGTGGCCTCAATTGTGTCCAAGTAAAGTTAGTTCCAATATTCGGGCATGGTCTTCCACGCTTTTTTATTCGATGGAACAGCATTTGAAGCGAGTTTCAGTAACTGACAATATTCAAATTACATCAAATGTAATTGAAATAGTCAATTCCTATTATTTTCAAAGATACAATATTCGGTGGCACAAATTATTCCCTAAAAACTTCTCAAATACTGAAACTGACAGAATTCGAGTTTGCTCAAGAGATCGCAAGATAAGGAGTGACCACCGATTAAAGTTGGTCAAAAAATTATTGCCTTATCCAACCATCACAAGTGTCGCTCTCGCTTTCTGTTAAGAAAAATCTGATGTATGAGCTTAATCATTCAGTAGTAGCATAGTGAAACTATGGCCCAATCTCAGCAGCCTGACATAGCTTTGCGTGCATGGATAGAAATTAGGAATCCTAATCGAATAGTTATGGGCTTTTTTTTAATAACAAGGATGAAGTATTTTATCAGCAAATCTGCAACGTAAGCGATGATAAAACTGTAATACGTAAGTCTTTGCAGCTATGGTAATGAGGAAAATAAAACATTTTCATGGGTCTCAGTAGAGGTTGCATCGGTAATCACGGACATGGCAAAACACCAATAACAACCTTAGCGGTGACGACATTAATAACATTTTGAGTGAACAACTCACGCCCTACACAATTCCCTCCAAGCTCATATACCATGTCAGCGTCACGTACGAGCGTCACAGACGTACTGTGAAGTACAAGGATGTAAGTACGACACAGCTGCATCACTGAAGATCTCAAGTCATTTGAGTACTTTTGAAATATTCGGGGTATGGGTTCCAACATAGCCAAATACTGGTCTTGAAGAATCAACCTAAGGCTCTGCCTGTCTCTGATGTCATGCAGCCCGTTCCCGATCAGTATCTCTAACAGACAATGCTGTATCTGAGGCAATTGTTGGCGATGTATGCCGGCTATTAGAAGACCAACACATCTGCCTTAAAAAACTACGCTACGAAAGGATCATCCCCTCGGCAGCAATTTTGGTCTCAGACCAAGCTGCCAGCGCCAAAGAAGAGCAAGCGGGTCAGAGATATACAGACAATGACTGAGCACAACCGCCCACGGGCTGTGTGAGAAACTGAGCCCGTGTGCAAGAGGCTTGCCTGCTTAGCTAATTTTCTCAAAAAGAAAATTATAACAGCTCCACGCATGTAACCTTCCCACTAATATTCAGTAGTATTGTGAATGGATATGAGGGACGAAACCCCACCACCAAAAATTTACGATGCGCTGGGCTGAAAGAGTTATGTATTTCAAGGCAATCTTCTTGGCTCGTAATTGAAAAGTCAAGAGACACAATGGAAGAAATAGGCTGCCTCATTTACGCTAAACATCCTTGCAGAGAGCAAAGTAAGAACTCAAAAGCATATAGTGCTTTGTCTTTAAAAGGTTGAAAGAAGTGTCCATCACGACCACGGGTCCAGTACCATAAGGATCGTCTTTGAAATTCACGCCTTCCTGGAAAACGCCGGTTGACACAACCTCGGTTCCGTCGTCCCAGACGTATTTATCTCCCTCAGCGAACGCCGGCACGATCATTCGGGCGAAACCCACTAAAAATGGAATTCAAAATGAGTCAAAAGTGTGTTTGCATGAAGTTAAGCATAATAAAATATAAGTTCACGTCTACTTAAGTTCACATGAGATTTTCTGTCTTAGACTATATTTTATCCTTCCCACTAAATTTCACAAGTTCAACCGTCAGGTGAAAATATTGAATCAGACACGAAGAGATGGGACTGTGGAAGTTTCTCGTGGCTTATTAGTTCAGGTTCATAATAAATCTATCCACCATGTGGTAAAACTTTGCGTCTTGGGCTGAGTTTGAAACCAGGATAATTACTATTATTTTAAAACAATTTTTATATTATTTGAAATATTTCACAATATTCTACTTAGAGATTGTGTTTCAGCAGTTGTCGAGAATATAAATGCAAAGAAAACAAGGAGTTTGGATAAATTCAAACAAACAGTTCACATAAAATTTTAAACCAATGTTGAAAGAAGCAAATCTGCAAAATCAAAAATCGGAAACTGAATTCTGAAAAATATTGGAGTCCGGGCAATAGAGAAAATTTTGAATTTCAGTTTCTGAACCACATGTTCATTTAAAACCTCTGAGCCAAATTCTCAATTCTGATTTAAAAAAGCTAGAAATCAAAGGAAAATTTCAAGTGAATTCATTTGTTCAGTAGAATCGGATGGAATTTGACTTTATTTCAACAGTAACGTAAATAAGTACAAGTCTTGAATTTTGATTGTCATTTTGTCGAAGGTAAACGCCTGCTAGTATTTGTGTCAACGAATGCTATCACCTGAAATCCAATACTCAATTCACAATCATTTGCTGAACATGTTATTGATGTTTTCGATACCTCAAAGTCGCCAAACTGAAGAGTTTTGTCAGTGAATGAGCGACAACAATACGACGTACTTGTCAATATACGCGGGAGCCGAACAACTGTCACGTTAAAATTTTAAACAAAACAGTAACACGGTTAGATTAACTCATAGTTTCTTGAACAAAAGAAAGTGACATTTAGCGATGAAACTTGAAAGGGCATTTCAAGGCTCTGGCAACATTAAAACGAAAATTTTTCATTCCTTAAAAAATCAAACAATCCACTCATCGATCAGTAGTGCTGGTAAATACGCTACATTTTCTGTTTGATAGGAGCGAGTTGGATTTGATCCAAGTGTTGTTTTCCATCAGTTGAACACGTGCGACTCGATGTTTGTTAAGGGTGAGTTGGCTTTGATCTAGACGTTATTTACCAGTTGAACACGTGTAACTTACTGTTTTTTATGGGTGAGTTGGCTTTGATCCACTCATATTCCTGCTGTGTTAGAATGGACCCCGGCACACCACCAGAGAGGGCACACTTAGTTTTTATCTCGTCTAACGTTGCTGTTGTGAAGTAATTCTGAGACTTGGAAAACCTAATGGCTGCAGGGGCAATTGTAGTGGTTAAAGCAGTGGTAGTGGGAGTGGCGGTAGGTGTGGGCTCAGTTGTGGCTTCTGTTGTCGCAGGCACCATCGCTCCTGTAGAAAAGGTCACTTTGTAGAGTTGAATATTTTTCATTTCTTATCTTAAATTTATCTTCCTGGTATGCTGTAGGAAGAATGATGAAAATTTCAGAAACGTCTATACTTATTCAGTGAAATTAAAACACATCATCTTACAGAGGCAAGAAATGCAGAAAAACATTTTTACCAGAAAAATCAAGGGCAGCTCTGCAAGCGTTAGAGAAGTTGAATTTAACCTTTTACTTATTTTAAAAATTTGTCTGGCTTGATTAAACTGTGTTTGCCTCAGATAAATCAAATGAATCTTTCAAACGTAATGTTAAAAACATTCGTCAATCAATTGAAAAGCTTTTCAAGTATTATGGCATAAGAGAAAGGTGCGACGTCCGAGTTAAAAATCACATTCAGCATCTGCGTAAACCAGCAAATTAAAATTTCCTAAGAGCAATTCAGGGCAGTAGAGTATGGGCTCCAGCATTTAGATGACTGCCAAAACTGCCCTGCAGAATTGGGCAGCTTCAAGCAGAACATTAGTGCCGTATGCAGTTACTGCAGGAAAGTGGACTCCTTGGCGCAACTGCTGCACAGCGCTGGTAATGACAGTCAAGAAAATACATCAAGGCGGATTGTCCCGATGGTGAAGGCTATTTTTAACTGGGATTTTACACCATTTATACATACGCAATTTTAGTCCTGATTAGAAAATACTTGCACTCCATTTTGCTCGCAGTTGTTTCATTTTGCCCAATATTTTGAAGAACTTAGTCGTATCATGTATACTGTGTTATGAAGTGCTAAGTTTTTTCGATTAAAAGCGCATTTCCGAGTAAATGGACTGACCGTTCTTGAACCACGTGATGAATTCATCATCCTGCTCGAGCTCCAGCCCCCCACCCGTGCCCCCACTTTGCCCCTCACCCGTGCCCCCACTTTGCCCCCCACCCGCGCCCCCGCTGAACACCCAGCAGGTGGAGGGGGACTTGTATGAGGCAGCCAGACAGGCCTCCTGCACGCTGCACCGCTGCTTGCACTCACCTGGGGACAACGCTACGAATTATATATGCTCAACTCGAACTCGTGTGGGGATGGAGCAAAATTAGAAATTTTTTTAAATGGATCAGGTTCAACTCATATTGATAACAAGATGTAACATAAGCAGTAATTTTTCATCCTAAATTGGCCATGTTTTAGTTGTACAGGTACGGGAATGTACATAAATTCGAAACAGTATTCTGATTTCAGTTAAAAATGAAACTAAGGACTTTCAAAACATTGTGGACCACAAGAACAGAGAACAGAGGTAGAAATCATGAGCTTTGCTCCCAAAGTCAATTTCAAGATGTGAAATACAAATTACTCCTTCGGTTCTTGTACAAGGGCTTATTTTATTAGAATTCTAGAACAATTCAATCGCACTAATCTGGTCTTCCTGAAAAGTGAAAGCTCTACAGGGCAAAACAGGGAATCAAGAAATGAATAATGAAATTGGACACACCTCTTTTCAGAAAACCGAAACTACCAAAATCTCAAGCTATCATTGCCCTATGCTGCTTACATCTAATTTTGTGCCTATTTCTGTGTTCTATAAGTTTTATACAAACAATTATAAAGTATAGCCTCTGTGCAACTGAACAAGAGCTCAACTTTAATCTTAAAAATATTAGAGGCTTTTCATCGAGTAAGTAACATGGAGGCATATTAAATGCTTAAAAACTGAACGATGTTCGAAAATGATGTTTGAATGATTCAAACGGTCGATAAGTATTTTTTTACGAGACTTGGATATCAAAATTAATAAAAAATAATTAAGGTAATTTTCAAGGCTCAAAAAAATCATCGGTCAAATGGCGTCATTAAAAAAAAGATTTAAAATTGTCTGCCCCATAAAATGCGAGAATGATATTTCATTTCGAAGGTATTAAATCCATAAAATATGTACGTCCCGAAACGCTAACCTTCACTTAGTAAATGTTTTTCACTAATTTTTCGTGCAGCAAAATTTTTCACCATTCACCACTCATTCCGCAAATCATTACTACCACACATTCCACTGCGATAACCTTGTAAATTAAGCGTTACTTCAGAGCGTAATATAATGCCCAAGACAAAGCGCTGCGAACAACTGACGTTTTGCGAGAAAATATAAGTAGAGCAGAAACAGAGTGTGATTCACAGCTCCTGCGAAGGGAACGACATGCATGATGGATACCAGCCGAAATATACGAATCTAGTTTGAAAAATATCTAGCAGCAAATCATGATCATTTATTAATGGTAATTACAGGCAATAAATGAAACAATTCGTGCCTCAGAGAAGCTTTACAATGTTCTTCTCTTTTGATGTATTTTTGAGATTAAAGCTGCAGGCTATACAGAGCAGGCTATACTGAAGACTTCACAAATTATTGATCAACATTTGAAGGCTGTAGAAAGTATTAGACTACAGTTGAAAGCTCTACAGAGTATAGGACTTCAATTAAAGATTTTACAGAGTATTTTACTACAGTTGAAGGCGTTACAGAGTATTGGGTTGGAGCTACAGACTTTGAAGAGTTCAAAATTGAAGCTGCAGCCTTTATTTAGATTTAGGTTTTAAAGATGTAGGCCTCACATTCGAGCGGTTCAAATAAATTGGTTCTCAATTCGGTTGTTTTACTGAACTAAAATTTGAAGATCAGCTTCGCTAACTCCGAATAAATCATCATCATTTATATCCGTTTAACCCTTTTAAGCTTCAAAATATTCATGGTTTTTTCAAGGTATACGAATTTTCCCATATAATGTACACTATTATACACTCCAATGAATAAGATAACTTTATTCTGTCCGTCTCACACCGGCAGGTGGCCTAAATTGGGTGTATCTAATAAGAATTACGAGTGTCTTATGTCCGTTGAACACTTAGGTTTTAGCTGGGTGTACGTTTACGAGAAAGAGCCAGATGATAGAACAAATTTTATGTTGAGGACATAAAGCAGAAGCCGCTGGCTCGGTCCTCCACTTCGGACAGGCCGCACAGGGAATAAAATTACGCGTATATGTTCGTTTGTCGATCATAAATTGATTGGAGAGAAAATCAACTCTCGTTCATTGTCGACCTTTTTGATTAGCTATGGCACACCAGAGAAAGCTAGAGCGACACCTCTAAGATGCCCCACCCCTTACCGGCTCAACCCATTTCTTGGTCGTAACCCCGTTCAGGCTCTGAGTTTCTTAGGAGGAGAACATTAGGGAGTCACTTAGGACCGAGAGGCGAGGGAGAGTGGACGAAGCGTTTGAGCAGGAAGTCACTTAGGTTCTGGTCGCGAATCGGTACGGACTTGGTCGAAGACAGACAGGTGCCACTTCACGCTGTTCGTGTGAGACTCTGTTTCGAGGGCTACGTTGTCAGTTCTGTTTCGAGGGCAGCGTTTTCCCTTTTCATTGTGTATGACGCTTCAATTTCGAATTCTGTTATCGAGGGCTAAGCCTCAAGGGGACGGATTTCAATATTGTTGTGGTCAAGCGTGAGTCAGATAGCGGGTTGTCAATACCGTAACGAGTTGCTAAAGTCGCTGTTTTTTGTTGAGATTGTTCCGGGTCCGATGCCAAGCACGTGCTCGCTCTCCTCCTCCGTACTTGCCTCTCACACCAGTAAACTATTGAGTATCTTTTGTAGGTGTGCCTTATTATCCTCCACTCGCACGAACCACACAGAAACAGGTGCCTGGAAAACGAACTCGGTCAGCGCTACCAAAACGTTGCATACTTAACTAAGTTGATGCCGGATGTAGGCTATTTTAGAGGCTAACGTAATACGGCTAGAAATTCCTCAAAAGTCATCCTCTTAAATTTCGACATGGAAGTCTCTGGTGGCAGCGACCATTTTTCCTATAATTTATACTCATAAATTTATTTTACGTGAAAGAAGCTCGCCGACACACAGTTGTAACCCCTCATTCACCAGTGTTAACTTTATTTTACCCTCGCATATGTTAATGTGCTTTGTACCAAGGCGAGTAAAATGCGTCAGTCATTTGAAGGCCGACAATACTACTCAAGCAAAAATATGACCAAGAAAAATGCTTTAGACTAGTGGAGTAATCAATTCAGTCATTCGAAGATTAAATTACCCGCTCTCATGAGTGAGTGCTGGTCAGAGATATAAAGACAATGACTAAGCACATTGCAGAGATGCGTTGGTTTGGGCAGTCTGACTTCCTATTGAGTCAACTAAAATTTAAACAGTTTTCGCATTTCTCCAGCAGATGCGAACAATGCTTGTTTTGGAGGCCTGCGATAGAGGAAAGTTCAGGCCTGCGATAGAGCAAATAATCCTGAGTTTAAAAATCCATCGTATAATGAGTTTACGACACAAAAGGTAATTTATTTTTCTCAAAATAACAAGTTAAGATATCAGTGGTAAAAGTAACTAAACAATTTCGGTTTTCTTTCTTGAAGCATTTTATTTATGTCGTATATGAAGTACTCCAGCAAGTGAATGTTCTCATTTGAAAGTTGTACATGGAATGAATGTGCTAACTCACTAGTACTTGAACGTTTTAACTAAAACGATCATCAAATTAACATTCACTTTACTAACAAATAACCCTATAGGGGTAGTTTTTCGCCTATAATAGCTAGTGATGAATTTTAAGAACGTTATGATCATGCACACAGTGATTGAAAACAGAGACTTCAAAAGACAAACTTGCATACCCCACACCAGCACACAGGACATGACGGCAACAGGAGTGGCATGGGAGGCCGGCAGAGGCGGTAGAGGCTGTGTGATCAGCAGCAGCTCTAAACTTGTCGCCTCAATTGTGACGGTAGAGGCTGTGTGATCAGCAGCAGCTCTAAACTTGTGGCCTCAATTGCGACGGTAGAGGCTGTGTGATCAGCAGCAGCTCTAAACTTGTGGCTTCAATTGTGACGGTAGAGGCTGTGTGATCAGCAGCAGCTCTAAACTTGTGGCCTCAATTGTGACGGTAGAGGCTGTGTGATCAGCAGCAGCTCTAAACTTGTGGCCTCAATTGTGACGGTAGAGGCTGTGTGATCAGCAGCAGCTCTAAACTTGTGGCCTCAATTGCGACGGTAGAGGCTGTGTGATCAGCAGCAGCTCTAAACTTGTGGCCTCAATTGTGACGGTAGAGGCTGTGTGATCAGCAGTAGCTTTATTGTCACTACCATATTTTAACTCGGTCACAAATTCATTTATGTGAATCTGTATTCCAGATTTTTACTTATTTCTTTAAATTTCATCACTAAAAACCCAAAATAATGAAATTTTAATTTGGCTATGCTAGCGTTATCTCTAATAAATATGAGCCTTTAATAGTAAAACAAGGAATTTAAAAACAGACAAATGCAGTAAAAAATTTCCCATAAGGCAATGAATCAATAAAGCGTCAAGTCAATGTCAGATAAAGAGTGCTTTACAATAAATTAGTAAGTGTAGCGATGAAAGCATAAAATTATACGCAAGAATCTGCGCCAGCAATAAATAACAACGCTTTTTGACTGAAAATAATCTTTAACAATGCATGCACACTCTCAATAACACATGAATGCATCCAGCAGCATTTGCATGCACACATGGACCAAAAAGAGAGTTTATACCGTAAGTGCACGCGCTCATTAACAAATC
Source organism: Platorchestia sp. MABIK (assembly GCA_014220935.1). Classification (NCBI taxonomy): domain Eukaryota; kingdom Metazoa; phylum Arthropoda; class Malacostraca; order Amphipoda; family Talitridae; genus Platorchestia; species Platorchestia sp. MABIK. The sequence goes on from JACJUY010000313.1 coordinate 136,174, forward strand.
ATTTCGTTCAGTAATAACTACATGCGCTCTCCAACAAAAAAATCCAAAGTTATAATTTAATTGTGTTTTCATTTAACAAACGAGTGCATTAGCAATAACTACATGCGCACATTAACAACTACACTCCTATAAATGCACCCACTCTTAAGCAAATTTCTGCATTCACTAATAACTACATGCACTCATAAGCAAAAAAAATCAAAATTTACAATAAATGCATGCCCTCATTAACAAGCAAATGTACTTAGCAATAACTTCACTCATATATTTAATTAACAACTGCACCATTGTAAATGTGTGCACTCATAAACAACTGCTCCATTATAGATGTATCCATCATTAACAATTTGGTGCTCCTCATACGCTGCGCTCTCCTACAAACGTACACGCGCTGTTGACCGTATACTGGTCGTCGTGTGCAGCGAGCTTCGTACGCCGGAGAGTCGCGGAGTCAATTTTGACAGTAGACGCGCAGATGTGGAGTCCCGTGAGCAGCAACACGAGCGCCCACATGGCGGGAATTTTAGTTGTGCTGATTTTGGTGTTGGAGGCTGAACTTGAGGAAGAAAATGCTGGGTAGCGAACACGGTTGGAAGCCTTGAAACGTGAGTAGCTATCAAATTTTGCTTTGATATTTATTTTCAAGCTAAAATTGAACGCAAATGCTCTTTTTCCAGTTCAATTATCCTTTTACAACGATGGGTGATGTTTAATCAAAGTCCTGATCTCGGTGTCCATGAGACTTGGTCAGCCAGTGAAGACTTATGCGGGTGCCAGCAGCAGACTGCGCTGCCGCCGCCCTGTGCTCCATTTATACGGCGCCAAAATTGATCAGATCCTCACTTCTATGTCTCGTGGCAGGGCGCTGTGATGTATATGTAGGGATACTAAAATTAAACATGGACAAGGATTAATTCCGGCTACACTGGCTTATTTGCAGCATTAATCAAGTAGATGTTTTCTCAAAATAGAAGACAGAAAATTGAACGAAGTTAAGGACCTGATTCAGTGATTTGGGATTTGAGTTCTCCAATTTAGCGCCAGAAGTTCAATTTGCGAACTGGTCATAATGATACCGAGAGTGCTCGATGAGACTGATCACGTACCCTTATTCACTGCAACGCGACATCAACTCAGAAACCTCAACAATTCGAAGACTTTTATGCAGGCAGTTGTTGTGGCATTTCATGTTCGCAGGTTTAAAAATAGACTCGGACAATGCTTAATGAGAGGCAGCTCTGTAATTTCAATGATCTGTTGCTTTTAATGTATGTTATCTCTTTTCTTTACGTACAAGTGCCTGCGTTTTGATGGCAAACTGTTTGGAAATGTACTGACTTCCAGCCTATTTGAGTTGATGCGTGAGTCAAGCTGTGGAACGCTGAATGTACTTGATGAAATATGTACCTGATAATCAATTACTTGAATATACTTGAGATGATAATCAAGTGATAATTTCAAAAACAAACTCAAACAAGCCCATTCTAAAGCATTGAATCTCTCCTACCAGTTCAGATTATCAGTGATTGTGACTCAACGATAAAACAATCTGTGGAACAATGATTGAATCAAATTGACTGCACAAGAAAATCTATCGAAGCGTTTTATCAATTCGGTAAATTTATGATCAATATGTGTTCAACTATTTGATTGATTATGAAGATCATTCACCTCCAATTTGAATACGACATATTTCTAATTGGCTTCCAGTTTCTAAAACAATTGCTTCATAAAGTACCTGTTATTGAATGATGTTTCTACTTATTTCGTGTCAATGCAGGGTACTGATATTACTGGATTTGGTTTCGTGACATACCGAATTAATCTAAATAACTTCAGCGCGACGTAAAATTTCGCTGTTAGTTACTTCAATGTTCGTAACAAGTTTACGGTTGATTTCCTTATTCTGATCGCTAAGCACTCAGTAATAAGGAAGTCCATTGCGTTGTTGAAAGATAGAATGATTTTAAATTGCTCTCTAGAGTTATCAAAGGGGACAACGTTCAGTTCATGTAATGATCCTCGTTGTAATGCTGATGAATGGTACTGTAGGTATATCTATGCAGATTAAAAATTGTTCAGAGCGAATTCGTTGTTTATCCAATACAGATAGCACTACAGGTAGCACTACAGCTAGCCTTTGTACCATTGAACCGGTTACACTTTTTAAAGGGTCGAAAAGTAATTGTTTTCTTACGAGATTTAAACTTATGGCGTTTGTTTGAGGCAAATTACTTCATACATTTTCAATGCTCAAAAAAAATCTCAAACAAATAGCCTTATTATTTAAAATTAAAATGCACAACTCCAAAATACAGGGTATAGAAATTTCTTATTCAATTCATAGGGTATAAGTTCCGTGGACTGAGTAAGTCCCGAAATAATTGTGCCACACTTTCCCTGCAATAGCCTCATAAAATACCACTACGAAATACTTCATGGCGTTCAAGACAAATCGCTGCGAACATCCAAAGTTTTCACATGAAATATCTAGAACCAAACAGGCTGCGATTTTGCAGTTGATGCAAAAGCTGCAAGATGTATTGCAGATTCTAATAAAAAATACCCTGTTCAAATTTGAAGAATGAGTAGTAGTATATCAAGGTAATATATTAATGATAATGGCTCGCATCGACCGACGTAAATTAGGCTACAGCGACGCTCGGGAATATTTTTCAACTTTGATTCAGATGGGGATTAGAGCTACTCTCTTTCCAGAATATGATGTTAGAGATACAGCCTTTACAAAATTTTGGGTTTGAGCTACGGCCTCAACTGCGCTGTTATATAGTTAGAGTTGCCACCTTTACAGAGCCCTGGGCTAGAAATACATGCCCTAATGCGTGTACGACTAGAGCTGCATCTTTTACATATTATGAAGTTATGGTTGCAGCCTTTACAGAATATTTTGTTAGAACCACAGGCCTTACTGCATGTGTGTCTAGAGCTTCAGCCTTTAGAGAATGTTGGGTTAAAGCTTCAGCCTATACTGGGAGTTGGGTCAGAGTTGCAGCCTTTACAAAATGTTGGATTAAAGATGCTACCTCTACAGAGTGTTGGAATGCAATTACAGGCTTTGCCAAAAATTGTTCATAGCACCTGGCTTTACTGAGCACTGGGTTGAAGCTACAGTCTTCACTTTTTTAAGTTACTGTTCTAGCTATTCGAGGCAGAGATTCAAGTTTCATATTTTAATGAACATTAGTGAAGCCATGCACTTCGCCGACTGTTCGATCAAAGTTTCATGCTTGTACGTCGAATTTTCAATTCAGAACAAAATTAGATATTTTAAACATCGCAATTCATTTGTTTAGGTTGAAGATTAGCTAGAGTCATTTGAAAAAAATGATCAACTTCAGAAATTAATGACGTTTCCTAAATAAACTTTCTCCTATTTAATAGTACTCAGTTAATTGCTTGCTTACTTTCTTACTTTCTCCCTTCCGTGATCTGTTCTTGCTTGTCATAATACCCTCCTGTAAGCTGAGACTCGCATTTCACGTATTGACTGTTACTTATTTTTACAACTTCGACTTCCAATTTACTTATACTGATGATAATTCATACCGAGTTCGTGGAGCAAAAAGGAACAATTAGAAGAACAAAGTACGCGTGTTCGAATTGCCTATCCAAAAACCGTTCCCAGGAATGCGTTTCAGCCCAAATGTAAAATATATAAATAATACATAATATGCGTAAATGTATATATTTATATATGTAAATTTATATATAATTTATAGAAATATAAATATTTACGGAGCGAGTACACTAATAAAATACAATAGAATAAAAATGGTTACAGAGACTGACTGTCCAAGTGGAATATTTCCAGGTCATCCCCAAGTCACGTGTCGTTAGATACATATCACGCGCAGGCCCAACTGAAATACAATTGCCCTCATAAATTTTCACGCACAGACATCATTATCGGAGCAAGTATACTAACGGGATACGACAAAATAATAATAGTTACTGAAACGGTACAAATGGATTATTCCTAGGTCGACTCTAAGTCATGTGCTGCAAGACACCAATCACTTAAATGAGATACATTTACTATCATCAATATTCACGCACAGGTACTCCAGAGTTTCATCTTTATTTTCATCATTCACATCAATGTCTCACGATGTAAAAATTCTGTTTATGATAAGTTTAATTTAAATTATTTTCCCATAATTAAACTTCTCACACACACATGGTGTGTGAAAATCCACACAATGTTGCTATTAGTCTACATATGTCGTCCTCGTAAAGTGTGGTAATCAGAATAGCGAACAAAAATCAACCGATGATGTTAAAACTTCGTGGAATGTAAACTTTTGAGTAAAGAAGTGGGAACAGAGGCCTTTTCATTTGCATCTTGTAATATGTGCACTCTACACACGGCGCTGGCGTACGCGAGAGTTGAGCACATATAAGATAGAAGTGAATTTTTGACCAACAAGCGAAAAGATTCCTGGTAAACTAATTGTATTCGTGAAAAAGTTTACGAGAAAAATTGGTCTTCTTTTTAAATTATGCTTATAAATTAAATTTACTCAGATTACGACCAACATTTTTAAATTTTACTTCAACATCTCTTAACTCTCGTCAATAAAATTCCTTCAATTACCAGTTAACAATAATAAATTATATACGATAATCTAACCAAACCAACTAAACTTATATTAAATGTACTTCGCATAGAGCAAGGCCATATAATTTCATGCTCTAAGTGAGAACAGCTACGACTTGCAGTTGTTGGCATGGAATTCTGAGGCTGTTGTCTCCTTGCGTAACTAAACACTTCGCTGGTGACGCAATATGTTACATTGGGCATAATTATTTGCGCAGCAGTTTTGTGCAAGGAATTGCTTCACCACTATTAAGTGGGATGTGTTTTTACTTTCTAAAATGTTAACGAATCTTGACTGTTGCCCTTGTTTACAATGGTAATTTTACATATTTCTACACCAAGGGTGTAGCAAGGGCATATTTCTAAACCCCCATTCCGAGCTCCTCTTAGATTGAGAATTGAAGTCACTTATGGGTTACCTATTTATAAAACACTTTGATTTAAAGTCAACCTATAATATTTCGGCTTACGTTGATTACTCATACGACGGCGCAGATGCGCCAAGTTCTTTATAATAATTGGTGAAGAGATGTCACTCAAAATACCAGCCTGATTTGCGTCGAGTTCAAGGGAGGCAATACATGTTAGCATTTCGTGGGCTAACACAATCGCCTAAAAAATTTTGGTTCTTATTTGTGTGGTTGGAGAGGGTGGGGGCGATTAGTTCAGTCCTTTGAAGACCAGACTACCCGCCCACGAGTGTGTGGGCTGGTCAGAGATACACAGACAATGACTGAGCACATCCGCCCTCGGGCTGTGTGGGAAACTGCGTCTGTGTGCAGGAGATTTCCTCTCGCTCGGTGGAACATGCGATGGCTTAGGCAAGTTATTCTAACTTCCCAATGGGTGCGCTAAGCATTCCAAAATATTCTTTCTCGCAATTATGTGATGTTTCTGTTTCTGATGATTATGTGATGTTTCTGGTAAAACAAGCATCATTTCATCTTTTCACCTCGGATTTGAGTTGGCAAAGATCTCCGTCTCCCGTTTCAAGTACTTTCAAATTTTCACCCTTTCACGAAAACGCATTCATATTACTCGTAACAGTTTTTGCATTTAAGAATTATGTTACATAATCATATTCGTCATACTATTTGCCTCAAAGTTTATCATGAAGTTTCATCTATTTTACAAGTTGACGTTAACGATGGAAAATTTCAGACAAGCTTTTTCAGTACTATACCTGAAAAAATCCACTCGTACATATTTTGTATGGATATTCATTTTTTCACTCATCACAGGAAAAGAATGGTGTGGTTCTTATTCGTTATACAACAGCAACAAAATATTGTGAGTAAATTCGCAGTGTAAGCTTTCCGAATGACGGCGTGAAAACTTATATGGCACTACAGCGAAAAAAAAGAAATAAGGAAAGAAAGAGAGAGAGCAAGTCAGCAACAGGCTACAGATCACGAAAAGATGAGACTCGCCTCTACTCAGAACCACAGAAGCAAACTAAAGCTCTCATTGTGCTTCAAGGATTATAGGGTTCTTTTGCTAGAGCTGAATGGTCCTTGCGATATGTAGTTCTATTGCATTGTTGAAGGAAGGAACGAATAGTTTAAAATTGTTATTTGGAGGTTTTTAAAATTGGAACGTATGTACAATGTTCCGTGCTTTAATTACTGCTGCTGAATAGAACTTGAAGAATATCTATCTCCTTTCATACTGTTCCAAAGCGTATTTGTCGTGTATCCATTAAGTATAGTTGAAAATCTAACTTCTGCAAATTTTCGGATGCACGTAACTCGATTTAGTACTCATTTGGTCAAACGAGAAACCTCAGGATTTTAAAAATGCTTTAAAACTTGATTGAAAAACTATTACAATGTCTTGCAGGGCGAGATGCCTTTATTATTTTGCGGGAAATGGATTTGAAGCATCAATTTTAAATTATTTTTCAAGAAAATCTTCATGCTTCAAATGAATTTTTCAACATGGGGCCTTGCTAATAAAATAAGACTGAAGAATTCTTAAATGAGAGAGAAAGAGAGTTCTTTTCCACGTCATAAATTACAAGTTCAGTGGAATGCGTCAGCTTCAAAATGATAACGTTCAACTCTTGAAAATTTTACATATTCTTTTCGCCGCTACCATTATCTGGATCGTCGCTGCACTAGACTAAAAAAGTGTCACTACATAGCACAACACAATGTTCCAGACAAAATTCTACCGACATTCAATGTTTTGCATTAAATATTTACCACCAAATACCTTGGCATTGTACAGTTATTTCAATAGCAACGGGATTTATAATAGATTTCAGCCAGAAATTCACTGTTCAAGTTTAAATAATTTACAGCGGTACATCACGATGACATGTTAAAGATAATTGCACGCAGCGAACAGCGCGAATTGTGGCTCAGAGGCGCTTTGAACATTCCTCATGTGTGATCCATTTGGGGGATTAGAAAATTCTGTATCAACAGAGTATTGGGTTAAAGTTGCAGCGTTTACAGAGTATTGGGTTAGAGCTGCAGCGTTTACAGAGTATTAGGTTCGAGTTGCAGCGTGTACAGAGTATTGGGTTAGAGCTGCAGCGTTTACAGAGTATTGGGATCGAGTTGCAGCGTTTACAGAGTATTGGGTTAGAGCTGCAGCGTTTACAGAGTATTGGGTTAGAGCTGCAGCGTTTACAGAGTATTAGGTTCGAGTTGCAGCGTTTACAGAGTATTGGGTTAGAGCTGCAGCGTTTACAGAGTATTGGGTTAGAGCTGCAGCGTTTACAGAGTATTGGGTTAGAGCTGCAGCGTTTACAGAGTATTAGGTTCGAGTTGCAGCGTGTACAGAGTATTGGGTTAGAGCTGCAGCGTTTACAGAGTATTGGGTTCGAGTTGCAGCGTTTACAGAGTATTGGGTTAGAGCTGCAGCGTTTACAGAGTATTGGGTTAGAGCTGCAGCGTTCACAGAGTATTGGGTTAGAGTTGCAGCGTTTTCAGAGTATTGGGTTAGAGCTGCAGCGTTTACAGAGTATTGGGTTAGAGCTGCAGCGTTTACAGAGTATTGGGTTAGAGTTGCAGCGTTTACAGAGTATTGGGTTAGAGCTGCAGCGTTTACAGAGTATTGGGTTAGAGCTGCAGCGTTTCCAGAGTATTGGGTTAGAGCTGCATCGTTTACAGAGTATTGGGTTAGAGCTGCAGCGTTTTCAGAGTATTGGGTTAGAGTTGCAGCGTTTACAGAGTATTGGGTTAGAGTTGCAGCGTTTACAGAGTATCGGGTTAGAGCTGCAGCGTTTTCAGAGTATTGGGTTAGAGTTGCAGGCTTTACACAGTATTGGGTTAGACCTTCAGAGTTTTAACTTTATTCCCCTCATAGATATTATTGTCTCGCGACGTAAAATTTACGTTCCCGGCATAATTCAGAAAAATTATAATCCCCCATTCAAGTTTCTCATAAGCTTAAAAAAAATTAAATTCCACATTTTACAAGGTGGAATCAGTTTTCATATGCTGTTGAAACAAATTATGCTGTTCAGAATTGGAAAAAAATCAACGAATGATGCTCAACCTTACTATATTATGAACCTGTCTGTGAAGTAGTGGGGGCAATAGTTTTTTAATCGAGTAAAAGGTGAACGTTGCATTGGCCGCTGATGCACGCAGTTGCGCTTAGATGTGACAGAATTTATTTTTTGACCTACTATGGAAAATTTTTGCCGAAAAAATTTTTGTTCATTATGTGAGTCGCTTTGAACGTCAAGCGAGAGGGCAAAACGTTCACTCGGTTACCTGGAAACTTTATTTAAACGTTGATCCTTAATTTTTTCCTAGCGATTAGATACAATTTTAAATCACGTAAAACCACTAGATCGACTCAGCGTCAAGTTATCCGATTAAAACCAAGTCAGCATTTCAATAACTTCAATCATAGGTACTCGCGTCGTCTTACAATCGTTATTTCAATTAGTCGATATGCAAAATTAGAATTATTTAATAAATAGAATTTTTACACAAGCGAGCAATTGAGAGAACGTCAAAGTAAGCTATTGTATATCCGCAAGTCTGCCTCATTACAACCTGATTAAAACAATACCAAGTAATTCATTTCCCTAGTAGTAAAACCCATACCACTTACGGTTGGTAAATTTATGGTATTGTGCGTATTCCCTGCAAAGCTCCTGCCGCTTTTCTCCTCGTCAGAATAGAACAGGCCAGCATTCTACTGTTTACACTCTCACTCATCCGAAGTATCCTCCTGCTGGTACTACCCACGGTCATCCGCAGGTCAGAACGGCCAAAGCACCTCCAACAGTCACAGGCCGATGGCAGAAGAAGCTGGGCAAAACCAAAGTAATATAGCAAAAGCAAATTAACGAATTGATGAATGAGAATTGAAATCGATAGATATCAGTCAAATAAAAAGTAGATAGAATACCCTAAATAATAACAGTTATACCTTATATAAACGAAATAGCATTTAGCAGGGCAATGTTTCATCCTCTCGGTGAAAAGAGCTAGTGACTTTTAACTGTTGGCAATGCGTTTGTTCAGTACCGGCGCACCTAAGCGCTTGGCAGGTGATGAATAACTTTACGATGGGCAGAATTATTCCAGTCACAGTTTTGTGTAACTTATTGCCCCTCATCACAATGGTGAGACATCGATTTACGTGTGCAACTGATTTTTCCCTCCTAAAATGTTGGAGTTCAAATCGTTCTCCCTCATTCACACTCATGATTCTGCACATTTCTGCGCCACATTACGTCGGGTAGCTCCAAAGATCAGGGTTGATGGGAGATTTTGAAGTCACTTCTGGCATCCTTGTTTAAGGAAATTTTATTCACATCATGCCAATAACTTTGAGCAAGTATTGTTCTCATAAATGAATACAAAGATGAGCCCAGTTCTTGATATTAACTATATAATGAGATGTCACTGATCATAATGGCATATGGCATAATCTCAATTGAGCTTAGAGTAGGCAATGCATGTCAGCCATCGGTAGACTGACACGATCGCCTAAAAAAATTTTCGCTTTTTCACCTGTGTTTTGAACTAAGACTAGTATGGGACGACCAGCCCATCACCATTTATAAGGTGGATAAACTGCTCGCCCACTGCATCGCGCGCTGGTCAGAGATACACAAACAATGACTGAGCACATCCGCCCTCCTGCTGCGTGGGAAACTGCGTCCGTGTGCAGGGCTTGTTCAGTCAGCGAGCCATGCTTTGGATTGGGCTAGTAAGTCTGACTTCTCATAGCATACATTAAAATTTAAATATTTTTTCAAGCATCTACGGGATGTTTTCATTACAGATGCAAGTCAATTCGTCATATCTATTTAAATAAGTTCGGCATGACACATATTTCGCGGTTTGCAATGGTCGAAACTGAAATTTTGTTTACACGCACATACAGCTCTTGTGCTAACCAAGCATTCTAATGCTAACGCTTAAGCTGTGCTATCTTCTTAAATAATTTCATACGCTCACCCTAGCTCCTCCTATCGAAGAATGCTTTCTCTTACGCTAGCCAATTGTGAGCCTCTTTCCCCTTGAATTCTGCCTTCGAAAAGGTTTAAGAACTTTCCCTTTTGGGTCTTAATTACTTTCTCTTGCAATACGTGAGAACAGCGTGCGACTTACAGCTGTTGTCAATGCATTTTAATGGCTGTTCTTTACCACAGCACCCAAACGCTTGGCTGGTCATGAATATTGCTAAAATGGACAGAATTATTTAAGTAGCAGTTCTGTGGGTTGAATTTCCTCATGTTTTCAGATATCTATTTGAGTGAGCACTTTACGTGTACAGCCGATGATTTTCTGCTAAATTACTAGACTTTTCGCTGTTCTTCATTTACACAGCTAATTCTACATTTCTTTGGACCATATTACCCAGGTGTGTTTCAAAGCTCAATTTAGATGAGAAACAACTAAAGTTTCTTCTCAAATACCAGTTTCAAACAACTTTTGTCCTTTTATCTACAAATTAATTTCTTAGCGAACTTTTCCTCAATGAATATGTTGGCCATCTTCTTAGTGCCGATTGTTGAGTGGAAAGTCACCTAGAATACAAGCATGATTTGCGCAAAGTTAAGGTAGGCAACAAGTTACCAATTCGAACACTGTCACCATCGCCTAAAGAGATTTCCTCTTACCGCTGCTTTGAGGCCTATGGGACGACCAATACAGCCATATGAAGACCGAACTGCCCGTGTGTGACTATGTGGGCTGGTCAGAGATGCACAGACAATGACTGAGCACATCCGCCCTCGGGCTGTGGAAACTGCGTCCGTGTGCGGGAGACTTGCTCTCTCATCGGAGCAAACGTAGATTTGGGAAGCCAATCCTAGAATGTCAATTAAAATTTTGTAGTTTTTCCGCTTATTTATGTGATATTTTCTTAAATATGCCAAAATAGTGCATGACTCAACCCCCAAATCAGTTAAAAGAGAAAACAAATGTAATTACAGTGTTTGGTATTCCAACCTAAAATGACTTTGCTATTCAAAAAAGCGTTGTTTCTCCAAAAGTGAATCACTAATTTGTCAGTCGAAAAGTGACTAGATAAATTTTGTTTTCTTTTTTTTAAGTTTCTGATTCGTGAATGTTTTATCAACATATTCAATTTCTGATTGCTTCTTCTTAATAGATAAACATAAAAAGAACTGATTTCCACAGTTACCTCACATTATCAGCAGTTGAAAAATGAACGATCTTCAAATTATTCAACCCTTACTTTCACTAGCGTTTAACAGAGAGAACATTCTTCGGGCCAGAACTAGTTGTTTAAGGAATTCTAAGGTCTGAGAGGCCATGCACTTTGTAAGCGAAAACACTGACAACAAAATGAATTTGTTCTGCACACATCAGCATACAGGGCATGAAAACGGCTAGAGTGGCATGGGAGGCCGACAGAGACTGTAGAGGCTGTGTGATCAGCAGCAGCGCCATTGTCTCCACACTGTGATGGAAAATTATGCTTGAATTCGTCTTCTTCATATTTTGTGTTGCATGAGTACACTGAGATCCTGAATTAAATTGCTTTCAATAAAGCTTTTATACATATGCAAATAAATGTTCGTAGACTTTAATCAATACCATAGTCAAAGCGAATAGCCGTCTCTAGATAAGTTGTAGTAAATATTCCTTTAAATCTATCCGTATTTTCCATTTAAAGTGAACAGCAACCAAAATAAAAGATCTGCTGATGAGCTGTCTTTTCTTTGATGAGCTATCAAGCTTAGGTCAAAGAAAGACAGGCAGAATGCAGACAACTGTTCCTTAAAGCTCAAGAATGTGTTGGTGTTATGTTAAAATATCTTCTACGAACACATGCACCAGTCAGTAACGCTAAGCGAGGGCTTTTACATTTCTGTGTTTATGTGCGTGATCGCCTGTCATGTTATGTCCCTACGAAGAAAATGAAAATTGAACAAGGAAAAGAAAATTCAGTCTTGCAAGGAACAATTTAGTGAATCAAAATCATGAACTTGACGCCTAGCGTAATTTTGATCTCTAATTCGGGAAGAACCTGATTTCAGCAATGCTGTCACTAATCCGTAGGTTGGTACTCATGCCCTCAAGTGCCGCACCAGTTCCACTACCAAACGCCTTCTCCTGTTGCGCCAGCTCAGGCCGCCACAGTGGTGTTTGGTAACTGGCCATTTAGAGCCATCAGAATATCGGAAACTGATGGAGTGGTGGAATTAATTCCTGGTGTCACGCCTTCGCCTCCTTGAAGTCCTGGGAAAATTCCTCCTCCTCCTCCTCCTGCACCTGCTACAAGTCCTTCAAGAATTCCTCCTGGGAATCCTCCGCCACCTTGAGGTCCTCCTGGGGGTCCTTGGCCTCCGACGGGAAAACCTCCTGGAAGTACTCCTTGACTCCCTGATCCTCCTGGAAGTCCTGAAACTAAAGGTCCTCCATGTTGCCTGGAGTTGGGCAGGCAGCAGTAGCAGCACTTGGTGATGACGCACGGCGCTTTCCATTCAGACAAGAACCACGCGAAAGGGAAGTGGTTGCACGAAGGGCTCAGCCGTCCTTCCTGCAGGATGAAAACAGGTTTGATATGCTTTTAAAAATTACGTCGCTCTTCATAGAATATCGTGATTTTTGAAACCGTCTTATGGGGCTGTACACTAGGTCTAAACAGATGGAACGTAGATCTTGTCAGCATAGAATTGAATCTATCACCCTATGACACGATTATATAATATCTTAAGTAAAAAGGAGAGAACTAAAAATACTGTGTAAAACATTTACTCGAATTAAAAATTGCAAGTAAAACAATACAATTGAACGTTTCGAGCATTCGCTCATCTTCAGCAAAAAAAATTTACCTGAAAAACAAGAAATGAATTTAAAAGTTGATAAATTGAATAAACAAACAAAAAACTAACCTAAAAGAAAACAACCTGTTAACTATTGACAACGGAAAAGAACTAAGTTGGTTGTTTAAAATCGGCTTATTTCTTAAAATGAAGAGAGACTCTAAAATCCTTAAATCGGAGGCAAATTTAGATCTAGTAAGAATTTTAAAATTACTGATGTCAAACGGGCTATTGAAATTCTCTGAATGATCCCTAATAGCTGAATGTGAAGGACTGGCTAAAATATTCCCTGTGCGGTAACTCCTACCTCGATGCTCGGCCACCCTAAAGCCTAGAGTACGCGACGTCAAGCCGACGTACTCAGATGCACATCGTGCACAACAAAATTTGTAAATTAGGGAGGCCTGCATCGCGGTAGGTAGAATGTCTTTGAAACGAAAAAATGAGCCTATTTTGAAACTAATAACTAAAACCACCTTAAAGTTTATGCCCGGAAAATATTTAACAAACAAATCCAAAATTTCTCTCTTCATTTCCTCCGACTGAGGTCCAAAATACGGAAACGAAACAAAGCGAATGTCCTCACAGATTGATTCCACAGAAGGCAGTTTGTTAAACTTTCTTTCCAAAAATTTACCAATGTGAGAATCTACAAGTCTAGTTGAAAAGCCATTCTTACGAAAAAAATTCTTTTAAAAAGGTGAACTCATCATGTAGAAACTTATAAGAACTACAAACATTAAACGCTCTAAAAATTAAAGTCCTGATAAAATTCACTTTAAAAATATTTGGCGAGAAACTGTAGAAACTGGTTCCTAAGCCTGTAAAACATTTTTTCCTATACACGGAACACTCGAACTCATTCCCAGACCGGTGAACCAAACAATCTAAGAAGGAAATTTCGAGTGCCTCTTCACCCTCCATTGTAAGTTTCTACATGATGAGTTCACATTTTTAAAAGAATTTTTTTCGTAAGAATGGCTTTTCAACTAGACTTGTAGATTCTCATATTGGTAAATTTTTGGAAAGAAAGTTTAACAAACTGCCTTCTGTGGAATCAATCTGTGAGGACATTCGCTTTGTTTCGTTTCCGTATTTTGGACCTCAGTCGGAGGAAATAAAGAGAGAAATTTTGGATTTGTTTGTCAAATATTTTCCGGGCATAAACTTTAAGGTGGTTTTAGTTAATAGTTTCAAAATAGGCTCATTTTTTCGTTTCAAAGACATTCTACCTACCGCTATGCAGGCCTCCCTAATTTACAAATTTTGTTGTGTACGATGTGCATCTGAGTACGTCGGCTTGACGTCGCGTACTCTAGGCTGTAGGGTGGCCGAGCATCGAGGTAGGAGTTACCGCACAGGGAATATTTTAGCTAGTCCTTCACATTCAGCTATTAGGGATCATTCAGAAAATTGCAATAGCCCGTTTGACATCAGTAATTTTAAAATTCTGACTAGATCTAAATTTGCCTCCGATTTAAGAATTTCGAGTCTCTCTTCATTTTAAGAAATAAGCCGATTTTAAACAACCAACTTAGTTCTTTTCCGTTGTCAATAGTTGACAGGTGTTTTTTTTAGGTTAGTTTTTTGTTTGTTTGTTTATTCAATTTATCAACTTTTAAATTCATTTCTTGTTTTTCAGGTAAATTTGTTTGGCTGAAGATGAGCGAATGCTCGAAACGTTCAATTTTATTGTTTCACTTGCAATTTTTAATTCGAGTAAATGTTTTATACGGTATTTTTAGTTCTCTCCTTTTTACTTAAAATCAGGAAGCCTCCCGATAACTTTTTTGCATATATAATATCTAGTCTAGTGACATACATTTCCATTAACAAATACGTCGCAATTTTTCTACAGCAAGTACCATAAAGAGATGAAGTGTTTATTGTATTGCATGACACTGCATTGTAGAATTGCAATGAAATTTAGAGTTTACTCACATTTGAAGGGGTATATAAAGGCAAAAAATCGTCCGACTACCTTTTTCGACACCAAACTCTGATCAAAAGTTTGTCTCTATAATAATAGCTAAATGAGCTCAAGTGAGAGAATAAATACAAAAACACTTAAAGTTTACTGATGTTAATTATTTACCAGAATTTCAAATACATGAAACTGAAAGTTAGATGAACATCCGGCTCTCATCGATGCCCCGACAAGGATGTTGCTCTAGAAATACTTCATTTTCTTATAAACAGCAGAAATTGAAATTTTGTTACGATCAGAAATTATCACGTTTGTGTGATAAGTGAGGAGTAACCACACCTATATCACTGCAAACGTGATAAGGCTTCAAATTTTAAATTGTTTCGCTTAATGAAACAAGAAATATACATAACATAATTTTTTAAGTGATACTAGTTCGATTACTTTGTTTCAAGCAGTGTAAAGTTGAAACTTATTATATTGTTTTGACAAGATCATGATGAATTTACAACTACGAAAATTGCTTTGCACACAATTAAATGCACTTGAGACCAGTAGGATTGCTTAAGCACGATCGCTTTAAAACCAAATTTGATTCAAGACAAACGGTGAACATGGCAGGTTTGATACTTTTGTGTTTAGTTTGAGACCAAAATACTTAATTTAAGATCTGTAAGATTATGTTAAAATGTTCACATAATTAGTGTGAGGTTACAATGATTAGTTTAAGATCAATAAGATAATCTCGAAATGACGTCATGATTAGTTTGAGTCTACTATCATTAAATCATGATTTGTTAGATTATCTTGAAATGACGTCATGATTAGATTGAGTGTACTGTAATTAAGCCAAGATTTGTAAGATTATCTTGAAAAATTCACTTGATGAGTTTGAAGCTACGATGTTGAACTTAAAATTTGGTTTAAATAATCATAGCTATTTTAAGACCAGCATGATTAGCATGTAATTAGCATGATTAATTTGAGACTAGCTTGATTGTCTTGTTCAGAACTTACTTGGCCTTGGAAGTAGCACGTCCCTTCACAATCTGAGGGAAAAAAATGGGTAAGTCAAACCTCAACCATTTCCCATTCTATGTACTATACAGGGTGTCTGCTAAAAACGTACCCGATTTCAAAAAGATGTAGTTTGTAGAATATTCGTGGTAGAAGACTGAAAAAGGTTTCAATAAAAAGAACAGGATTTAATGTTTAATTTTCTCAAAAATATAACATTCTGCGTGATCACCACTAGATTCAATGCATTTACCAATACGAACAAAATGGTAGCTTGTTTTTTGTGCCTTTCTTGGGGCTGATAAACCTCAATGGAAATTGAAGTTCTACAAAATACACCAGTATATTTATTACATCGTAGGTACGATACCACACAAAAGTTTAAATCATTGTTTTTTAATGAAGCCTATTTCAGGGTGTTGGTGGTTTTAATAGTTTACAAACGACAGTGTTTTAAATCGGCTACTTATTTTGCTGGAAACCCTGTGCAAAATAACGCAACTCTGAGAATTGATATGTGTAAGTTGGCGCACTTTCATTTCCTAGTTACTTTGAGTATCATGCAGTCGCTATTCATTCGTATAAAACTAAAATCTACTAAAAACTATTGTACTTACAGTTCACTCATGTATAATTGTACTCATGTATAATTGTAAAACTATTTTACTCACAGTTCACTCATGCATAATAAAGCTGAACTATCATATTATGTGCGCGTAACTCATACATTTACGATGAAGGCTTGAATGAATTATATTGTACACAGCACACGCTTACAAATCAGTATTGTTTCATTACGTACATTTGCCACACACATATAAAATAAGATAATTTAATGAACGCAAAATTCACTCACAAATTTATGACATAATTAAAAATAAGTACATATGCTTAAAAAAGTCTCGGCTGCTAGCAACTTGCTCCAATTTGCGTTTTATATTAATAGAGATAATTTTAATTTTGCAAATAACATTTCTGTTCGGGAAGTGTCTCCGTTCACCATTTTCGCGCACTGAAATAAGATGTTTTGGTGAGACTCGCACCCTGAATTGGATTATAGTGGCAGTACAAATGTGCAAATAATTCCGTCCCTACACTGCACATTTATGTGCAAAGATGGCGTTCAAAAAAAATTTTAAAAATGTCGCTGCTTAAGAACCATTAAATTTTAAACATTGCAATGAACTTCATTCTGAGAAGTAAGATTGTAAATTTAATTTTTAGCCGCCTATTAATTTTTTGAAAGTACGCTCGAAGCCCGCTCGAAAATAAAGATTCTTGATTTCATGGACTCCATCAATGTCAATACTTTGCAGAATGTTGTGAAAATTTTTTCTGTTCGTATAGCTATCACAGAAGACCTCAAAAGCTTATGAACTTGAATACAAAAAATTCACAATTTAGTATTTTTCAGTAAAACTGAGTTCAGCCATCAACCATTTTACATGGTGAAATATTTTTAAAGCCTGAATATTTTGCTGGATACTCTGCGTAAATATTTATTCACACATATGTGTACAGATACAACATACACCTAAAATCTCTATGAAGAGACATATGTTTCTATGTACAGATTTTCATATCTCACAACCAACTTAACTAACTAACACCATACGTATTGCATAAAATAAGTGGAGTAGCGAGGTAACTCATGAAAGTCCAAGTATCCATCATGGATAGATGTACTCTTCTAACACTTCATTTCTAGTGTACTTTTACTTCCAAGTTATTCCACGGAAGTCTCTTTTGTAACACTTCATTCTAGATCAAATATTTTTTCGAATTTTTGATATATTGACACTAAAACATGAGACGTTGACGATGAAATTCAATCTTCTGTGTGTAGAGAAACAATCCTGATTAGGGAGACTCAATCAAAGAAGCTCCCGTAACCGTAAGGCTTTATACCGGAACAGTGAACATTGTGAATTCACCCAGATATTGTTGTATATACATTCAAATTAAAAATGCATATCTACATTTAAACACGCAAATTTTTATACATATATTTATGTATATGTATTTGGACATATGTGTATATGTACACAAACATATACACATTTGTATTCAAATAGTTCACACCTGAGCAACGTGCTAGGATCCATCATGTACGTCTGTACTATGTGTAGGCTCGTGATGCTCGAAACCGTTACACGTGTAATTCAACTTTGCGTACAGATGTATAAAATATGATTGTGCATAAGAGACTAATCAAAACCCAGTTCCTCAGTATTTTTTAATGAATTTAAATTGTAAGTTGATGGTCTGAATACATCACTTAAAGAAATACTTCACTCACCACTTGGCAGGTTTCGCCGCACGCGTGCGCAGACGCGGCCAGCAGCAGACATATTAGCACGAACTTCATTGTGCGGGCGTTGAGTTTTCTGCAATACGAGCAAAGTTGTTAACTTCGAGGAACTTTCCGCATCGCTGCAAACTATTCAGTTTAGTCAGAAAACTTTACCACGCAACGCAGTCTTCGACGGCAAGAAAAGTGAAATCAGAGAAAGAATGTCAAGATCAAAAAATTGACATTTTCTTTCAGATATTATCAATGACCACGGGAACACTGAAATTATCACATTTTCTCGTAAGCATGAACATCCGATCATGTTTAGATTATCATCAACATTTTCATCATCATCATCAAGTTGCTTATTTGTTACATTTATTTACTGAATGATTTTAGCGTTTAAACCCGTTCAGTTAATACGGTCGACAGTCGGATAAAATTAGTTATTTCGTATATCTGAAAATGCACATGGTAAACTAAAACATATTTCAAGTCATTTTATTTCCAGAGCCAAGAGGCAAAAAAATACGATGAGAGTGAACGAATAATTTTCATTTGCGTGCTGCAGAACTGAACTGTTGTGTGCATGAGGTTCTGCGTGAAGTACTGCATGTATTTAGGACTGTATGCAGTACTTATGAGAAACTGCGCTGGGTATTGAATTCCCGTAGTGAGTATGAGCCTTTGAATGACTGTATGAGGCTTTGTATGCTCTGTATGACACGCAATGTCGGTAACTGCCCTCTTCTTCCTATTTAACTTATGATACTAAGTGTTTTAAGTGCTGATAAACTAAAAAACACGTAACCCAGTAAACAAACTCATCAATGGTTTTTTGGCACTTAGAAAAACTGAGTAAATGTTTGAGTCATTGAGAGAGCAAGGGCTTCTTCATAAGTAAGAATTGAAATACAGTAACTCGACGCACTGATAAATATTTTTATTTGTTACGGAATAGAACGATCAAGTGAATTTATGCGTTGAAGAATAACCCCGTATAAAACAACTAGATGCTCTAAATTATTGAAGGTTCATTAATAAAATAGAGACTTACACTCATAAATTTAATAGAGACTCATACACATAAATAAAATAGAGACTTACACTCATAAATTTGATAGAGACTTACACTCATAAATTTAATAGAGACTTACACACATAAATTTAAAAAATAATAATAGCATTTGAGCTCTATATATACATCATATTTATCATCGTGTAGGCTCGTATTTCGGTACATTCTCACCCGACAAACTCCAGCAATTGATTTTTAAAATACACCGTACTAGTTCAGCGAGTAAAGCGAGATCAAGATCTATAAATGCATAATTAAATTCTAACTCAACATGCACTGAACTTCATATCCAGTGTTAAATGTTATTTGAATCTGAATTCATTGAATAGATGTGACGCAAACACATGTCAAACTCATGTCATGGATGTTACGCAAACCCATGTGACGTAGAGCTAAATTTGAACATTTATTCAACACATGACTTATCCTGAAAGTTTTCAAATATTCATACTACATATTCCTAATCGAAACATTACATTTATGGAACCCCTGTCCTCAAATACACTATTTCTCAGACAAAAATATCCCAAACAATTTTAAATAGCACATTTTTCCAAACACAATTTCTAAATCAATTTTCAAATAGCACATATTTCCAAGCACAATTTCTAGAACAATTAACGAATAGCACATTTTCCCAATCACAATTTCTCGAACAGAATCTTTCCATAATACACATCGGCTAATTGAAACAGTTACACATCACAAATTTTCAAGCAACACATTTTCCTAACACAATTCTGGAAATTCAAAAGTTACACGACACAAGTTTCCAAATTGCGCATTCACACAACACAATTCTACAAATACATAGCAAAAATTTATGAATTGCATATTTACGTAACACAATTCTACAAATACATAGCACAAATTTATGAGTTGCATATTTACGTAACACAACTCTACAAAATGAACAGTTACCCAACACAAGCCTACAAACTACGAATCGCTTACTTAAATTACACAAATTTTTAAGCCGCATTATTTTTAAACTCAAACATCCAATTCGACATAGAAAATAATGATGCTAGGGGCCTTATCCTCCATCTGATGTTATGGTGCATAAATTAAAGCGCATCACAACGTCCAGTCTATGGCCTACAAATTCATGAAAAATCTTATTTTGCCTAACAAGTTTGATAAAATCGTATGATTAAATAACATAAAGGACATGAAAATAATAGCGACTTACAACTAATTGGCTTACGCGAGTTAAAAATTGCTGCCTTCTGAGTTTCGTGTAATTGTGTCAGTAATAATATGAATTATTTTCTATAAATTAGAGAAACTGTTTGAACTGCTTGATGTGATGAAAGTGAGTGATTAGCGCACTGGTGATGCAAGCTGTACTACTTCTTCAACTTTCCATGTACTTATTTTTCAGTTTCAATTACGCTTGAAGCATATATTGGTGTGCATACTTGAATAAAATGTGAAAATATAATAGACACATGTAGAAATCACTGATTCGATTTGAGGGCTGATCGTTTTTGGAATAATGAATAAACATAACAAATGAATTGAATAAGGGCGAAAAGAAACTTGTGCGGAGACGAATCTTTTAAAACAATGAGGCCTTCAACTTAAATGTACTTAAAGCCACTATAATTTTACCGCTGTGACGATCACTGTACAGACCCAACACTTGACCAAGCACAAGCTCTAGCACAAGTTTTACCTTCGTTGGAGCTCGTCTCGTCTCTACTGCTGGCTCTGGTTGACTCGAGGCAGGAAATAACATCGTTGGGTGATACAAAAATTCATTTTTCACTATTTCTCAGCCTTTAATTTGGATTTGATGGTTACAAAGGCCAGCGGCCATCCATCACTGATGCGTGGGCAGCCTCTGATAGCAATAATGAACGAGGCAGATTGAAGTCTTTGTTTTAGAATGTCAATTTCTTCACTACATTGTGGAAACTTTGAGGCGAGGACCAGTTCACTGATATGAAAACATAACGAAAAGAGCTTGGATTTGGAATAGCAGAGTGAGTATGATTACCATCTTGTCGATATCGAGGCAATGTCCTGAATGCATGGAATTTTCCAATGGAGAACCTGCTGATGGAATAAATAAATTCGTGAATAAATCATGAATTTGATCTACAGCAGACCTAATTTACTTAATAATTGTATGATAAACTATTTAATACGAGAAATGGATTATGCTGCTGTCAACATAATAATCCATTTCATTCATGGTCCATTTCTACGCGTAAGAGGGGAGAGGTAAATTAAAACTTTATATATTTTGAACCTCTTTAAAATTGATACGAATTGTGTTTCGGAGTGATCACTCCACCATGGAATGGGATTAAAGAGAAATAGCAAGATTCGGTGTTTCAAATTTGCTATCAGAGTGTTAAAGAATTAGCGAAAAAAGAGCGGAAAAATAGAAAAACATTTTTCTCAGGAAATAAAAGTGCAAAATTCGATGAAGTTCCGTCCTGATGACCCATTGTTTCATGCCAAACAGCATTAGTAACAGAATTTTTTAGGCAAAGAAATTAAAATTTTAATGGAAAACTGCATTTATAATAACTAAAGTTCAATCAAAAAATACATTTCTAAACAGCTACAAATTCAATGTTCAATGAAGGTTTCATTTATTCAATTGATTGACTTCACATGGAATAAATGACAGCGACATTTCTCATTTTTCGTCCAAAAAATTGGACTCACAATATTTAAATACCTTTAGAATCGGTTAAATCCGGAAACAACTGAGACGTTGAAAAAAGAGAACGATGCTAGCATTGATTTCAAACTTAATTTATGAGAACCTTGCTGCACATGTGGACATCGAATTATTTTACTGCGTATCTCGACGGTCCCACTCTACAGGAAGTTCAGTATAATGTTAGAGACCGCAGTGATATTTTTGTGAAATAATTGTTCAGCGTATATCCAGAAGTTGAACAAGATGATCAAAAAAATAGCTTTAAAAGTTTTAAAGTAACTCCCAGGTGATTTAAATCTAGTTTCATGGCATGTTTGTGAAAGCTTGCAATTGAAAATAACAACGTCGTGAATCTTCACTTTCATTTCCGTTGTTCAACGACCTCATATCAACATGAAAATACCTGCCACTAATTCAAATATTACACTTGTACTAGTACGTTTATGTTCTTACATGTTACAGTTTCGGCTGTCAACAATTGAAATGAATACACGAGGAAAAAAAGAATTTGTATTCTGACATATAGACCTGACTGGTACAGAACACTTGTCTGTGAGGTGCAGACCGTGCACAAGCTGTGACGGGACGAGATGGCAGCGGAAGTTTTTAATTGGATGACACAGGAAGGTTTTGATGAAAACGCCGCGTGTATTTTTAATTGGATGACAGCGGAAGTTCTTAATGGGAAGGCAGCGGAAGTTTTTAATGTGATGGTAGTGAAAGATTTTAATGTGAAGGGGGCAGGAGTTTTTAGTTGGAACTTTATAATGGAGAGAATTTGAGAATTCCTAATTGAAAAACATCAACAGTTTTTAAGCGCAAGACACCCGAAAGTTTTTAATTGGATAATATCGGAAGTTTTGAATGTGAAGGTGGTAGGAGTTTTGAGTTATAATGCATTGGAACTTTTTAATGTGGATAATTTGAGAATTCTTCATTGAAAAACATTGGCAGTTTGTAATGAGAAGACACCGGAAGTTTTTAATTGGATGACAGCGGAAGTCTTAATGGAAAGGCACCGAAAGCTTTTAATAGGAACTCAGTGGAGGTTTTTAATGTGAAGGTAGGGGGGAATATTTAGTTGGAATGCATTGACATTTTTTAAAGGGAAGACAACGAGAAATCTTAATTGAAAAGCATCGGTAGTTTGTAATGAGAAGGCAGTGAAAGTTTCTGATGAGAGGGCGTCAAAAGTTTTTAATAGGAATATGGTGGAAATTTTTAATTAGAAGGCAGTGAACATATTTAATGAGAAAGCAGTGGGAATTGCTAATGGGAAGGCATAGAGATTTTTCAGGACCAACATTGGAAACCATTTGTGCTGATGAATCTGAACGCAATGGAGAAAACTGGATGAATTCAAATGGGGATGTAAATGCGATCTTTATTTCAGTGGGTGGATCGGAACGTCCATTTTATGCTTACATTCCATGCATTGCATTCTATCGCTTTGCCGCCACCGCTGGAAGAAGAAATGTCCATTTCTTTATTCGAAAATCGCCGGAATGTTTCGTCAATGCTGCTAAATCGTAGCATTTTCAGTCTTTTTAATTTAAAAAAATAGAAAAAGAATGCCTTGTACCTTGGTCAAAATGTGTACTGATTCAATTCATTTTACTGATGCATAATGTTTTTAACCTTGATGAACATGTTGTCTGACATGTAAAAAAATTTCTTATTATTTTTTCTTATTATTTTATGTTTTCACATTTCTTCTTCAATACTCAATCTCTATAGAGATTAGGCTGAAACTTCTATAAATATCAGTTAAATTAAAGAGTTTGTAGAGGCAATTTTCATTTTACTGTTTTCTCTCTCATTTTTTCTCCGTAAATGAGTCCACTAAGGTCTAATTTGAAAACAGTAATTCACATTACAAACGTTTTTCGTAGGTGGACCCTCATATTTTTAATTCATTACCTGGACCTAATACTTTAAATTTTACCAAATCCTTTTCCTGAGCTTAATCCAGAAAATTATTCCCAAAGCATTTCTATTCTATTCTTAAAAATTGAACGCGATCATTTTTCTGATTACAATCCCAGATAAATACCTAATAATATTTCTGATTCTATTTTTGAACATAACACTTATTCTTATCCTGACTCAAATCAAAAAACTTTCACCTTAACTTATGCATGATTCTAATCTCCTTATCACTCTATTTGCTGAAAGTGTCAGGTGTGACAATGTCTTGGGTAGCAGCTTACAGCAGGAAAAAAGTTTTCGTTCTCTTTAATTGACATTGCTCTCGTGTGAATTTGGGACGAGAATACTTCTTTGCCAACACTCGCGGTGCTACATTTCTGTAATACAAATCTTGCGGTGCATTTACCAGCTCATTCGCTAGCCGCAAATTCTTGTCAGGGGAAAATGTTTCATGCATTGAAGATGCCAATGCACTCCCACACCATGGGAAGAAAATGATGGTTTACAATACATTAATTTTCTTATCACGAATGGTCATGTGATCATTTTCATTGCTTGTCAAAGAATTCTCATAGGTTTTACTCATGTAAAACAGTCGTATGGTCACCACTGCACGATTTCCATAAACTGCAAGTCTTACGTAGCTGGAGATGTAAAACAATTTATTTACCACAGGCTTGTGCATTGTTACAAATCAGATGTAAGAATAAACTTCATAGCTAGCAGCCAGTAACATTACTACCGTCAGTGAGACAAGCTTCGTGACTTCTGATGCAACCTGTCAGTAGACGAATAAATTATTAATGTTGATGGGAAACTACACACACTGCCTGAGTGAGTCACTTCAGGCGTGTGTGTTCGACACACCTGAACGAGTGAGAGGCGCATGTTTGCCCACCTGTATTAGGAAAGGAAGCATTGAACTCCTTGTGCTCGTTTTCATGTGACCCACGCTATCGGATCATGCTCGAAAAACACTATCACAAGAATACTGTTCATAACTGCGCTGATATACTGTAGCACACTGTACTGCAGAATCTGTGTTTGAAGTTTGTAACCTTTTCTTGTTGTTGTAATGAAGATTGAGAATTATTGAACCAACCTATGTAGTTCGTATTCATCTAATTTCTGCAACGTCAGCTAGGAAGCTCTAATTACTGCCTCTAAAAATTCAGGGGAAAACACCCTTAGAAGTAATAGGTAACGTAATACAAATACTATGAAACAATTGTATAGAAAGGGTCATTATTCATTCTTATTAGTTCCGGTTCTTCAATCAATGAAAATAATTGTTTTCAAAAATAGAAATTGGATCTTGAATACAGAAGTTACCAAAAAATTCGACCATCGGAAGCAATTTGAATTTGAGTTAATATTCATAGACTAAAATTCACTTTAGCGTGAAAATATGGAGCTTGCAGGAAAACCTCAAAACTTGCAGAAATTGCCCAGAACTTGCAAGAGTAGCTCTGGAGTTCAGGAGTAGCTCTGGACTCGCAGGAGTAGCTCTAGACTTATACAGGGCTCGCTAGAACTTGGAACAGAAGCTTAAGATTTGCACGAGTAGCTAACGACCTACTGAAGTAGCTCAAGACTAGTAAAAGCCCGTCATGACTTGCAGGAGCAGCTCAGGACTTGCAGGAGTAAAGCAGACCTCTGTAGTGTCAGGTGTTGCAAAGGTTTGGGAAGCAGCTTACAGCAGAAAAATATTTTTCGTTACTTTTAATTAACATTGGACTCATGTAAATTTGGGAAGAGAACACTTCTTCTTTGTCAACACCTGCGGTGCGAGAGTTGGACTTGCAGCTCAGGACTTGCTGGAGTAAAGAAGACCTCCGTAGCATCTCATGAAGTGTCGACGTGTCATTGGTTGCGTAAAGATCTAAAAAGAAACTATAGATGGAATCTCGAACACAACCAAGAGCAAAAAAAATGGTAAATACATTTGATAGCAATACACGTAGTTGCCTATTCATGTTTTTTATTACGCAAACTTTACGTTTTGAGAGATGTTTTTCTTCTTCCATCTTCGGACTGAAGAGAAAAAATGCAATCAATTGTTAGATGTTTTCCCACTTAACTTCGTGCATAGAATTCTGCACTCATGATGAATGATTGAGTACAATTAGCGAAGATACTAGTTTCTCTATTAAACTAATGTTACGCTCATGTTACTCCTATTTTATACTTTGTTTTACTCATGCTACACTCATGTTACAGCCATGTTACACTTATGCTACCATCATATTACACCTATGTTACGATAATGTTACACTCATATGACGCTCATATTTCAATCGTATTACGTTCAAGTTACAATTGCGTTACTCTTATGTTACACTCATTTTATGCTCATGTTGCACTCGAGTTACCCCATGCTACTCTCATGTCATCTACTGCTACTCTCTTGTCCTCTCATGCTACGCTCATGTCATCTCATGCTGCGCTCATGTCATCTCATGCTACGCTCATGTTATCTCATGCTACGCTCATATCATCTCATGCTACGCTCATGTCATCTCATGCTACGCTCATGTCATCTCATGCTACGCTCATGTCATCTCATGCTACGCTCATGTCATCTCATGCTACGCTCATGTCATCTCATGCTACGCTCATGTCATCTCATGCTACGCTTATGTCATCTCATGCTACGCTCATGTCATCTCATGCTACGCTCATGTCATCTCATGCTACGCTTATGTCATCTCATGCTACGCGCATGTCATCTCATGCTGCGCTCATGTCATCTCATGCTACGCTGATGTCATCTCATGCTACGCTTATGTCATCTCATGCTACGCTCATGTCAGGCTCATTCGAGCAGAAAACTTCTAATCGAAAAATTGTAAATTAAAGGCAAATTATTGTGAAATCTCCGTTTCCATTTATGGTTCTTCTTTTTTTGCATGAACATCACTGGTCAGATGATGCCATAGAAACATGAGTCATATTTTAATGCCTAGCAATGTTGTTCTATAACTATAATGAGTATAACTATTATCATGAGGAAACAGAATATTGTTTTAAATCCCCTCAGTAGCAGATGTTAGGGATTCTTTTAGACGATCATAATAGTGTTCAAACCTCATGTTGTTTTATTTTTTAAAGAAAAAAGATGTCTTTCATTCCAAAGTAACGCTGCAAACAAAATATCGAAAGTTTCACCGATGTTTCTGCTAGCAAACCGCAATCAAACCCATCTATATTTTTGGGTTTTGGAACCGTAGTTTTCGGACGACAGTTATAAATTTACCTTCTGTTATTTCAAACAGTATAACTGATGGCTCAGTTAACAGACCCTCTGCTGTCCTCACTAATGGATAAACAGAAGGACCGTTTGCTGCCCACACTAATGGATAAACAGACGGACTGTTTGCTGCTACCCCTAATGGATAAACAGACGGACCGTTTGCTGCCCCCAGTAATTGAACAGATGTTGGAACGATCGGTAGTGTCACTTTCACCTTCACAAATGGAACAACAGGTGGAATCGCCGGTAACGTCATTTACACCTTCACGAATGGAACAAATGGCGAAATCCACCGACGATTGATCACGCTTCTTCTCTAACAAACGAGCACAGACTTGGCGCATTAATTTTCCAACAATCTGATTGATCTGTGGATTTTCTCTGAGATGTTCTCACACACTTATTGCTCATTGAAAGCTTAACATACGGCCCTTGAATTCCTGAGGGTTTTGTGCAATGATGACTACACACGCTCTGTTGACCCTATAAGGATTTGACTCCACACAAGTAAACAAAGTAGGTCCAATGTCATCGAAACTTGCGCCACAGAAGGCAGTTTGAGTCATCCATTACCCATTTGCTGAAGTGGAAAAAAATTTAAATGCTGACGAACAAACTTTATTATGATCTTGAGTGCTTTATGTGGTTTTGATTACAATGCACACTTCTTTTGCTATTTCCTATTGTATCTTAACCGAATCTTGATAATCGGTTGAAAGCTGTAAGAAGGTCTGGAAGTTCCCTGGTGAAACAACGTTAGCGTTCATTGGAGAATTCAGGTAATTCCAAAAAATTTTCGTATCCTTCGGAAGGTTTATAGTTATGTAAGTTTTTTGGGTTCAATTTAAAGAGAATGTCATTCTGATCGCTGAATACATTTTTCAAAGAACCTGAAACTTGAGACTGACATGAACATCAAAGAGTGAATTTTTTTCCCCAACTGTTGCCAAGCGTTTGAAAATCTACCAAAACTATTAACAGACATATGTTGCGATGAGTTGACTGTCATTCAACTTTCTGTTTCAAAGGATCACGATAATTTGTGAAGGCTGAAGAGTTTTAGCAAAGAAATAAATTACGAACAGGTTAGGAGACAGAAGCTTGTACACAAAAGCCAAAGAAATAACTGCTTATTTTGTCTTCAATAAATTAACACAACTTGACAAAAATGAAATTCAGTGCCGGTTCCAAATTTGTCAAGGAAGGCAAATGTGGAAGGTAAATAATTGTGGATATCCTCTGGGTATTGAAATAAAAACGCCAAATAAAAAGACTAACTCCATGACACAGGACACAAAACTCTAGCAGAATCACTGATTGAGGAACCTAATTTCAAATTCGATAAACAAAAAATTCCTTCTGAAAAAAACAAAAAAAAAATTTATCTGTGTTAGGAGAAAAACACAAAATAACAACTAGTGAAAAATTCAACTAGGAATAAAAAAGAGAGCCAGATGACTTACATCGGAAAATGAAGAAACTGTTCCGCAGATCCATCAATTAGAGCTACATATTAAACAATAAATTTGGACATAGGTGTTGGCAATGATGCTCATCTTGTTCAAATACAATGATCTAACGTTTCTAAGTACAAATGTTATATAAAAAGTGGAAAATTCAGGTAATTGAAGTGGATTATGAATGCTGGCAAAGTCAAAACAAAAGTAACTCACAAGTTATTCTTCATAAATACAATGAAAACAGAATTGTTGCACTGCTCTTAAAATACTGCTGTTTATCAAGATGAAAATGATGTTCAAGGTTGATTTTAAATGAAAATTTTCCATGAACGATATCACATGAACTCCAATAAGATATTTCCTTTACCGGAAAAGAACTATTACCAAAGTTGTGTTATTATGATTATTTGGAAAGTTCAATTATTTGTCTTGTGCATCAAATGAACTTTGTCGTTATATCAGCCAGCCGAGAAGGAACAATCCCACTCAATGAATAAATTTTCTCACACCTACTGAAAATCACACAAAAAAGACGCAAATTGAGGTTAAGTCAAAGTACAAAACCGAGACCTTCTTCCACACTTACGAAAATTACCAGTAAAACTAGGCTGCAAAAGCACTTCTACTTTACTAACAACGTCAGAATAGAGCACATCATGCAAATTTTTATATGGGACACATGTACGGTGGCAGCTTGATGAAAAGGGCTTGTTAATGAGCATCAATTAGTTTCCAAGATTATATAGATGTTTAATATTGTTTTCCAGAGTAATCATTTGATACAATTACAATTCATGGCCGAAATGGAGGATTTTTCATGGCCGAAATGGAGGAATGGATTTTCATTAAAGATTAAATGTTCCAATAACGAAGCTTAAATTTTGTCAAATACGTGACCGCTCTGAAGACAATAATTAATTGGACTGCTAGAGAAAACATTTGAAAGTCATGAATTTGAACGGTTCAATTCTAGGACCATTCGAATGAAGTGTGGAAACAGCGAAGAAAAGATTTATCCGTTACTATTTGTTAAGAAAACATTAAGAAAGAGCTGGTTAAAAAAGTTTGAACTAGGCTCTAAGAAAATAAAGTAAACTAGAGCAGGGATTGCAATAATGAAAAACGTGGATATTACCGGCTAACCATTTTTTCGAGCAGGGATTGCGCAATTCACAGAATGAAAGTCATATTAAACATTATTACGTAACATCTTTTAAGAATTCATCCGACGAAATTCGCTGAACAATTTCGTAAAATCTAAAAACCATCAGTGTGAAAAACTGCCTAACATCTTAAAATCATCAGTGCTATTGACTTGCTTGTAAATACCTAAAACTTGAAGCTCATAGAATGGTTGCCAACTATTACACTCGATATATCTGCAGACAAATACATTGTGTGAAACCTGATACCCCAACTGCAAACAATAACAAGAAAACAATCAGGACGTTAGTTATCTTTTACCTCTAAAGCATGCCTGACAGTTTCAAATTTACGGTTCAATTAGGCCAGAAATACGAGAAAGGAACATAAATAGAACAAAGAGTAAGTCATGTAGCCCCCTCAAATAATTGGTTCTAACTCACCCGGCCATTGGTCCAGCCTTGACGTGGTTAGATCAATGCTCGGGTAATTTCAAACCAATCATATTCAACGCGCTGAAGGGCCTTTGTTTGAAATACAAAGAGTATGGTAAGTGATACGCTAAGAAATTAGCGTGTGTAATTATTGAAAAGCTCTTAAAATACATAGAGCAACAGAGGTAAAACTCTTAGAAATTAGAGATTGCAATTATTTCAAAAAGTCATACATGAAATTCATTTATGAATATGAAACACTCGCACCTACTCTGAAAGTATACTATTAGAAACACTGAATAATTCATCTTTATGGTGTAAATATTAGAACTCGTGATATCATTCGAGATGATGCATGGAATTAATCAAAATTTTGTATCACTGGAACACTAATGCGTAGCTCAAAAAATATTATTCATGAAAAATGTGCAAGTTTTACGACAGATAGTGTAACTTGTGTAACATTCGTGTCAAATGAGAATGACATTTTATGATCTCGTGCAATATTCGAGCAAGATTCAGCGCACATTTGTATTAAATTCGTCCTCGACTAAAAACTCTCAATCAATTTCGTGACATAACCCCATTTTAATCGGGAAAAACTACTGCCATGGAGTGCTTGAAAAAGATCACGCTGTGTGTACAAGTAACTATCATAAAAGTTAAATTACCAAAATTCGGGATCGGTATTTCTAAAAATTCACGGTCACGAACAAGCTGAGTTTTTTTTTGAAAGAGAGAGACACGAACAATTTACTTATGAGTGAACTATCTTCGCGCAAACGTTGAAAAAATAATGTGTGATCGAAAAATATTTTTTAGATGTTTTAAGAAAATTTCGTCGAAATAGAACCATATCTGGAGACTAGATAGAGAATCCAGACGAGAGAATATAAAAAAGTTTCTATCCGTCCATGTATAAGACACATTAGGATGATTGACGTCGAAAAAACATGTTCATTCTAATTCTTTTTCCCTATTCATTTCACCTCATCGCCGTGGAGTGATGGTGCAACACCACTCGAGCTGCAGCTGCGCAATGCAGTCGCGCTGGATCGGAGAAGCCCCTTCATCCCTAACAAAAATCTACGCCGTGGTCGAGGCAAGTGGCAGTATTTTCTACGCTGGTAGCAGCAGTTCTGAGCAGCGACTGCGCAAAAATATCCACTTAACCTAAACATCGATTGTTAGCGCAAATATCCTGCGTGAAGAGGCACATCCATGCGACAACTTACGCTGCCATTCAAGCTGCTGAGACAATCTGCACTTACGGGAATGTCACTACGCTGAAATACACTACTCCAGCTTTATCGTGCCAACCTACGCAAATACCAGCTGCAATTTATAAGTAGTACGGTAGATATTCCCCGCCCCAGCTTTCAACCACCCCATGTTGGCTCTGAGCCACACTGTTGCGGAATGGTATCCATGATGCATGTATTGTAACAACACCGTTTTTATCACGCTGTCTACGTTGCTCTGTTAAAGATGCAATGCGCTGTCTCCTAAGCCGTACCCTTTGCATTCTAATCTCTCTGGCATTATCCATTCAAACAGTTTTCGGTCTTGCTCTGGTTGTCACCTCCTATGCCTCAGTGAACGTCGCCCTCTAAACAAGTTATTTTTCTCCAATTCAGATGATATTTTTTGACCAACTTAACTCATTCAACAACTTTCTACTCGCAAACGATCTACTAATCACAATTGGCAATTCATTTCAAACAAATTTTTCCTCTCTCATTTTCATTTAGCCTCCCTGGTTTTCTTCCTTCAAAACTTTCATGGCTCATGACCGAACAGAACAGTGAGTTGCTTTCATAAACGGAAACAGCTAATGAGCTAAATATGAACAGCTCTTTTCAACGCAATATCACTACTCTAACATATCATCACAATGACCCGGCTGCACCTAATCTCATGATCTCGAAGTCAGTAATTGACCTCCGTAATTGCACCGCCTTCTTTTAACAGACAAAAGCATGCGTTTGTAAATCATTCAAATAGATTTATCAATCATTCAAATAGATTGAAATTCCACTGCGTATTTCTAAAGCGATGTGAGATCAAATCCAAAGATGGAGGTAGAATGCTTTCCATATTGAGATTCTTGATGAATATAAAGCGGGAAACATAGTATCCCGTTGCATTATAATTTTACCATGAAATGGTTGAGAACAAAATACGAAATGAAAGTTTTTAACTTGTGACTTTCTTTCAATTTCAAATCTAAAAAGCCTCATCGGAAATTTGAAATGCAGAATCTAGTAATTGAAATTCGGCTTCAAATTATTTATAATTTTGTTCCGTTCCATCTGAAAGAAAGTAGAAAACATTTCACCATTAGTTCGTCCAGCTTCTGTACCCTTCAAACAATTCTGAGTTGGGTGCCATCAATTCTGAACTAAAAAAATCAATTCTGTGTATCCGCAGCAAGGTACAAACACCGGACCTCTCCTATGATCCAGTCTCAGGCTTTTCCTAGCTCACCAGGCGCAGAAAACACTGAACTCCTCACTGGCATTACACGAAGTGTAAGCGTACAGCAGGGTGTCTGCGTCTCCCATAGCCAAACACTGGCCGCCGTCAGTTGATGGTTCCCCCGCCGCCCAAAACTCGGCGAGATCAGACGCTGGGATGGGGGTGCCGGTGTTGACATCGATGACGCTGCCATCGTCTTCACGCATCACGGCGATGAAGGCCGTGGTGCCGCTTCTGAACCAGAGCATGGCTCGGTCCTGAAATGTTTTGTCTCTGGTAGAGTTTTGTTTCTGACAAATCAAACATCGCACGCCCATCCCACCACAGCTGGCCGTATTTCATGTTGCATAATGTTTTTGCTAACATGTGATGTGTTTGGTACAAGATGTATGTATATATAACCTGTAAAAGTTACTCTGTGATGAAGGGATTATTTTGTTCATCATCAAGAGATACGTTACAAAAATATATTTGATATGCTGGCTATGTGATGTAAGATATAAAAGTAGGCATATCAAATTCACTCGAAAAATGCATGTTGAAGATTTCCACTTCCTGATATTTGTGTCACTAATTGCAACACACCGTTTCTGGCTCATCAAACTTGATTGACCATGTACAGTTGTACACTCTCGAGAAAAAGTTTCTTCGTTGGATTTGTGGCCATGTTTATGGCCATATTTTTTCACAGCTTGAATATTCTTTCATTGACTGGAGCGAAGCCCTTTCGTCGGTCATCTTGTCTAAGCCATTTAACTATTAAAAACTATTACATAAACATACTAGAACTTGCGTAACTTTGCTTCAAGTTACCCTTTACTCACAGCAATCCCTAACCCATTGAGGGGACCTTGTACACACAGTGACTCTTTACAGCCAAGCTTACGGTATTCTGCATGAATGTTTTTGGAGGAAATTTGTTTGAAAATTATGGGAAACATCAAACCTTTTCTTTGAATAAAGAATTAAACTCTAACTTTAGATAAAGTGCGAACATTAAGAAATTGAGGAAGAAAAACTGGGTACTTACGTTAAATAGAATCGTATTATTATAGTAATTGCTTTAATAAACGAAGACAGTTATTTTAATGCAAATATATCTTTCAAAGTAAGGTAACTTTTTGTTACCCTGGAAAAAATATCCTTCGATGTATTCGCAGGGTTGTCATCACACGTGTGTGATCATTACCATTTGAATTAATTAGCGGCAATATACTGCATGTATATATTCACTTGCGTACCGTCACTATTGGTGTGTTTCCGTACGAATCTTTGAGTATTCTATACGTACTCTGTGATCTGCATATCCTATCACCGTTATAGATAAAATATATATAAGAGCCATTGCACGATAAATAACAATGATTGTGAGTTAGAATTACAGAATTCGCAGTATATGCGGGAGTAAATGCTTATTCTGGTATTCATATCCCATGTACAGCACCTTCCCCCAAAGTATTGTCTCTGTCATCTATATCCTGAGATTTTCTTTATTTTCCCCTAATAAACATTTACATATAAGCTAAGAAAAGCACAATTTTCAGTCATTTGTTTGGTTCTTACCCTCAGAGACATGGGATGAGGGAGGAGCTTCGTAGCATGGCTGTGGCACTGGTCCTTGGCTTCCCTGTAGAGATCACAGAAAAAGTGCAAAGCGCATTATTTGTGAATATTTTCTCCTTGCAAAAAACATCTTAATCATTTGCTTCCTTGAGAAAATAACAGAAAAAAGTGCGTAGCGCATTTTTTGTATACTTTTTCTCTTTTCAAAAATTTGTTACTCTATGGCTCCCTTGGGGAAATGACAAAAAAGTGTTAGCGCCTTATCTATGTGCTTTTTCTGCTTATAAAAAATGCATTACTCTTTGGTTTCCTTGAGGAAATGACAGAAAAAAGCTTAGCGCATTATTTATGGGCATTTTGTCATAAAAACGAAATTAATGTTGTCCTTTCATTGAGAACATTTGGTTAGTGTATCTTTTTGTGGATGCATTGAGCTCTGCATCCCTTTCCTTTGATACAATGGGTTTCGTGTGTCTTTTTCGTAGTGTTCTCGATGTATCTTTCTCTTCAGCAAATTACCTTGAAACTATTTTCTTATACAAATCGAGTTCAAAATTTCTAAGATGATCGCCTATCTGGTAAGGTTAATCTCAATTTATGAAAAGTAAAAATAAACTCATCAAAATCGAAATTAATGAAGATCCAATGTTTTTTATTCCCAGATCTTCTAATTATTGTAAGCCTCAGTGTTACTTAAACATAAGCTTAACTGAACTTAGTTAACTATACACATCAACTCTGCACGTCCACTGTCCTCGTTTACCATCAACACAACTCTGGACATTACATGTGCAATTGCGCATAAGTGTTGGGCAGTTTTCTATAGAAAGTAGTCAATATCCTTTAATCGAATGTTTATTAAAACCTAACCCGACGAAAGCGGTCGGTAAATCGATTAATGATATGAAAAATTTATATGACATGAAATTGAATTAATGAATTCTTATGAACTGAAATTGATTTGAATGGATTAATTTAAAGTCCGAAGAGCAAGTGTTCTTGCCCTGCAAAAAGAAATGCTAGCGCACACTATCGGTGCCATTTCAGTCAGGCTCAGTGTAGACGTTATTTATTTTATCCAAAAGTTATATACTGGATTTCTTACAGTATTTCAATTTCTTAACATGTTTATTTGGATTTCTAGACGTAATCTGAATGACTCAAGATATACTCACCATATGTATTTGTAAAATTTAGTGTCCGTACAGTTTAACTACAGATCAAAGATGGTATTTACAGTTTAAAGTCGGTATTTCCAACTTTCTCAGTTGAATTAGGTTCCATGAGAGTATTTCAACCAAAATCATCCACAAATTCATTTAATTCTCTTCGAATACATAACTAAAATCCTTAAAGTAAATTCAT
The DNA here is from genome assembly GCA_014220935.1 of Platorchestia sp. MABIK. Lineage (NCBI taxonomy): Eukaryota > Metazoa > Arthropoda > Malacostraca > Amphipoda > Talitridae > Platorchestia > Platorchestia sp. MABIK. The sequence continues at coordinate 171,684 of JACJUY010000313.1, forward strand.
TCACAGTAAAGTCATAGTAATTGCTGCCCCAGCTAACAACGAAACTGAATTGTTTAACCTCACTCAATTGCATAGTGTAATTTATACTCTCTGTAATTGCGATCAAGCTGCTTCAGTTCACAACTGATCTTAATTTTTTCAAGTTTCACTGAATTCTTTCTAGTTATTTCTTTCACATCATAGGTTTTCTCAACCAATAATATTCCAGTCCACGAGTTACCTTCGTTATTTAAATTTCACTTACTTCTTTGAAGTGATTTCTTTCCCATTGAAGTCGCAATAATTGATGAAGCTCCAGCGCACGACAAATCTTTATTTTTTGAGTTTCACTGAATTCCTTGGAGTGACTTTTTTCAAATTGAAGTCGCAATCAATGAAGCTCCAGTTGACGACAGGTCTTTCTTCCTTCAGTTGAACTGAATTTTTCAGGGCGATTTTGCGCACATTTAACTCTTTACCGTCAAAGCGGATTTCAAAATCCACTTTCATAAACAGCTCTAATATGTTTATTCCTTGTGAAATTTGTTCCCTAACGTGTTCTTCAAAGTTCATTGTCGAGTAGAAGTCACTTTCTCTGTGTGATGTCGGTGACTACTTGATGCCGGTCCCAGTTTAATGATGATGGTTATGATAACGGTTATAAGAGTACAAAATGGGGAAGTTAAAGGGTTAAGATACAATAAATACTGCTCCGACCTACAAGCAACTCACGCGAAAGTCCTCGGTTTTAGCGGCATCTCGTAGATGCCCAGCGTACCGTCCAGGTAAGAGCTCATCATGTACCCCGCGCTTTGCCCTACGGAGGCTTTCTCCGCCCCGGGGGCGAGGTGGTCGACCACCAGAATGCAGGGCGGTGACTGTGAGGCGGTAAAAAGGAGGAAGTATTTACTTTGATGCCTTCCTCCTACTTTCATCAAAATGATAACTACTTTGATAACCGGGCCATGGTCCCAGTTATCAAATACCCAAAGGCTGTTTAGAAATGAATTATCAGTTCAAGTACAGCAATAAATGCAGTATATTCCTGTTATTAACTTTAAAGTATAAGAAAAAAAAGGATAAAAGACTCAAATAACCTTTTAAGTCCAAAGTCAGGTCGAAAAGACAACATAATCGACTACATTAAGTTTGAATATGCACTCCCTTCTCAAGATCCCCCATCGTCGAACTCTCCAAGTCACATTACTCTACACAATATTCAACATATTTTAATTTTCTTTTCAACAAATTTACAAAGAAAAACTAAATTAATTGGAACCAATATTAACTCAGTAAACCGAAAATAATTTTATAAATCACTCTCAAAGATCTCAAATTCGAAGGCCAAGAAAAATTTGAGGCAACGTTCTGTGCAGCACGTATGTGCGTTTGTCAATCAGTTTCTTATTTCAAAAACCCCAACGCGCAATGCGTGCACGAGAAGAGCAACATTAGTAGATCAATTCTCTTTAGTCATAAAATGCTGTTGTAATTCTGGTCAGCATTGTATTTTGAGCTAGAGTAAAAAAGTACAAGATAGGAGTATAATTTTGTGTATTGTACACAAACAAAATTACTTGCAACATTAATTTCCTTTATTGCAATGCAATGATTTGAAAAAAAAATCGTAATCTACTCACTAAATCAGGACAAATCAAATTTGTGTCGTTGTCCTATAAACATGATGAATTTTCTTCAATAATAATATGGCAGTTCGGAATTAATGAAGCTTTGAAAATAAATTAAATAGTTACCGGCTGTTTTGGAGCAAAACTTTTCCCAGAACTGAAACGTTTTATTAAAATGAATACTAGTACGAGATCGTCAATAAGCCCTTTATCGCCTACGTCGTTTCTGAAGGACATTACGAATTCACTCACATTGTTCTTATATTCCATATGCATTGATGAAAATTTCACACCGTACCGGGTTTCATGAATGATAATTTAAGGGAAAAACCGTAATATTTCGTTTTAAAGTGAGACAATTTAGCCATTGCTCTATTGAGTGAATTTGGTCGTGGCCGTTAAAGTTATTTCATCAATAAATCATCATTTCTGACAGCAACAACAGACCCCGACTGTAAACTGGTAAGAACGCACAGAAACTCAACAATTGTTCAAAATTTCATTACCAATTCTCTAACCACTGGTTGTTGCCTCATCGAGCTTTACTTAGAAGCGTAATTTTATGTAGGCATCGGCCCGTTAAGCCTTATTAGGAAGCATCATATTAATTCAGATACTTCAATAAATATATAATGCACTAGACATTGACCCTTTAAATTTAATTTAAAGCAGTAACATGAGTTCAAAATACAACAAAAATATAATAGGAATCGGTATACAATATACACTTGTTAAGATCCGTTAGCGTAACTCAAATGTGTTACAATAGGACAGAATACCACAATAAGTACAATATGCACCAGTCATTGGCTCTCAAATCTTTGAAACACGAATGTCACATTTTTACAAAATAAATTCTTGGTTTTACCTGCGTTGCCTTCCACAGGAACCCCCCGCAGATGTCGTTATCTCTGCAGTTAAATGCGCAGTGCCGCAGCGTCAGGGCCGTTTCGTCGTACAAGATCCACAAGTTCAGAGAGTTGATGAAATGGATGAGAGAGAAAGCTGTCCGTGATGCGACCACCATGATGAGACCCACACTAGTCGTCCAACTCTGGTCAGAAACGTGCACCAACTGTGGTCAAAAATGCAAACCAACTATTGTCAAAAATGTTTGGCGTTTTGCAGTTTTACTGGTTGCTCTCACTGGTAGATGTTAGGAATGCAGTTTCAGCTGTTGCTATCGAGATCTTTCACTGAAATGGAATTTTTTCAAACAAAAAATTGATGCAATGAAAACTGTGAGTTTTACGAGAGTTTTGAAAGTAAACAAAGTAAAGTTTCATGCCCGACAAATGGATTCAATTCATCCAAAAACTAACTTTTAATACAATAATCCCACATTAAAAATCATTTTTTACATTCTGAAAGGAATATTAATTACTTTCACCAGCGATTGAGACTTAATGCAAATTTTACCGTGCTGATAATTTTAATTTTATGGAATTTGAGAGTTTCATGTACAAATTATGCTTCAGCACTTGTGAAACAGTCTTCATAATTATTTGCAATTATGATCATAAGTGAACTGTTTCGCCGCAAACGGCTAACGAACCCCAAAAAGGAAAATGAAGTTGGAGACGGCAGACCTAACTGATGCTTTGCACATATTCCTGCAGATCTAATCCGATAAAAAATTGCACCATATACGCACTGCTCAACGTGGTGCACTGTGTGTCAGAGCATATTTTGACACATAATGCTGTGTCTCTGCACACATGGTGCTGTGGCAGAGCTCACTGCACACACGGTGCAATGGCAGAGCTCACTGCACACATGGTGCTGTGGCAGAGCACACTGCACACATGGTGCTGTGGCAGAGCTCACTGCACACACGGTGCTATGGCAGAGCTCACTGCACACACGGTGCTGTGGCAGAGCACACTGCACACATGGTGCTGTGGCAGAGCTCACTGCACACACGGTGCTGTGGCAGTGTAGTGTGCTCTGCCACAGCACCGTGTGTGCAGTGAGCTCTGTGTGTTCTGTGTTGCAGAGGGAAGACTGAGTTAGATTGCCTGTCAATAAGTCAGACCCTGAACACAGATTAGCTGCCTGTAAAAAGAGCGTCGAAAAAAGGAATTTCTTTACGAGTTTTTACTTAAGCTCTTCATACGTTCAGTTGTTTAGTTCTTAGCGTGGCCAGTTTGAGGGGTTGATGTTCGGCAGCAAGCAACACTGGTCGCAAAAAAAAATGCTTTAATAGGTTACTATGTATTGGTACATTTGTGTACCTCTAGGTAAAAACGAATAGCTTTTCAACTTTCAACCTTTCTCGACAAAAATTCTAACGATCAAAGAAACATAATATCGTAGAGTAATATTTTTCTCACATCTTATAGATATTAATTAAAATTGTGTTCGAGTTGTGAAGTCAGTTTTTCTATGCAAATTCTTCCACGCTAACCTTAAGACCTTAGCAACCGCGTAAACGTAGTCAACGTGTTAGTAAAGGCTTGCAAAAACTGACGGTCAAGATGTACACTTTGACCCCGACCTGAACAGACTGTAGATCAGGTCTGTCCACCTGCACCAGACCTAGCACACACACAATCTATGCCTTGTCTACGCCCCTGTGTCCAGCCCACCAATGCCGTGGATATTAAGTCCGGTTATTGATTCCATGAACATTGACACGGTGGGCAACTGAACATCTACGACTCTTGGGAGCAAAATCATCGACCAACTTTTGTAGCGACTTGTTTCTGAACGATAACAAGCGAATGAACTGATACTGCATGATTATGGAATATAGGTGCGTTTTTTCAGTACAGTGAATGGAGGTTTCCACTGCGAAGATTATGATGGGGAGAATGATGAAGTAATTATAAGGGTTGAATTTAGGCCGATTATTCGGGCGCACCATGATAGCAAGTTTTATCGGAAAATTAGGTTTTGCATATGAGTTTCGAGGAAAATTGCTGGCGAGGTTCACTGGACAGCAAAAATACGGAGCGAGTAGAGAAGAAATCAGTAACACCTTGGTGACGATGAGGAAGTGAAAAGTCTCAAGGAATTAGAAAATTTGCTCTACTTCTTATAACCTGTTCCAGATGCTAAAGAACCAAAATTTTCAGGTTCAGGTTACCGATATGGTTTAGAGGAATTTTTCGGGGACAATCCAAAATCCTCTGGGAAATTTATTAGCGGTTGACCATCTGGGGCTTCCTTTTATGTTTTTAAGCTCAAAAAAAGGCAGAAAAAATGTTAAATTAAATTGGAATGTTAAGTAAGAATGTCTTTGGTTAGATACATTTGGAGTAGATCTTTTTTGGTATAACATAATTGAAATATATTTTGAAGAAAGCAGGCAAAAGTGCGTTCGACGCACACCCCGACTGCTCTCAGACATGGATTATTGAGATCACTGTGAACACAATCTCATTGAGGTTATCGATTCTAGAGTTCACAGGTTATCTAATATGAATTTCTAGCTTTGGTGTCTGATAAAACCTGCATATCTTGCTTTGATGTGTTTTGTGCAGTCTAAAACAATTACGAGTTGTCTCTCTTCTAGTTGAAAATATTTCACCTACATTTTTGAAACGTGTTATTCAAGATCATTTTGTAGTTTGTATTTTCACGCGCAAGGAAAAATACTCAGATTTCAATGAAGCAAGTAAATATGCAGCACACAGCGCATTGTAATTTATCGCTTAAGAAAAGACTTGTAAGAAAAGGTATGGTAATTTTGGTGTCTAATCTGCCACCGTAAGTCATTCACTTCACCACTCTGAGAGACACGCAATTATTCGTGATTGCACACGAGCTGTTTAATGAAAATTAACTGCAAAAATTGTTCCGGGAACATGATTTCGCAGATATAATGTTCCATAGATCTTTTTGTACTTATTTTATACTTTCTTTTCAGACTGATCGTTTCGCCATAGTTAGGCTGATCGACTTACTCTATAACCCATGCGTTGGCAGTCAAGATACAGAAAACGAAGAAAAAAGTTTGTGAGTTTTATTTTTTGTGCTATGCATGGAAATAATATCTTCTACGCGGCCAACATTTTTGATTGAACAAATATATGCTTATTTTATTACAATATCTTTTCATTCAACCAAGACCTCTCGAGTATCTTTATATTTATGAAGGATGCGGCATTTTAATTTTAGTATGGTGTCTAGTTTGATAATGTAAATTCTTAGCTCCAAATATCTGGAGAGAAAGAAATCACATGCACTTAAATCAGGAAATCGAAGGGGCCACGATATGTCACCGAAACGGGAAATGAAACGGTTCTGAAAAGCCAACTTTATCATAGCCATCTTGCTGTATGAGTGCACCTCATGCAACAAACGCACGATAAATTTCATATTTTAAGCATCTTTTAATCTTAAAGCCGAATTTTTTTATGCGTCACAATTTTTCTGATATCGATTTCGAATGTAGCTAAGTAACTCAGTGGCACCCTTCACAAGCGGAGTTTATTTTGGCAATTGTGACGAAATAATCATAATCGTTCAAGAATCTGAGGCAACGTTTACCGCATTTCGCCGCGCTAAAGAGCAGAATTTTTACAGCATTTTCTTTTCGCGCTAAAGAACATTTCATAAATTTAACTCCTTTTCTTATAACTTTTGTCTTGAGTTGTGTTACTCACCGCAACTCATAAGCAAAATAAAAAATTGAACCCTCCAAGTGAAAAAACAGATGACTACATAAGAACGACACAAACATAAATGGTTGAGCCCATCCCAATATCGCATTAAGGTTCATGAATTGGAACTCTTTATTAAATATCATAAAGCTGATATGAATGCAAATCAAAGCAAGATGATCTAAGCGGCTGTCAAGTAAAACAAAAGAGCAGACCAACATACGAAGGCAAAGTGTTGCCAGAAGAGCTTCGAGAAAGAGCTCTAGCCCCTGTAAACTATTTGTAAAATGAAGCATCGAATATCGAGTTAACTAATTCATTAATCAGTCTAATGCGTAACAAGGTTAAGTGAATTAGGTCAGACATTATTGTACACCTTAGAATAGCGTTGATGGTAGGACGCCCTAGAAGTCGCTGAACTTATTTGGGCCCACAGGTAGCTATCCTCAAATTTGAACATTGAACTAGACTTAAGAAACAATCTAGTTCTGTATTGCTTGTGGCAAATAAATGGTTTAAATTGTGGAAATTGTTTAAAATCACGCAAAGTAAAACCCTTTTATTATGCTCCTGACAAACGGATGGAAAACTTGAGGTGACAAAAGCAGCAATCGAGGTTCGATGAATTTGAAGAAGGTGAAATAAGGAGAGATGCTCAAATGAGAATATGAAAACAATGATTTGTACGACGCAAAATTGAAGACAAATAAGACTCAAAAAACGTTAAGTAAAGAGCAGGCAAGCAACAATACCTTGGCACAGCTTGACCAAGTCATCAAAATATCAAATCATTTATTTTTTAAACATGCATGATGGACAGTGCGACGATTTCCCAGTCTGACTGCAGTTTGACGCTGAACTTTTCAAATTAGCTTCAGACACAATAGTATTTTAATGAAAACTGTAATTGTAATTAATTTGAATTTTTCGTATTTTAAAATTATTGAAACATAGTCATGCGCAAACTGATCGCTGTGACAAGACTTTCATGGGTTCTGACGCTAATTTTGATAATTTAGTCATGAATCTATCATCCACGTATTAAGAAGAAATTACTTCTAAATCTGTTGCTTTTTAGACATTCTATTTAAATTCAATGAAACATGGATACCAGCAATTAGCTCGATCGTTTATCACGTTTTTGCTATACCCTTATATAGGAAAAAATGAAGCAAATGAATCGTTCTCGAAAGTGCTTTTCAAAACGATCAATATAACGCAGTATGGAATAGGACTTTGAAAATAAATGCATAAAATAAAACGACCACTGTAATGACTCCAACTGTATCATTGAATACCATTTATAAATTTACCATTTAATTTATTATTATGACCATTATCATTAGGTATAAAGGGTACCATGAATTTCTCATACAAAATGAAAAGTCATAAAATTTAAAATGAACAGTAATTACATCGTGCAAATATTATCGGTATCTAAGGTGGAAAAAGTTTCATTAAAGTTGCAAAAGTTGACAGGCTGGTTCTAGTTCACAGAAAGTACGGACATAAGATGGCGGAACGATTAACTGTTCCGCGTGAACTGTGGAATTGAAAGACTCGAACTGAAATTAGCCTCAAGGACGCATACGTATAAAAACCTATAAAAAATCCCCCAAATAGAGGTAATATATCGGATACTCTGTTCATCAATTTTATTACACTCTCGTGTTTATTTAGTTCATCTTATCTTTAGAATCTCGTGGGACATAAATTTGAAAGTTTTGTTCATTGATAGCTCTAATTGCAGATACTTTTTCTGTGATAGACTATGCAATTTTTGTAAAAGATAGTTAAATCTATGTTGTAATCTCCGTAGAGCTATTGGCATGCGGTTGGAAAAAGAAATGATTTAGATGATTTTTACTCTGCAATGTGAATGCGTATGCAATAAATATTTGACAGCACTAACCTCCAATGATTCCTTATGTTTTTGCATTCCATTTCCACACAAGTAATCATATATAGCATATTATTTATAAGCGTCGGAGGTATCAGACCAAGATTGATTTCTGGCTCATAAATGAAGTAAAAATTGTGTTCACTATTCTTGTATTGAAGAACAAGAAGAGAATAATTTTTTCCAATTCGTGGATGATGAACTAATCCAAATAATATCATTCATCGAAAGGAGCTGCTCGGATGTTTTCTCGGTATTGAACATGTCGCAGGAAAAAGAAATGTTTAGATTTTGCCAGACAAAAAGACACTCATGAATTAGTAAGGCTAACTCTTTTTCTGGATAGGACGATCAGTGACAAAACATTTGCCTAAACAAATTCTGCCCCAATATTTGTACAGGATTTAAAAGTTCTCCAGAGGACTATCGCAGGCGCTATGGCACCAGTGACATCATCCTTTTATTTTCAATTACTTTGTGTCATGTTATATTTCCAATATCACGCCAACAAAAGTTCGATGGAGCTTTTTAATTGTTTGTTAGA
>JACJUY010000313.1:180712-219364 GCA_014220935.1 Platorchestia sp. MABIK
CGTAGTATGAAAATCTGAAGATAAGAACGAATGTTTAACGTGCTTTTAATGAAAAATTAATGAAACCAATATTTAAATTTTTTTTATAAATTTGAAACTTAGAATGCTTTAAATTACTAGAACTTGAAATTAGCAGGAATATAAGAAAAACTTATAACACCGAAGAAAAACATTACTCGGGTAGATATTTCGTATTCCTGAAATGTTTCCTACTCCACACAAATTCATCTTAACTGGTTGCAATGATTTAGAATATTGTATAATATATCAATCATGGAAGAAATGGTGGGGAAAGAATACAAAATAAATACGAATTAAGAATAAAATTTTCTTGTTGATCTATTACATTTATTGGGTATGTTTCGTTTCGATTTCACCTGTATGGTTTTTTCTGTATTTTTTGCTGACTTTAATTTTTACTTGTTTTTAGTGTTCAAAGTTTCATGCTGTTACAAGGTGTTTTTTTCTGATTTTGTCAGGGGATTTTTTTTTCAGGACATGATGAGTGAATACGCAAAACGACCATCTTCATTTTTAGATTCCGATCGTGCTTTTGAGAACAAAGAATGTTCTATATGGCTTTAATTTCTCAATCCATTTAAAGTTCGCACGATAACGCTATTTTCAAGGTTAGTTCATCGAGGTATTGGTAAACTATGAGTAACAAGAGAAATAACGCTTCTAATCAGCGAAGCCAAAATTTTTCAACTTTTCATTGAGTTACAGTCTTGGGATACGCCATGAGGGAGACATTATCAAGTGACCACGAGCTAAAACAGATAGTTAAATGTTCGTTGCAAAGTCCGTAGATTTTTCTGTTTTCGACCTATCTATGTTCAGAGAAATTTTGAAATACTCCATGGACGCTAATCATACGTTGAGAGAGTCATTTTCTGTATCGGAACTTTCTAGTTTACGAATATTGGTAACAAGTCATTATACACACAGCCTCAATGTGATCATAGGTAAGTATCCTGTACATATCAATGGATAGAAAAATACAGAATGAATATTTTTCTTTACGAAGCAAACATACACGTATACAATCATATGTACTAATAAGTTTACGTGAAATCATGAAATTAGTTGACATAAAATATATTTATCGCTGACTAATGTTACAAAATATACTTTCACTTCGAAAAATGATTAAAAATCAAGATTTTTTTCAAAACTTAACGACTATTTCTAAAAATGGTTCATTGAACTGTCCTCGTTTCGGACAATGATTGCATTTACGCAATTTTCAAGATAACAATCGTATTTTTGGTTAACTACCTTCAGTGCAGAGAAAGTTTTTATCACAGTTTCAGCCAAACATATAACCAAATCCGCTGCAACAAGGAAATTCAGAAAAATAAATTCCTGAAAGTAAAGTTCCCTAAATATCAATGCCATCATTTAGGTGTTCTTAAGATCATCTCTAAACACTCAAATGCTCCTTCCTCTCCATCAATAAGGTGCCTATGGAGTCACCAATCTCTCTTTTACCATTTGCGTCTTATCAGTACAATGACAAAGGTTGCAACGAAGACTCTTTGAGTGCATAAGAACGAGTTGCACGACGATGTTAACGAATTGAACAGTCCATAAGCGCTTTTTGTGCAGTTATTTAGGTACGTATCGAACGAGGAATGCATTTTGGTTCCGTGAAAGATTCAATAAAACCCCTGCATCGAAATCATTCATTATTTAGAAAGTGCATGACAGTGAAGTCAAAATAATTGGATAAGGAAATTTCCATGAATAAATATTATGGGCAAGAAAATTGAATTGGAAATAATCGAGTGGAAAGCTTTTGATCCTAATTCTCTTAGAATTCTTTTAACTTTAGTATTACAGACAGTAGAAATTACGCTAAAAAAGTTTTGACAAGATAAATTCGAGTTGGAAGTTATTGACTTGCAAATTTCAATGGCATTTCTGAATGCAGTGAATTTAAATCTTCAAATGAGTTATTGAAGCTTTAGAGCCATTCAAACGAGCAGGGCAAAAGCTCCTTGTGCAGCTTTTATTTGCTATTTACAATTAACAGCAGACTTGAAAACTCTGCACAAATGTGGACAGTCGTGGGTCATATTTAACGTCAACATGTTTGTTATATTTCTACTTGATAATATTCCACGGGGAAGTTTTTGCAACTTCATAAAACTCAATTCGGTAAATTGTTTTTTGCAGCGAGTTGATTTTCTAATTGTCCATGATAGCTTAAAACTATTGCTTAGAGCAAGGTTTTTCACTTGTAAGTGATGATAATTTCATTGCTAAAAAGCATCATTCTTTTTTCCATGGCATTTGACATGTGAGAATGTTCGCCAGTTAGCTTGATGTTTGGTTTTTAATAACGAAAATTCACAGAAAACTCCAAGCGCTGGAAGGAAGGTGAACTCATCTATGATATGTGGACACACAAACGTTGCTTAGTTCTGTTAAATTCCCTTCACTAAATATTGAAAGTTTCAAATTCCTGGTGACTGTTCGTGTTCATCCAGTCTAACTTTTTCGCCACAGGCATGAATGTTTTTTGCAGTCCAAGTAATTAAATCGTTTGAGCGGCGAAAAACACGCATGCTCCGGCGAAAAAGTTAGACTGGGCATTATTGACGGGCAGTTGATCTATATGTCAGATTTGAGGTTAATGGTATACAAGGGTTCACTTGAAGTGAACGCTGTTGATTTCTTCATTTACTGCCTCGGCACATATGTAAATGCATTTGAAACTGGAAACTGCCGTTGGAATATTTCCAAATATCAATTGTGCATTTAAGATTTTTAATTGTATGCCCTATGCATACATCTTGCATCTATTTAAGATTTACCCACTCACCTGGGGACAATCCCACAAATTATGCAACTCTACATTTGGAAACTTTAAAAAAAAATTGTGCAACTATGAGCTGATTTCAAATATCACATTTATTTTTCAGTCTCTATCTCCATTTGGAGGAAATTATACCGTGCTAAATTATCGTACTTCATTGACAATACATTATTGTGTAATTCAGTTTTTTACGCTGTTTATTTCATTACTTTACAGAGGACTTTTTAGCGTGTTATCTCAGCAATTGATAAGCGAATGTTTGAAATGTTCAATCCAGGATTAAATAATTCATGCAATAATCCTCGTTGTCTCATTCCTATTTAGATATGGTCGTTACATAAAAATTAATTGAATGTTTCACACCAAATTTTCAAATTCCTTGTTTCGACGTAAAGGTAGACCTGGAAAGTAATACTTAAACTCAAACTAAGTTTCCTTGCAGAGAGCGTAGTAGTATGAGGCAGTGATGTTAGTTTTCACAAGGTTGTAAGCAGAATCCATGATAACGTAAGGTCCTGGTCCTGAAGCACTTTCGTAGAAATTCACACCCTCCTGGAAAACGCCCGTCGAGACAACCTCTGGTCCGTCGTACCAGAAGTACGAGTCCTTTTCAGCGAACGCAGGCACGACTAATATGACGTAAGGACCTGAACAGGAACAATATAATACATCGTAGAAAATGACTGATCACGACACAAAATATTCAATCGTAGAGTCTAGATAACCCAGGTTGACGCAAGACTGCTAGTTCCTTGAAATTTTTCTTCAGCCGCCTTCGTTTTGGTGGTTGAAAAACAAAAATCACAGGCTTTGAGTGCGTAAACGAATGGTTATAATCAAACAGTAAAGAAAAATTATTGTAGTTAAAAACAAGAACGGGTCTCAAAATATCAAAGCATGACATGCTATGAAAAATCAGCCTCAAAGTGTCAATGCATTGTGTTTGATAAGGCAGATATGGAAGACAAGGCCGTAAGAAAACAGTAACTACACAGCACAAATCAACAGGACTTAATACCGACGCTAGCTCTTAATCGTATTCTCTCAGCAATTGATGAGCGAATGCTCGAAATGTCCTATCCACGATTTATAACAAAAATGAATATTATAGAATATTATGTAACCCCTTAGGAATACATAAAATTTGCATCGCTCGCGGGGAACAGCATCATGTTCATGAAGCTCGAAGTCTTCACAAAAATGTGTCACATGAAAAACTACGATCTTTAACACCACTACAAAACCTTAAAATTAATACAACTACAAAACTCTAAAATTATCAATGCATCTTCATCAGCTCTGTGAACAAGCAAGGGAAGACTTGAAGCAAGTTTATAAAAAATCGAATAGAAATGTTACGAGATAAGCTCTTCTGCCAGACCATTTGTAAGAGTGAAAATGAGTTTCACAAGCGTTGCGCTATATATGATTGAGATAAAATGAATATCCTACGATGAAAAATCTTCAACCTAACGAAAATGACGGGCAAAATTACAACAGTTTTATGGCAACTCAATTTTAAACCAATGTCTTTCACACGAGACAAAAAAATTAGCTTAAGTCACTTTATTCATTACAAGGTTATCAGTCTCTAACTTGTTTTTTGTTGATTTTAGTACACACGACAAACAAAATAGTTGCTAGGGCAAAGAGGCATTGATTTGACGATGAAATTGTAACTTTTTTTCAGTCCCAATTTACGTTTGATCTTTTTATGTTTCTCTAATCATAAAATACAATCAGGATCAAATTTCATCGCATTCCATACTGTGCTTTTTGTTTTGGCTCAAATCCAAATAGGGTATTATAAATACTGCGTATATCATTACTAGAACCTCACTGAAACTATATCTGTTATCTGGTGGGCTTTTGTGCCTATTCACACAAATATTCGTGATTTTAGAATTTGGTATTTTAAAATAGGCGCATGCCCATTCATTTCTGCGCACTAAAATAACGACGTCACGATGACATTAGTGAAAGTTTTCCCCAGCTTACCACCTAAAGTAGTCCTATCCCTATTTAAACTCGTTGAATAATATCTTGCAAGTAAAATTCAGAAATTATTCCGAGCACATGCGACTTACAGCGATAGTTAGCTGTGATTTGACTTTTGGTGCTAATTAAAATCTAATCGATTTTTAATCAGCCCGCAATTGATTTTGATTTGAGTCAAATAAAATGGTTTTGAACACGTGGGACTAACTTACTGCTAAGATCCAAGTTTTCTTTGATCCAAGCGTATTCCTGAGCTGTGAAAATCGATCCCGGAACTCCGCTCTGCCTAGCGCACGCTGATTTCAATGTCTCCAAAGAGAGATTGTTAACTGGGAGGGAAGATATGAAAAACAAAGTAACGGGAGAGTCTGTTGATGTTGTTGCCACAGTGGTAATAGTAGAGGTAGATTCAGTCGTGACTTCTGCAATAGAAAAAACATTTACAGTTGGAAAATGTGATCAGTAAAAAAGATTATTGCGTTCCTAAATTGTTGAAAATTTCATGGATTGAAATTTATTGACATCAATTATTGTACAAGGCCCATCAAAAATAACGACTTTCAATATTTTCCTTGAACAAATCCTCCAAATGGGGGTGACGAACAAATATATCCATCCCAATAGTACCCGCGATTAAAATGTTCTTGTACTTGTGCACTGGTGAAACTCGGATCACAGATACGATCATTAAGCATCCTTACGAGCGTCGCAGAGAAACGGAAGAAGCGGACAGTAAACAAACATATTAAAATATCAACACACCGAGGGCATTATTAGGCGAGATTCTCAAATGACCTTTTTATAAAAATATTAATTGCTTCCCTAATAGGGAGAAACTTTAATTAATATTTGCAAAGTGAATAGTAAAAGGCCCTCCCGATGACGATCTCGTCTCGTTGAACATTCAAGAAAGTATTCGTATGCGACATGTTAAGTTTAATTAACTTATTAAGTTTAATTAACCGTATGCGACTTGTTAAGTTTAATTAACTTATTAAGTTTAATTAACCGTATGCGACATGTTAAGTTTAATTAACGCTGGCTACTTCAATGAAGAGGAAGTTATTTGTTTGTCATTCTGATATGATCTTTTAATTCTAGAGGTTGTTTTGACCAAAACTTCATTAAGCTGCACCGTGTTTACTGACGATGAAACTATATAGTACATCTCGTAGCTTACATGCTTGTACTGACGTACTGAAAGAAAGAAAAAGCGTTTATCTTCAAAGAAATTGGTGTGTGATATGTATAACAACATGTTGATTTTTGAAAATTTTCTTAATTCAAAGGTCCTTAATTGATAGAGAAATCATTTGAGGTGTACAGTAGCCGGGCCAGGGGTTAATTAGGTTATTTAAAGAAACAATCAAATTATTTTATCTTGGACATTTTATCCATGGTGAGATGACTGAAAGCATGTAAATACTTTTAAATACTACTGGAAAATGCATTTGAGGTTTTTCGTTCTAAGTTAAAACGGAAGAAGAAAAGACATGAAGCACTCTATTGAAGAAAGTTGAAATACAGTCCTTAATGATTTTCAAGTAGTGAGAAATGTTTAGACAAAAGTGATTTATGGTAAAAGCGAGTACAACACGCAAATCTAAAATAAGCAAACGAACATCCACGCAAAACTGAATTTCAGAGTTTGTTATCATACGAAGAGTGAAATGATTTCTTTATAAATCACAAGCTTAGATTGTGCCATTTTTATTTATCCATTTACATTTTGGGGTACAGAAACGTGTGACGCTCACTGGGATAGCAATAAAGCTCTTTTGAATCAGTGAGCCAGAATATCAATTCTATTTACTGAAAGTTCGAGTTATTTCTGATTAAAAGTTCAGGGCTAGATGGTCACAAAGTGTTAAAGCGAATGTTATCGCCATGATGTATAATTTTTTAACACCTAATCTTGCTATATCAAAACTGACGATTTTATTGATCAGTGTAGTCGAAAGAAATAATTAAGAAAAATTTGTATGTAGAAAAATTTTAATTTGAGAAAAATATGAAAAACTTAGAAAGTTCTAAATAAAATGAAGTGGTTCAAACTTCCTCTCAGAAATTGCAGACAAATATCAAGTTGCAGTCTATGGACATGAAAAAGCATTTGTGTTTTTTATTCTCACGTTATTCATTTTAGTAACACACAGAAATAGGTACATGAGTTAAAATAAAGACACGGTGATAGATTGGTATCACTTGACCACACATAGATTTAAAATTAACTCAATTGTGGTTTCATAATCGACTGCGCTTCACAGGCTAAGTGTGAGGTCTTCGCAGCAAGAATAACAAGAATTGAACATAGTTGGCTAGAAGAAGTATGGGCATTTCAGCCTCACTGAGTTTGAAATCCTGTCCTCACAGTAGCAGTGAGCAGATTTCAGGCTAACTGTTGATCGTATAGTTTGAATTTGCAACGTACGTTATACTCTACACCAGAGATGCGCAATAGCTGAAAGGAACTCTAGGATATCAAGAGGCTTTAAAAATTCTGAGATGTCTCATTAAAAGCCGAAAACTAGTTACATTAGTCAGGTAAATGGCGTAAGTAGACGTTAGAATAGAGTCATTTATAAACTTGTTGCGTATTAGTTTATTGAACTACCCTTAATCATTCATGTAGCTGCGCTTAGACTATGTATTATTTTCTCGAATTTTATCCAATGAAGTGTTATTAATTGTTTATAAGCATGATTATGATGCTTGGTGCTCTAAAATCAATTGAATACAATACTTTTTGCATTACATGATAATCGTGGTCGTCAATGAAATCCTGTTTTACAATTGTTTGCCCCATGTTCAGCCCAATGTTAAATATCAGCGAGTTTGACAGGCGTTGCACGGAAATCATTAGATTGAACATCTATTTCCATAGCTTGAAACATGTACTCATACAGTTTTCCCTCGCATTTTGAATCAGGTGATCTCACCGTTTTTCAACCACGTGATGAATTCATCGTCGTGACGGAGCCATAACCCCCCACTTTGCTCCCCACCCGCGCCCCCCTTGAACATCCAGCAGGTGGAGGGGGACTTGTACGAGGCAGCCAGACAGGCCTCCTGCACGCTGCACCGCTGCTTGCACTCACCTGGGGACAACGCGACAAATTATACATGCTCAACTCGTATTGATAAAAGAAAGGGTGGAACAAAATTTAAAAATTTTCAATTTAAATCGACTATGTTCAGCTCATATTGAAAAGGGGGTGCTACAAAATCAGAAATTTTTCAGTTTGAATTGATTCTGTTCAACACGTTTTGCGGTGGAAATGTGGAGAAATATAGAATTCGAAATATTAAATTGACTGGATAAATAAGACAGTTATAGCAATTAACTTTGAAGGGATATTTAAGGCAAAAAATTAGGGATTTGTTTAAGCTTTCAATAGATGAAAAAAATGAATGGAAAATAAATGCATAATATTAACGATTAATCGGGAGTTTGGGTCAAAACCCGATATATAATCGATTTTTTGTTTTATGGCCCATAATATAGAGAATTTTAATACGAATCTAACGATATGCTTCATGGCTTTGTGAGTTCGTCCATCTGCTATAGCTGAAAGTCCCTTAGGCCATTACACGACCAGGGGACGAGTTTGCCAGGCTCCCTTGGAAACCTGAAGTTGTTCACGTTTGAAATGTTTCTCCTCCTACAGTTTTACAGGGATAAGAATGGCAATTATATCAATCGATAGGGCTTAAATAAAGGTGAATAAAATTTGAAAGCGTGCTGTGAAATTTGATTTAATGTGAAAATAAATCAAGACATGTCCGGAAAAAAAAGAAAAAAAATCGAATTTTTGGAAAAACAATTCTATAAAGCAGTAGAAAAAAGTATCGAAAAACCACTCAATACTTTTTATAGATAATACATTTAGATATATAGAAAACATGTTCCCGGCTCTGAAACATCAAAAATGCAGAAGAAGATACTTTTTCCGTAACACCCTTTTTCAGTTTTTCGAAAAAGTTAATTTTCTAATGAAAATACAAAACAAACGCACGAGTCCAAAAAAATTTGCATTTTTACGCTTATGGTGGAAATTTCATGAAAATCTATCGCAAAATTGTGAACCTTTTTTTTACCTAGACCGTTCCCTTAAGTGTTTAATGATTAAAATACATTTTCTGTGAACATGTACAGCAGGCAAAAAACTGAATTCATTATTTTAAGTCCCTGAGATTGTTTATCAAATGTAAAATTTCAGGTTTAATAAAAAGTTATTGTGAGAAAGGGAAAAATGTTAAGAGGAACTTTCGGATTAGATTTTTGTAAGAGGATTTTAACTACTCTGGCCTGTAAAAAATTAATAGTGTTAGATCACGCCATTTAGAATCACGACAACATTAGATCACGCTAATTTCAAACACAAACGTAAGACTTAGATCTAATCTATTCCTAAATTCGGATCATTTTGTATCAGCCGAATCCGTTGTGAAATATTTCCTAATACATGAAACTTTTAATTATTTTACCGGGAATGTTTTCAGGCGATCATTCATTTTTCACTGTACTTCGTAGTAGAAAAGCCCCATTTTTGACCAAAATTTTAAGCAATAATAACAGAATGATGTCATTATTAATGAAGTGTTAACAAAATTCCCATTTCGATTCGCACTCTCATTATTGCTGAAGGCTTCAAATATTGATTAAAGGTTCAAAATGAGCTCTGAATAATGATAAAAGGCTCAAAAAGAGCTTCAATTAATTATAAAAGGCGCAAAAAAGGCAACCAATAATGATGAAAGGCTCAAAAAAGGTACTAAATAACCATAAAAGGAGCAAAAAAGGTTTTAAATAATGATGGAAAGTCTTGTAAGAACGTACACGCGCTGTTGACCGTGTATGCGTCGTTGATTGTTACCAGAATCGTATTTCGGAGCACAGCTTCAAAAAATGTTGCGGTAGACGCGTCGATGTAGAGTCCTATGAACAGCAGCAGCTGGACACACATGGTCAACATCAAACAGATGTTCTTCATGGGAAACGCCTCAAATGGTGGTAAGTTGTAACTAAGTGTGAATATTTTCAAACAATGCAGTGGGTTAGTTTTTTAGATTAATTTGCAGTATAAGAACACTATATAAGGTGCTGTTTTTTTCTGCAAAGGAAGAAGAAGTGTTAAATGCCTATCATTTTTAGGGGGAAGGGAGTATGTCAGATATCAGCATCCAGAGATCATAGCCTCGCCGCCTTAATTTGCTTGGCTGGAAAAAACATCGAGATTGCACAAGAAATTCAAAACAGATCAGCATCTCATGCACTGACAAAAAAGATTTTTACTTCGTTCCACGAAATTTTCACATCAAATTGTGAAATTTTGGATTTTATTTGGAGCTTCCCAGCTTCTTTATTTCATTCCGCGGAATTTCCAAAACACAGTCGCTCAGTTTAGAATAAACTTATTGAGGGATGCCGATTCAGCACACTTCTGATGGTTGTTACCTGTTATTGTTAACTGAAATGCCTTTACATCAATTGCTCTACAAAATTCATAAAAAGATCCCAAGCTTCATAGTACTCCCAATCGAATTGGCGTGTATTCTTTAAGCAAAATTTACGTTAAAAAATGGGTCTAATCATGCTTTTATTTATTTTAATGCATTGTAATAACTACTTGGTAAACATCAGACATGAAACAGGTTTTAACAAACCAAATGTTAATTATCATTTTATACCGAATCGTGGAATTGTAGCGTCGATTAAAACTATTTTCATAAATATTTTTTGAGCGAAAAAAGAGTCCTAGCTCACAAAATGGCGACCAAATTCGCCTAGGCAGTACCCAGCGATATAAATATTTAATTTGATTTGATAATTGGATAATTAGATTTCATGTATTTAGGAAATATAGTACGCCAACATGTCTATGTAGCCAGGTTCTTTGACCTGGTGGTTTAACGTTATTTTGTGGTTGGTAAACCTCGCCTGAGTTAGCGAAATAAGGAAATTTACCTTTTGGGCAGGTTTAAACTAATTTTGATTTTGGCAGGGATCCTTTGGTTATTTTATGTCATAAGGGTCAACATTAAGATAAAAATTAAAAAGAATGTTGAGCGTCGCTCTCATACTAAGTTTTGATCAGTTATAAATAATGTTGATGTTTGATCAGTTGAAATAATGTTTGTTGATCCCATCTAACTTGTGAAGTTGAGTTGGTCCGGTAAAATTGAAAAGCACTTGAAAGCCACTGAACGAATAACATAGAGCTAACAGTACTTTGTGCTAACATTTATCATTGAAACTCCCCTTAGGTTCCGGCATTATTAGTTATCTTTAGTTACAGGCGTATTCATCATTTTTTTAATATTTTCTCGAACAGAAAAAATAATGGAAAAATTTGACAACATGATTTGTCAACATATGAATAAATCATCAACATTTAATAATTCAAGGAGTTACATAGAGAATAACATCGACAACATTATTATTTCATTATTCTGAAAGGAGTGCGGCGAAAAATGCACTAAAATGTCTTTCGTACTCAAACGCTCAGATCGATGTACTAATTTTAACTAACATATCACAGAAATCTGAAGCACCTATAAAACGCAATATTGATGAAGTTCACGAAAAATTTAAACGATTCAACCCGCCAATTATGGGGAAGATAAGAGATTCACAAGTTAACTTTCATTTCAAAGAAGAAAAATATCAATATCAATTACCGCTCCATGAGTGTATCTGAATCTGCAATACGAATTTCAGTCTCTAACAGATCGTATCAGGCCTACCCCTCAATCAGTGATCGAAAGCTTTATTGAAATTATTGTACGGAATTTCAGTCACAATAATTCTTCTGCACTTGGGCGTCCATCAAACAGAGTCAGCCGGTGAAGACTTGATGCAGGTGCCAGCAGCAGACTGCGCTGCCGCCGCCCTGTGCTCCATTTATACGCTCCAAAATTGATCAGATCTTCGCATCTATGTCTCGTGACATCGTGGCAGGGCGCGGCCATGTCTGATGAGTGCTGTTAAGGGTAGACAAGGAGAGGTATAGGCTTATCAGCCCTAAACCTATACCTCTCCTTGTCTATATAGATTCAGCAGCCCTCAGTAGCTGCTAAACCTAGGCAAGGAGAGTTCCTAATTCCAAATTCATGGGCTCATTTATGCTACATTGTCTTTCTTACAGCTCTTTCGGTTCGTTGCTATGCATTTTGTCCGTGGTGTTTGTGATTAATTTTTTATTTTTGTGGTGTACTTCCGATGAATAAAATGCCTTATACAACCCATACGATCGGCTAACTAATCCTGATAATCCAGAAGAGTCAAATTTTTTTGTAAAAATCTCCCATTTACCTAAGCTGGCTTCCATTAAAAACTGTTTTATCAATCCCCCTCAGTAACATAACATTTTCAATCCCACTTAAGCAGAAAACAGCATTTCTTCATACAACATACGCCGTATTTTACACATTACGTCCATCCCGACACTTGACAACTATTCTCCACTCCGCTGAAATTTATCATCTGTGCGACATCAGCAACAGATCATAAATTATCTCAAAATCCGGAAATAATAACGCATAAGTTTTTGAAACGCATGAAACAAGCGAGGTGTTGCGTACCCTACCATTTTTCTGCTTGTGGTGAAGTTGTTGAGAATTTTTTAAAAACCTGGGTGCATAGGTGCGACCTCATAGCATTTTTTACCAATGCTGAGTCAGCATTAAGGTTTGGATCGAATTCAGTTTTATCTAAAAGTTCAAACTTAACGTCACTACGGTATTTTTTTCCAAATGGTCAAGAAATCCAATCGTAGAGTGTTTTCTATAATCTAAGCCTTTCAATACATTTTCGTAGCAGCGTTCCATTTTATCTTATAGTGTCAAGTTTAAATCAACGGGTTTTCTTAATATTTAAATATCTTAACAAAACGTAGGTAATCTCCTAAAAACCAAAAAACCTCAGGATGAATTTGCAGAACTTTGCCACAACTTTAAAGTTGAGAAATCAAATTGTAGTGCTATTCGTGCCATCTAAAATTCTAAACTAAAAAGCTTAGTGCATATCGGATAACCTCAGAACTAATCTGATAACCATCAATACCCTTGAGGTTTCTTAAGAGCTGCAGAGTTGTTGCAATGAAGAAAATAATTCAACTACCTAGGTAAAAATGAGAACAGAAGAAATTCAAGTGTAATCCATCGCATTGATCGTACAAAATATCATTGTTTCATCATAGGATTAAAAAAAGGCACTCATTTTTTTAAATTTCAATAAAATGTCCAAACAGCTGAAGTGTGAATTGCTCCATCTAGTACCATGTCTGTTATAGTATCTACTGCAATGTCTGGAACAATGTGTGTTATGTCTGTTACGATGACTGGTACGGTATTTGTTACGATATCTGATGTGATATTTGTCATTGCGTCCGCTACGACATTTGTTACAATGTCTACTTCTGTACTTGTTGCCTTGTCTGTTACGACACTTGCCACTTTGTCTGTTACGACATTTGCTGCGATATTTGTACCGATGGCTGCAACGTAATTTGTTCCGATGTCTACAACGATAATTGGGAAATATCTGTTACGATGTCAGTCTCTATGTCTTCTACAACATTTTTATCGATGATTGTCGCAACATTTTTTCAAAATCTACTATGATCATTCTTACAATGCCTGCTATGATTTCTTAGTCTAAGCTGGAATGAAAAACTATCTATGTTTTGTTTTGGACGCGAATACACATAAATGTAGAATGCAAGTTAGAATAATTATTATATATCCATGACACAGAAATTGTCCCAAGATAACATTTGCTGTGGTTGCGTCCGGGCAGGGAATAAAGCTCTCACTACAGTTTTATTCTGCGACCCGTGACGTCCTGGAAGGCCTTCATCAAAACCTACTTTAAAATTAAAAAAGCACAATTAGGGAATGGTTGATTGCTGGCATATTACAATTTACTCTCATGGGCTTCACTTGAAAACGAATAATATTGTGACCCTGTATACAAAAAAAGTCCCATTTCTTCTTCTCTGCCTGATCTGGCATTCAGGGAGGCTAAAAAATAAACGAATGATTTATTTATGTAAGATATATTGGAAGAATTTGCGTCTCTGCACTAGAGTAGGTCATTTGAATGGCATCGAAAAGCTTTTCTGTAATCGATCGATGCCAACATTTATTGCCTAGGACCAAACACGACACCATCTCAACCACGAAATTACAATGTTGAAATTTTTTATGAAACAACCGCGAAATTACAACCACGACACCATCTCAACCACTCCAGTTCAGTGTTCACCACCAGTATGCTGTTGAGACTTCTGTAATGTTGTTCCCCTTCATTCAATAAATTCAAATGTTCTAAAATTTATTTCAGCCTTCATCTTTCCCGTCTCTAAATTTTACGACGTAATTCGACGTGATGTAAAATGGCTGGAAGATATTCGGTGGAATAATTCAGCTGAGTATAGTTTTTCGGATTATCTACAGGGTTGCAAAAGAAGTCCGGGACTCTTTTTCAGCTTGAAACAAAAGCTTGTGGTATTGGTCTTTACCGAAAGATTTCGCCTCAATTCATTGTTAATGTTTGTTTTCATGTTTCAGAAAGGATTTGTAGCTAAAACCTTCAGTTGCATTCTGAAAATGAATGTGGCTTCTTCTTCTTGAATCTTCTGGACTTCATTGTTTGGCCAATGTTGGCGACTGAAATCCGTGCATCACGCCACAGTCGACAATCTGAAGTTGTCCCTAACGTAAAAAATTCATGGCATAAAGTGCAGCAAGAGAAACTGCGAGTCCCTGTTGATAGTTTCAGAGGAACACTTCAGAGAGTAGTCAAAACAGAGAAAGGGCACACTGATAAATGAACTTCTGTTTAGTTTCATGGAAATAAGTAAATCAATGTGGAGACTTATTTTATACAAAAGCACTATCCTACTGGAATTACTTTAGTTAGGAAACTCGCCTTTGTTGCTTAATTTTCCAATTCATTTATGAATTTGCAATTGCAAAAAGAATTTTGTCTGAGTACGCATCATAAGTTCCACGTACTCTTAACTCAGAACTCAATAGTTAGGTTGCAAGTACAAGATTAAAAAGAGGCTTTCACTGCTTGATTACATTTTCAATCATTTTGATAAGCGGGAAAAATGTATTTGCACGATGAAATTGCAACTTGTGCACCATCGTTCATTTTCAATAAGAGAAGTGAAATTATTGAAAAACTATTCATTGATGCTGATACCCCTATGAACAACATACATAGCGCTACACACATGCATCAATATGCAGTGAATGTGATAAGTTTCTGGAGAGTCCGAAAAGGGAAAATAGGCTCGCGCATTATGCATCTTTCATTTTGCGTGGTCTTGAGTCGCACGTATCAATTTCTAACTAGAAACTTTCTGAACAGTCTACTACACAAGTACAAATGAGTTGCCAGTGGAGGATGGAATCAAAAACTGGAAAAAGGATGTAATGAATCCGAGCTATCAAGGTTACATTCGTCGTAGAGTTATGAAGGGCAACTGCTGCAGAGTTTACATTCACCTTTTGCGAGTGCTCTTTTTCTGAGGTCCAAATGAAAATAAATGTTGTTAATTTGAGGAGCGTTAGTTTGGTTCAGTAGTGGGGAATTTCAACTGGCTCATGATAAAGCATGGTAATTTCCTTGACGAACCGTTTTATAAGATGCATTTCAATGCCCCTGAAATAGAGAATCATGTTCTCAACCAAGTATCGGAAATAATTGTTCGAATGTTCACATAAGCCTCCATTCTGCGCGCTTTTGTATAGTAGGATCTTTTTTAATTGTCCTGAGCCCCAATAAAATCATAAAATTCAACCAAATTTTCCGCCAATTAATCGGGCTGCAGAAAGACTGTTGTTAGTATATCTACAAACATAACACTCGGAAAATTTGCAGATTCAGTGTGTGAAGTTCAAAAGTCCACGGATATTGAAACCAATATTTAACTACCTTTCCATGATAATTGGCCATTTCTACGAAGATTCATTTAAACGGGCTATTTGCCTCCATTTCCGCTCAAAAGTAAGCTTAACTGAGCTTCCTTGATAATTCATGCATGCCTAATTAGAAATGAACAATTAAAAACGATGACTTGCGGTACAGGTATGTTCAC
Organism: Platorchestia sp. MABIK; assembly: GCA_014220935.1. Taxonomy (NCBI): domain Eukaryota; kingdom Metazoa; phylum Arthropoda; class Malacostraca; order Amphipoda; family Talitridae; genus Platorchestia; species Platorchestia sp. MABIK. The sequence continues at coordinate 196,643 of JACJUY010000313.1, forward strand.
TCATGGGTATAAGTTATTATTCCGTCATTCATTATATTTCACAAAGTATCGAAAACCCACAGGGATAAAGAGGGAAAAATTTTGGGTATTCATTCAAGTATGTGAAGCATAGAATCATTATGAAGCCTTGAATCGGTTTGACAGATGTGTTTCTAGCTTATACTATTGACATAAACGAGTGATCATCGTCATTCTAAACCATGACTAGAGCTGCGGTCTCACGTCTCAAATAATTTATTATAAGTAAGCGCCTGCACTTTTCTGATATTTAAGCGTTCAGGTCATTCAGGAGTTACTTATCATGTACTTAACGGTTAATTACAACGAATTTTGTCAGATTTATAGCCGTGCTGAGGTAATCGACTTTAGGAGTTATTCTTCAGGCTTTCCGTCACGATATTATATAGCACTTCACCACATAGCAGCTCTTTTGTCTGAAATTGGAATAAACGAAAAGATTCACTGGCTTTGTCTCTTGCCTTCCTCGTGAATTGAAGTTGCCTTGATTGCAACCTAGACTAACACTTTATTCCCGAACAAGAAATCAAATAATTTTCTGATTTGTAACACTGCAGTTTTGGCTGATAATTTTCCTTCAAAGGCTTCAAGTTCAAGCCGAGATTAAAGAAAAATAAGAAACAGCGGTAGTTAAAATGTTTAATGTTATAATTCGAGTGTTTTTCATTTTAGCCTTATGGGGAAAGCCTTAATCGAGTTTCACAATCTAGTAAAAGAAAACTCAAATTTGACTGTTTTTAAGACATCTAATAACTTTTTCCTTTCTTTTTGTGACATCTATTGAGATTAGTTGGTCGCATTTTTTAATTTAAAATCATGGGAATAATTTTTCCAGTTACCAATTAAATTCTGTTCACTGTTTTTTCGACATATTTCAACTTTATGCTCCGTCGTCTATAAGCCACCAACACATTTTCCTATGTTCTGAAGTTAGTCAATGCAATGAATTTTTCGCAAATGAAATTGTGGTTGAAAGAATTTCGGTGTGCTTTGGAGAAAGGTTCAACTTCACTAAATTGAAGCATTTTGAACTTCATCATTTCCTCATCGCTGTAGAGTGCCGATGATGAGAGAATCCACGATGTGTGGATCGAAGAGATAAATTCAATTGAAATTGTATCGCTTATGCTCATTTTGATGACTGTAGGAACATCAAATTGTTTCTTCAGCACGAAAAAATTTAAAGTTGATGTTACTGGAAAAATTGCTAGTTGTGAATAACAATAAAATGCTAGTTTGTGACTGTTATCAAAAGATACTCTGAATGATGAGTGAAAAGTTAAGCCGAATCCGGGACCCTGAAACTAAAAACTGAAATTTTGAAAGAAAAAAATCAATTGTTGCATAAGAAAATATTGCTATTATTAAGCTCAATTGTTAACACGTTGGGTAAGCGTCTTGAAAAATTGTGGTCGATTGAAATCCGTCGAAAAATTTTCAAAGTTTTTTGTGCCAGTGCGTTTGAATCCGACAATGTCCAAATTTTGAAATTACTATTTTGATAGACTTCAAAACTGCAGATCACTCTGTTAACGTTCAGAATATTTAAGGCTAGCGTCAAAATATTTACAAAAAGTTAACTTCGTACCCTAAATGGCGCATTTGGTTTCTGTCGAAAATGATTTAACGAAACGCCGTGTGTTATCTGTCTGAAATTTGTCCAGTTTAGTTTATTTCTCTTTTCTTATACCAAATCTTGTACTTTGATGCAAGATGATAATTCAAAAGTACTAAGCAAATTATTGTTAACTTTTAAGATTATTTCAACATATTAATCTTGGCAATGATAATGTAATACTTTGATAAATATGAAGGACAAAACGTATATTCTCTCATTGAAGGTTTCTTCCCTGTGCGAAGTTTATATCCATCATGGAAATTCTCAATGGTCTTCAGTACTAACTGTAATAAAACATTGTGATAGTCCCGCTATTACATTTTTCACGTGGAAACTTTCTATTTCTAAAATGTTGAATTTTCAATTTGTGCTCATTTGTGTGGCTCATTGAGTGCGACGGGAAATGGAATAACTTTTTCTTACCCTACCGAATGCAAAATAAATTCATAACTGTCATTTTCTGAATGTTCATTAAGAAAATATGAACTTCTCAGCGTCATTTTAATCTTAATGAAATTTACTCCCAAAGAGATATGACATAAAGAGCAAGTTGCTGAAGTACTCTTCAGTCACCGCAGTGTTTATTTTTATTGACGAAAATTCGTAGAAAATAGTTTCAGGGCACGAATCATAAACTAGTTTATAAGGAATGGGCGATTACTTGGATATTCGAACATCAATTTCACTTCTGAATCTATGTCATTGAAAACTGCGCATTAGTATCGCAATCTTACTTACTGCTCAACATCAGCCGTTGATGTCAATAAAAATTGATTTCAAACCAAGTTCCTGAGTTCGGAATGCAAATTTGAATGAAAGTCACACAAAAAAGCAACAAGCTACACATGCTTGCAAAGAACGTGAAACCAACTACCATAGCCGCTACCACTCGTGGTTTTCACAAGTCTGTGTGAGGTGTCCATTACAACGCAAGGTCCTTTCCCAGCTGGATCGTCGATGAAATTCTCGCCTTCCTGGAAAACACCAGTCGAGAGAACCTCTGCTCCGTCGTACCAGACGTACGTGTCCCCATCACCGAAAGCAGGCACGATCAGTCGGCCGTAGAAACCTAGAGACAAACGTTTGAAAAAGTTTAACAAATTATTTTCCAACCTGCGTGATGGTCTCGAAATGGTTCAGGATTATCTCCCTTTACGAAATTTTTTCAGATTCGGAAGACGATGGTGCAGCTGATCAAAACATGAAAACAGGATCTAGCCGAACAAAATGACTTTGAGTTGCGACCAAAGTTCAACTGAGTCTTCAAATTCGTACTGGCGTCGTCCGACGGCCAGAGCGCCGCTGGAATTTATTTTACAGAATTAATTTTAGTTTTTACCTCAGAAAGTTTCGGTAAGTGGCTTCCTGTGTTCAAAACGAAGCGCGGCTCTCAAGTCTAGGTTAGGACGAGTTAAATGTTTTTTCGATGGTTCTAATTGTATTTTCTACATACTGAGCCTCCTGCTTATTCTATGTTATGGTGTTGTTGCAGATTTGCGAAGGATTTAATTTATGGTGATTATTTTATGTTGATTGTTGCAGCCAGTGAAGGATTTAATTTAGACAAATCTTGCAGTAATTTATGCCAATGGCGCAGTAATTTGTTCCCATAGTGAAGTAGTTTGGGCCAATCGTACTGTTATTTTTGTTAATGGAATAATAATTTGTGTTTATCATGCAGCAATTCCCGCTGAAGTCACCAATTTTACAAATTATGCATCATTATTGCGGACGATTAGAGATGCAAATAATTTTTTCATCTGACAAGATCTTTTACAATTATGATACAAATCTTCCATCATGAATGAATTTTTCATCTATTTGTATTCATCCCCTGCGCGCAGTTGTAAACAATCTCGACTATGAGAACTATCACTTTTTCCTTTCTGTCAATCATCGTTTATACGGTACACTGACTTACTGACTTATATCGAACGCATTAATAGGGTTTCGAAGAAACTCATGAGACCCACCGTTTGTTACTACAAGGTTGGCTTTGATCCAATTGTACTCCTCAGACGTGAGAATCGAGCCTGGCTCTCCTCCAGATGTTGCGCACTGTTCTCTCATAGCTTCCTTCGTTGGAGCGCTGATGTAGTTGCTCGATTGGAAATACCAGTTAACCGGACGAGCAGTTGTGGTAGTGGTGAGTTCCGTCGTGGTAGTGGTGAGTTCAGTCGTGAGTTGTGTTGTTGTGGGTGCCATCTCATCTGAAGCAAAAGTTGCATGATCATCAAAATAATTTATTATTGTTATTATTGTGTGCCTCATATTCCGTGAATGTAATAACACAAATCGGAACGTAAATGGCATAAGTATCTTTGCGTTTTCGTTGAAAATATTTTTCCATCTATTGCAGTGAAATTTGAATTTGTGTTTTTAATGCAGTTATCAACAGACATCCTAACATCGTTCATAAATAATATTGGTGGGCATTTTAGATGAAATTTAGTTTCAGCAGAAACAGAATCAGACCCTAATGACTCATGACAAGAAAGATCTTTTAGCTAATTCATCAAATTAACATTCTATTTCATTCTATAACGGCAAACAAAAAAACAACTCTCAAGCGTTGCAAATTTGTTGATTGAGGTGCGTGTGCATCTGATGTACAACATTCCTATGTTGTCATGCATGTATGCTGAGTTTCGAAATATTATTAACGTTTTGATTTCAGAAATAAAAATTGTAAGAATCCTGAGGGCTTTTAAAACAAAAGAGGGTAATTAAGAGCCAAAAATAGTTCAACGAATAAGACAGATTCGATAACTTTACTTTAACGCCCTGTGTCCGATCCATTTAATTTAATTTCCACTCAATTAATTTAAACGTGTAAGAATCAATACCGATTGAAATGCTTGGTTCACACTTGTCATTCTAGATAATTATCAGTGAATAAAACACAATTCTTAAACTTTATATCCTTGAGGGATTTCAGATTCATCAGATATCAAACAAGCAACATTATGTAGATACGAGCCTTACGCTATTTGCAAGAATGCATAATTCCAATTAAGCCTGATACAAATCACCTTGTACATTGGTTTTCAAATGCCTTATAACTACACCAGGACGTCATGATGGTTACTCCCAGTGAAGCCGGTACCCATTTCCGACATCTGGGTAGAGTGGGGAATTGTGGCTGAGTTTTCCCTTTTCCCAATGGGGAGAAATCCCAGCTCAGCGCCGGGATTCGAACTGCCGACACCTTCTCGGAAGGGTGCGTTTATAACTACTCGGCCACGGTGACGCTGGATATATATGAGGAATATTACTAATGTGATTCGAATATTGCATGTGTGCTAGGAAGAAGCCATTTTACATTTATCTGCCGTATTTTGAACCACGTTGTCTTACCATTTTTCAACCACGTGATGAATTCATCATCCTGCTCGAGCTCCAGCCCCCCACCCGACCTCCCACTTTGCCCCCCGCTGAACACCCAGCAGGTGGACGGGGACTTGTATGAGGCAGCCAGACAGGCCTCCTGCACGCTGCACCTCAGCTTGCACTCACCTGGGGACAAGGCCACAAACTATTCAGTATGTCCCACAAATCCGAACCGAGTATTAATTTTCCCGTATCAGTAATACCCATCATTATTTCCCGTATCAGTAGTAATCAGTAATACCGCATAAGTTTGCTTGAAATTAAATGCTTATGGTATTCTTATGATGGTATAACTGATTAGGGAAAATAAATACTCGGTTCAGGTTTTTGTGGGACATACTATATACATGCTCAGCTTGCATTGGTGCGCCTTTTTTAAATTTGAACAGGATTTTTCAAAATGAATGCTAAATTTACGGGGTTTAAAGGAGTGAAAAATGAATGTTCCTAATTTTGAACACGCACAAAAACTGATCTTTGATGCACTTTTCACCACAACAGAATTGAAAAGATGCACCCTGATTTTACCGGATTCAGAGGAATGAAACATAGATAAACAGTGCAACTTTGAATATAAAAAAGGCGTGCGAAGAATAAGGATCTCAACACATTATGCATCACATGTTCAAATTGATTTGATGCTCACATCAATTAAAATTATGTGAGTAACAAATATTAACTCTGATTTGGTCTCAAAAGGTGAAAAATACACGAATGTTCGTCCAGCTTACAAAAAAATAAAAAGGAATTGAAATCATTGTTGTTTGACAGTCGTGGAATGAAGAAAAATTAAAAACATACAAATATAAAGGGATATGGAATAAATTTGAAAATTTTTATCATTTGTTAGAAAATATAGCTTGAAATCGTGCGTATAATATTGAAATAACATACAATTGAAACACAATAAAGCATATGTGCAAGAGCTTTGAAAATAACCAATAGAGACTATGTAAGCAATGAGCCGCAATTGGCGCTATCCAACGTGTTTCGGCGCAGGTAGTCCAAGACAGGGTGGCCGATTTTCTATTTTAAAATCTAACGAAAATTAAGGAATAAAATTAAGTAGAAGCTTAAAAAAGTACGCGTTCAAGAGAAAATAGATGAATGTAAAGGTTGTAAATAAAATTCAAACCGTCGAAGTAATTACAATACATTTTTGTCTTTCTTCTATCGTGAGACATTAAACACAGAAAGCATCTCTACAGCGACCTGGGTTGTCCCTATATTTGTTGCTTGCATTCATGCTCTAAAAAAATTAGTGTCACAGTATTGTAGACTTTATTGGCTGAGTAGGTGAGCATAATGAAAATCTAGTACGCGAAAACATTTGCAACGTAAAAGAGAATTACAATATTATACAAATAAATAAACCCTTAAGAGATCATACAAAGTTATGACAAAGTCATTTCGGCCAAGAAAGCTTCAGTTCGTTATTCAGACATTTTGTAGCATTTAACAGTATCTTCCATCAATTTGGAAGAGCTTAAATTGTTGGGTTTTGTTCATAATCTGGAGTCGGTTAAACACATATATTTTTGTTAATTTTTTGGAAACATATAGACATGTTTAGTAAAGCAAAGCGTTCACATTGTCTTAATAATATATTTACGTAAATAAATGCACCAATTGATAAAAGAGTACATTTGGTAAAAATAAACAAAAAAAAACACCTTACCAAAAACGTTTACTTACCCAGTCTAACTTTCATTCCGGAGCATGCATGTTTTTCGCCGCCCCACCGAATTCATTACTTGGGCTGCGAAAAACATGCAGGCATGCGGCGAAAAAGTTAGACTGGGTTAATAATCACAGATTGTTTATGATCTGCATTTACACGTTCATTAACGTACACACAGAAGTGACGGTGTACTGGTCGTCGAAAGTAGCGAGCTTGGTTCGTTGGAGAACTGCGGCGATAACTTTGGCGTCGGATCTGCCTATGTTGAGTCTGATGATCAGTAATGTGTAGGCCCAGGCGGTCAAATCCATTGAATACATTTTCGTTGTGGGTGACGTTGAACATCCAAAATGGTATGCAATGTGTACGGAACGTATTTAGGTTTCAATACTGTCCATTAAATACATTTTCATTATAAGTAATGTTGAGCTCACTGAAACAGGGCATGTAATGTGTACTGAATGTATTTAGGTTTCAGTACAGTGATTACGGATTCTTGAATGAAAACATTAAGTGAAAAAATATGCTAGAACATATTTTTTCGCTAATGATAGAAGAAAGGGTGCTCAGTTCTCTTGTGCTTTAGGTCTTGTAATCTTCAAGTTAGTTCATATCACCTGAAATGCAGAAAACTATTAGTGCTCCAATGTTGAAAATATAACCTGCAATTAAAGAAGAATGACGTACCCTGAAAAAGAGTGGCGATAGCTTTGTAATTATTTTTCATACTAAAAAAACTTTAGTTTCTGACTTGGGTTCCCTCCCCCGTTTGATGACAATTTTTAAGACCGCTCTGGTAGAAAAAACTTGTGTATATATCCGCGTCTACTGTTCATTGATTAACCGAACAAGTTGGCTGTGCATTTCATTAATTTTTTTGTCCCCTCACACACACCCAGTTGGTTTTGCAGCTCTTTTTCAACAAAATTATGTGAAAAATTTTAGTGTAGCGGGACCAACAAAAATGGCGATCTTGCTCGTCAATAATAGACAGCGACAGGCGTTTTTTCGAACGAATTCTTAATCTCTTCAAAGTTAATACCATTTCTCCTTAGTTTAAGTAAATTTAATTCACAATCCCTGTTCAAATTAAAAGCAAGATAACGTTTTACGCAGAGTGTAAGGCTACTTAGGTAAGGAGAAGATATGCGCAAGGTAATAGGGTTTATCATTTAAAGTAAAATCGAAGGAACCTTGATCATGTCGGTAGCAATATCAATCAATATCAATCTTTCTATGCATGTTATCATTCATGATCACAACTATTAATACTGCAGTAATCTTCCTCTGAATGATTAAGAAATCTTCGACACCAAATGTTATGTTAAGGATTAGAGTATTATAGTAGAGAAATTATGATAATTATTGGCAAATTTTAATTGTATTGTTCCTGCTATAGTGCCATCACTATGAACGCCATATTGCTGAATAATGTTGGAAAATAAGCTTTATACGATATGGTATTATCAATTTTTTCATATCAGTGTTTTATTGATTGTGAAAATAGCAATAATATTTAATTTTACGATACCAATTCTGTTCATTTTTTGAGAAATAATTTCACATTATATTTAAAATATCTTTTACTTCCAAACGAAAGCGTTCTAGGTAAAATAATCACAACGAACATACGCTATCCAGCACCATCAAGTTAAGTTCAGTCTAATCTAAGACGATCCATTGTGCCTAATCTCAGTCAAAATCAATTTTCAAATTTCTTAATCATATTTTTCAGAGTCTACTCACAATGGATATTTCACATCTTAACCTCAATCAATGATCTCTTTTTCAATTTGAGTTAAATCTTTTCGTCAACTTTATCTTAAATAATGTTCCAAAGCTCAATCTTAACCACTGATCCAGATCGTGGTGTCCCTGAGACGCGGTCAGCCCGCGAAGACTTGATGCGGGTGCCAGCAGCAGACTGCGCTGCCGCCGCCCTGTGCTCCATTTATACGGCGCCAAAATTGATCAGACCCTCGCATCTATGTCTCGTGGCAGGGCTCAGGGCTGTTAAATCTAGCCCTTTACGCCCTAGTGTGACGAACTCGTCACACAAAAAATACAAGCTTCTTATGTACTAAATTACAAGCACAGCTTCGAGCAAATATATGTTCTCTCAATGCAGAGTTAATTGTTGAATCATATTTGCGAGCGAAACTTAAACTTCGCGTCAGCCGTCTTCTCGAAAAAAAAATAAGATTAGACGGTCCTTAATTTTCCAATGCTCTCTAATTCTTCAACAACCTCTAAGTCTTCATTTGGAAGAAGTAAAATATTTTCAAAATTATGTTTTTGAACAAACTTAGTGTGTGTGCGACGTACTTTTCGCAGCACTCCTGCTGGTTGTGCTAAGAATTCAGGGTGCCAAGGGCTAAACAAGAACTGGTCAAAGGATCAATATTCTGGTTTCACTAACTTATTTGTGCCATTGAGATAAATGTTCTCGATTTATGGCTGCCAAATGTACTTCAACGGAATATATAATGAGAATGGAAATTCGGTTCATGTTTTTCAATGGATTCTTGAAACTTAATTTGAGGATTGATTGATAACTTTAAATGGGAAACACATGCAGCCAGTCTCACATCGATGTGTGCTTAGGGCGAGCGCTCGTGTTCATTTTAATGGCAATAATGGCCTAACCTCACGCACTGCCCACACCCGTTATCTAAACGGCTGTAAATTCTTTTACTCATTGTTGTACGTAAAAAATTAAAACGCTTAATCTAAAATTAAACATAAACTTAATAGCATGGAAATTCATTGTTTAGTAGATCAAGCTCTCTCATCTTTGTCATTCAAGTGTCAGAACTCACAGATTTTGAATAAAGATCAATTGTGGAAGAGCAAGCCCAGCATTACTTCATTCAGCTTTCGAAATGTTATTCATTTCAAAATTTTACTTTTGCATTTCCAACCTATCATTGGCAAGTCATTCACAAGGAATACTTGTATGTTTTCAATTGAGCTCCAAGTGAATCTCCCCATTGAAGAATGGATAACTTAGCCATCATTCCCCACCAGATGCAATAATTGACGGAAGTGGACATCGACCTGATCGAGAGTAATACGGAATAATTTTGCTTGAAATTAAATGCTTATGGCATTCTTATGATGGTATTTCTGATTCGGGAATATAAATACTCGGTAAATATTCGTGACTGTAGATGTTTGCTGGAATCAGTTACAAAACATTTTAAAATATGATATACTGAACAAAATTTCTCAAGCTCGATTGCGTTCAAAAACATTTAAAAATTCGTTAAAACATCCTTTATCGTTAGTTTTTAAAATCATAGATGGCTTTATTTCATGTAAACTGACCAACTGGTCCATATATACCAAAAAATATAAGTAGAATCGACCGAAACAGCTGCATTAAAAAAGCCATGTATGCGGATAGGGTGTTATTAACGTAAATAAAGCAAGGGAACGATCGTAACAGCATTTCAATAATCTAAATTTAAAGTGAGATGCTTTTGGGGGTTAGAAATATTTCATGGAATAGATAGAACGTTCCAATGATATTCCAAACGTCCAAGTGTCAAAGTAGTGAGCAGTAGTATTGTCTTAATCCGTGAATGCACGATATCATTTCAAATAAACTTCCACCGTGGGGTCAATTTGACCCATTTTATTGAAGAAACAAAACACATAAAGGTTAACAAGTTTCAGCTATTAGAAAAAAGCCACAAAGCCGTGTTAAAATATATGGACAAAACCTTACATTTTTCGAGTTTAAAATTCAGTTGAGGTCATGTTGACACCACCATGCATTCACGGGTTAAAACTAAACATTAACTGTGAGCTGTTCTGCCATTCAAACCCTCTAAGAGTGGAGCTATTAGACACTAAGAATGTGATACGTTACCACCAATACCCAGAATGTTAATAATGTAGTAGAGAGACGAATGAGCTTCACTAACTAGTTATAGGTAAAAAAAATTGAGCACCTGATAAGTTCGATGTGTGTTGCAGTGTCAGCTATGATGTCTGTCACGATTATGCCATGACGTCAATCACGATGTGCGTTTCGATGTCTGTCACGAAGTCTGCAAGGATATCTGCAACAGTGTCCATTGTGTTGCACACTTATAACAAAGCGATGGGATGAAATAATTTCAAGCTCTTCAACGTGAAATGAATGCTGCAAATGCCCCAGAACAAATTACTCTTCGCTGATGCAGGGACTATATTATCATCAGCCCACTGAACACATACTCGGTGTGATCGAAAGCAAGCTCGTACTGTAGTAGTGATCTACGCTCGAGAGACGCGGAAAGAAAATTAGTAATGCTCAGCAAATAACTGGTTGAAGATCGATGCTGGCACTAGACGTTGTAATTTTCTGTCATTGGAATCCTCGTGAAAAGAAAATCATTGGGCCCCAATGATATGGAAATAAACATTTAGCCTTTGCCTCGTCGTTGATCGTAAGGGTATGAAAGTCATGCGCATCTTGAAGAGAGCAACATCATATAAAATTATATCTCACTTCCCAGTCTAACTTTTTCACCGTAACATTTATGATTTGAGCCGCTCGGTGCATAGGCCAGACCTGGAAGGCTAAAATTATAAGAAAATGCTAGACTGGGTAAAAAAATTAAACGGATTTAAAAAGCTTTTGTGAGACCCCTGAATGTGAGAATGAATAGCAGTATTCATGATCACGCCTACAGTGACATTTGTGCCTCGCTTTTCGTTTCTGATGTAGTCGCTAGATAATGCATCACTTATGTGATTCAGTATTCTATCATGAGCTTTGGTTGGCTGACATACGAAGTATGCTGAGTGTGCCATGATGCACGCACGTGAAGTCAGGTTGACTCTGATCTGAATATTCAAATGAGAATGACATAAGCCTATTTTAAAATTGATGTGACAAAGTCTTTCCGGCTTGAAACTGACTTTCCAATTCTGATCATCCTATTTACCTCGGCCTCTGCATCTCAACTCAACACAGTCACGTATTTCTTACGGCAATTTTTCTTTCATCAATTTACCCTGATTTTGTCTCACATTTTTTCACCTAGTTTTTGTCGTGCATTTTTTCGTCTTTCCCATTAATCTTTCTTTCATATTATTTCCTCGTAATTTTGTCTCATAATTTTTCGTAGAATTTTCCGTTCTTTGTACCTCAAAATAGATTTCATTTCACCAAATTTCCCTAATTTTGGCGTACTGCTTTTGAGACTAATCTCATCTCGCACCATGGTACTCCTGCTGTACCTCGCTGCTTTACACTGCGGCTTCAAAACATTAACTTCTTTGTCAGGTTTATTCATAGTATTATTACCTAATTTGCGTGACTTTCTTCTCCCCTAAATTCGCTGTCAAATTGCCACTCAGTGCAGTGAACAAAGGACGCTCCAATAAATATGAGAATAAGACATCGTTTTAAGCTAAAGATAAATGCATTTATAACACAGCTAACATTTCTTCGGTAAATCGACTTCGTATAAATACAATTTGTTACCAATGTTCATAGTCTGTAATAACTTTCTAAACTTATGATATATATAAAAACAAAATATTTCTTCTTTTTCGCTTATTTTAGACGTGACAGATATTCGTAGTTTTCTTACTTCAAATAATTATTAGCACGAAATACCTATGGGCTAAGATTCATGTGCGCAGCACGTGAATGATAATAATGAAAAATACTCACACAAATAAAAAAGGATAATAATTACCTTCAATCAGAGAGCGCCAGTTTCACGGAGGTTGTAAATTACCTGCGATCTATAAATCCCCAGATCCCAGTGTTTACGAAAATGATTTTTATGTTCAATGCCTCATGATTTCTCTCAATTAGAATTACTCTCGTCAGTCAGTGAGGCTCAGCGCTGTGAAGATCGAATAGTGTCTCTGCAAATTGCCATGGTCAATTGGAGCTTTTTTATCACATCAACCACGACCTGTCACACAGAAGTGCAGTGTCCAGCTTGAACTAAATTGTTACAAAACTCAACATTGAAATGGATGAAAGATCAATTGAGAAACGCCTGCATTTGCTTTCGATTTCGTCTGTGTAAAAACGCATTCGTGAAAACCAGTGGGATCTTTCACAGCTAGCTAAAGATTGAGGAGACGCACCAATGGTTTCCAGGAACCGACGTAAAGTGAGGTGAGATTTGCAATGAATTTAAAATGCATCTGGAGCATAAGAGAGCATAAGCATCTTTAACTATTTATCTTCTATTGACAAAAAATGTGAGGAAACGACAAAATCTGATTTTCTGACTGGTGTCATCTGTCTCAAATCGAACGTATTTTCGCAGAGTGCAGACTACATGGCAAATCTCAATAAAAAATAAATCCTAGATGCTCAAAATACCGCCAGTTGTGCCCTGAAGCTGATCAGTCGTTTACCTCAATGAGCTTGTCTCCTAGATACTCAAAATACCGCCAGTTGTGCCCTGAAGCTGATCAGTCGTTTACCTCAATGAGCTTGTCTCCTAGATACTCAAAATACCGCCAGTTGTGCCCTGAAGCTGACCTGTCTTGCCTCAATGAGCTTGTATCCTAGATACTCAAAATACCGCCAGTTGTGCCCTGAAGCTGACCTGTCTTGCCTCAATGAGCTTGTATAACTCATGAACTTGAATTGTCGTTAAAACTGCCAACTTTGCTCTGAAGCCAATATGACGGTTTTTCAGTTAAAGCGTATGTGAACTTCCTTCGTTAATGCATGATCAATTATCACAAAATATACAACCGAATCAAAAGGTCACATCAGACATCGAATTCCGTTATTATTATACTACAATCTTTTTAAGTACAGTAGCCTAAATAACCCGTTGGTATTCGTTATTGAACCGCGTAATTCATGTAAGTGATGGCCGGTAATTCCGGCTCAGTCTCCCTTTTGACACTTCGTGACTAGCTGTCATCTGCTGTTAGTCACCTCTAATTTCTCCAAACGCTTCACTAAAACATTTCCGATTTTGTAGCAATGAATCAAAATTTGTGTTGCATTCTTTCACCTAGAGTACACTATCTTCAATGTATTTAATGATAGAAAGCATTATGGTATTCGGAACCCAAACTGTATCTGAAAATTTTCTGTCTTAATCCACGTTATCTCAACATACTTGGCGTCATTAAATCAAGCAAATTGCGATGTAGATACGGGGTTATTCAAATTAGAGTACAAAAATTCATCACCATTCCATAGCAAACAAAAAATAATGTATAAATATAACTGAGGCATAACTTTAACTGCGTTGAAATTTCTATATAAGGTATCATGCAAATAAGCATCATATAATCAATAAATATCACTGAAATTTTGTGATAAAATTTTTTTGAGAGGTCATTTAGATTATCAGCCAGCGAACAGTAGAAAAAAATTAAAAATAGCACTGTGACGAAATTCATAAACACAAATGAAAATATTCTATCCAGCCATTGTAGAGCTTGCACAGGGACCAAACTGAAATGAGTCTCGTCATCATGTTTTCAAAGAGACGAGAGCTTTCCAAAACTTAGTTTTGAATTCCAAATTTTTTTCAGTTAAAGAATACTTCGCTATTCAACTAACCAATCGCTATATCTTAAATAATTTAGTATCAACCCATGTTGTCCTCAGGGGTTTTAACTCAATTAAAAAAAGGGCACAGTTTATGTAGTGACGTATTATAGTGCGATATGCTTGAAAAACAGAATAATTTATTCCAGTCCTGCGTATCATAAATACTCAAAACACCACTGATATGAAGCTGACCAGTCGTGCCTCAATGCGCTTGTATTGTCCATGAACTTGAATCATCGTAAAAACTGCCAGCTAACATGACGGTTTTTTAGCTCTAGAGTAAGTGATCATCTGTCGTCCATTTGATGCATCATGCATCCTGCGGTATGTAAGGCAGAACAACAAAAATGGAATCAATATTTCCAATGAGAGTGAAAAGCTTGTAAAGATGGATGAACTTCTTCCGGCTTGTGAGATATTATGAGGCGAGCAACAAACGAAGAAATCAATCTCCAAACGAGTGGCGTATTTGCAGGTTCCAGGCGCTTCTCAGAGAGATTACACCAATGTGATCTTATCATCTTCATGTAACTTATGAAACATTCCCATATCTGCCTCTTAAGCATGAAATACCTCCAGAAATATTGTTAGCTTAGAGTATAAATCTTTTATATCACAATCGTATTCCATATTAAACTTCCAGTGGAGCACAGAAACAGCATTGCCTAATTTCTGCAGTACACTAAGGAAAAATGAGATTTTAATGCTAAAGATTTCATTTGTCTATTTCTCTCTTATAGCAGCGTCGCTGAAAAAAGTGTCTTTTATGTGTTAATTATACTTGCGAGTATCGTATGACGGCATGACACACATAAATGTGTCAACAATGACACACCTATTATAGTAAGTCTGCATATTTCAAATGAAATTCTCACTAACTCAGACTTTCCTAACCATGTAAATAAACTGGAAATGACCACAAATTAAAATTACTGCTGCACCTGACTCATGCCAAAATCATGAATAAAAAGTCATTTATTCTAAAAGCGCAGAGCATTTCGAATGTGATTGTGGATTCCAGTATTTTTCAAATTAATCTGTATTAAAGGCTTCGTTATTCCTACATTTACATCACACTTTGAATATCATGAAATCTCTGGAGAAGCATTTTTAGATTCATAATTTCAGTGGGAGTTGATTTTCAGTTAAAATGTCCATAATGTGAAGAAGTAGCATTTATCGAGCTTTCTCCGAAAGAAAGCTCCACACACTCATACATTGCGATACTTTTCAGAATAATAATTTGATGCCTCAGACGTGTCAATATGCCTTTGAGTTTAGTTGTATATAAGGAAAGGACATACCATCGATAAAATGCAGTTACTCCAAGTCAGGTAAAAATATATTTCTTTGAAAATTTGTTTCACCTACAAAATAAAGAAGAAAGCGGTGTGTACCTTAGGAAAAATCATATGTTAAATGGTCTGGTGACAATATGAACGCCAAATTACATGAACTTCTAGGAGAGTTTCTCCGTAGATTTTCTCCAATGCAGGCCCAATGGATTTGAAATAACTCTTTCCATCTGTCATTATTATACTCGGTAGATATTAGTAGCGTTCCCCATCAACTATTGAGCATTAAAGCACCACTCAATTCGGTCAGCTGTCAGGAGCAGCTCGCTCACCACCCAGTGAATAATGCAGCTATACTACAGTCTCATTTCACCGAACGAAGACCAGAAACACGGATAATAATAACATGACCGAGCTCTCGGGAATATTGCTGCAGATGTAAAGATAGTTTTGTCTCGTCTGTTATTCTAACGGGAAGATTTTCATTGGTATTTCGTTGACTAGAATATTGATGAGGGTATTGGACAGAGTTATCCCAACGCCTGTTAACAGAGTACGATGTTAAGATTGTTTTAGATTAGGTAAGTGCGCAGAAAACATCATGGGCGCAAGAAGAAAATTATTTTTAGTTGATCATCGAGAGCGTAAAAAAGAAAGTAGTATGAGTGTTCTGGGTGGTGGATCATGACTACAACAGCATACAAAGATTGAAAATAATTTCTTCGAAATGATTATTACAATATTATAAGTACAATGTGCACATTGTCATGCATAAAAAGGATGGACTATGGTGAAATCAAACTAAAGAGTGCAATGAGTAGAATGAGATTACTATGTGAAAAATACGTCGAATACATCATAGGTATAATAAGCAAATGTTTTTGAGCAAAGCGAGTTAATTACTTCCGACATAGCACCGATAGTACGATGAAGATTTTAAAGATCTTGATTTGATTCATTTTAACGCGATGCAAATACCTTTCCTTGAAGAAGAAATAGGGAACTTTTTCATCGTTACGACAAACGCCTCAATCGTCAATTATTTCCCTAGAAAAGTAACTTAGACCTAACTAAACTCATGGTCGTAAAGCAATTTCGTTACTTTAAGAATATAATTTATTCTCTGACCTTTCTGAGATTGGAAAAAATACCCTCGTTTAATGTGCATAACTTCCCAAGTACGATGTCAAGTGCAGGTATAAACTTATTAACATTCCGTCTTATGGAACAGCTTCAAACACAGACTAGAATAATGTTGATGTGTTAATTTTGTTTAGTGTGTCCTACACAGCAATAATTATTACCACGTTTTTATAAATACAAGATAAAAATTTTAATTAAATAATTATATCATAATTAATTCATTATTACCATTCCCAAATAAATTTTTCTCGCATTAGTGGAAACAAATTGAGGTTTAGTGTCCCAGTAACCTAATTGGGACACAGTTTTTTTTAACTGAAATCATTAAATTAATTTCGTGTTTGAAATTAAATTCGTGTTTCATGTTCCTTAAAATTGATGATGTTAACAAAACACACTCACGTTAACGGAAGACGATCGTGTTTTCATTAATTCATTCATAGTTGAGAACATGACATTACGGAACTCTGAAGAATATTTTCATTATATTACATTCATTTTAATTCGATCAAAATTATTTACACATGAGAAATATTTCTTCCTTTTCAGTTATTCGTAGGCAAAAATATTTGTTTGATATTTGTCAAATTGTGACCGTTATACTCTTAAATACAATACTTTTAGCTACCGCAAAACAGACGGAACAATACAACACAAAGTGTGTCTACATGATTATCACGCCAGACAAATGTTTTGCACGTACATTGTCTCTAATCAATTTGCCAACGAAAATCCGAAAGAATTTTCCGACCGAAAGAAAACGGATTTGAGGATAGAGTATCATAGGATTGTTTTTCGACTTCTATCTCAACATTAGAACTCTTTGTTAACTTTATTTCTGACTCACTCTATTTCTGACCTACATTATCTCTTACCTACTCTACCTATACTTTTTATAGTCCTGGCTTTCTCGACTTTTGGCGCACTCTACCTTTGACCTGTTCTACCGATGGTTCCCTTAACTTTCCATATTTGTTTCTGCGTCAGTGACCATTAATTTGTCAGCATTATTGTCTTCTCTTCAAATGACAGCGTAGCTGGGTTTGTAGAGCAATTTTAAAATTATTGAGATGAGACATTCGTATAAAACAATTTTGAGTGACATTGACGAAATGAGTTGATGTTCACAAATTCAGTAAGTTGCTTGTCACTGACGCAGGAATAAATGTGGAAATGTGAGGCAAGGTCAAGGTGTTTTACCTTAAAAAGGATGAAAGTGTCAATAAATTCGAAAGAAACTCAATAGAATCTAAGAATTATGAATTTTGTACAACATTTCAGGTCTTCCTGAGCCCAGTGCATGCGAGCTCGGGGCAGTAATCTCAAGTTAAGTGAGTCGGTGATGAGAAAAATGGTTAAAACTGAACTTGAAGCAGCTCAATTATCCCCTCTCCGAAAATGATGCTAACAAGTAATCATTAAGGAATCAATCTTCATGATGCTGAAAATAAATCACGAGTAAATTTGAATCTTCTTACAGAGATAAAAAGATTTTTTTGGTTACATTGTGTTTACTGAATGTGCGCGAATTTCTCAAGGATCACGTTTCATGGTGCCAACGAGTTCGTTTGCTACGGTTGGGTTGTAGCCTAAACATTGTAACCACGACTACCAGACGTGCCACGAAGTAGATCAGTCGTTTGCCTCAATGAGCTTTTATCCTAGATACTCAAAATACCGCCAGTTGTGCCCCGAAGCAGATCAGTCGTTAACTCATTAAGCTTGCATTCTAGCTACTAGAAATGCTAGTATTCAGTTTTCAAAAGCTCCTCATTTTTCGTTTATCACATTTTCTGAAATAAAATTTTAGATTAGTCTTCATGAAATAAATCCTGATACATATCACCCCATAAAACCTAACTCTTAAATGAAATAATCAGTACATCCAGCCTACGCAGCGACAGATATTATTACTAAAAGTTGCCCCCATTTTTCATTCAGCAGAAGCTCTTCAGATATTCCAATTATAATTATTTGTTCCCGATCAATTCCCCAGNTGAGCTTTTATCCTAGATACTCAAAATACCGCCAGTTGTGCCCCGAAGCAGATCAGTCGTTAACTCATTAAGCTTGCATTCTAGCTACTAGAAATGCTAGTATTCAGTTTTCAAAAGCTCCTTATTTTTCTTTTATCACATTTTCTGAAATAAAATTTTAGATTAGTCTTCATGAAATAAATCCTGATATATATCACCCCATAAAACCTAACTCTTAAATGAAATAATCAGTACATCCAGCCTACGCAGCGACAGATATTATTACTAAAAGTTGCCCACTTTTTTCATTCAGCAGAAGCTCTTCAGATATTCCAATTATAATTATTTGTTCCCGATCAATTCCCCAGTTCATGCACCTTTTTTCCGTAACGTATCGGTATGAAGGCTCCTTAGAATAGTTCATCAGGCGCCTCTTTCACTCCTAAAGAAATCATGTGACCTTACATTCACTGCAGTGGCCTTGAGCATTCAATGATCAGAAATGCATGGGAACACTTGCAGCGCTCGCTCACTAGAACAAAGTAGAACGTCTCATTCGTATATGTATAAAAGGCAAGCCAGAAAACGCTTAAATCTCAGATTCGCCCTTTTCTGAAGGTATACGCCTGATTCTGCCCACAGATTTGTGAGTTTTGATTATAGTAGAAATAATCATTTTTAAATTTTAGGATCTGAAATTATTTTCCCAATTTGTTCCAGCATGCACCCTTCTATGCGGAAAGGATAGATATAGGTTTGAGTCTTTCAAAATTATCCATCTTATGAAAAGGGTACTGGCGCCCCCTGGGGAAATAGTGATGCTTATTTTATCGAAATTAATTGGCTGCCTCAAAGCAAAATATTGAAGAGTTACATTAATTCAAAAAGAAAATTGAACAGAATGCCTATCATGCTTCAGCTGTGGAAATTACTTCAGGAATTCTATCGTTTGTGCCAATTTTGCTCTGCACTGATCGGTATAAACGTTTGCACATTCAGCGGCATTTTTCTCTACTTATGCAAGCTTATTCTCTTAAGTTTTATTTGCTCATGAAAGAATTATTTCCTTTAAATTATACAACAAATTTTAGTTAGAGGCTGGTGGTCACTATGTTTCAAGGCGTTGCATTTGGACTATGATTAACTTATTTCCGGCAGGAATCAAATGAAAACGAGGGTTAATTCTCCCTAGAGTTTTTGACGACCACGAACTAAAATGGTGAGTACAAAGATGTAGATGAATGCTGTAAGGTATTTCCAGGGTTGTTTGAAATGCTACATAGAACGTGAATTTGTTTAATAACATACAAGCAAATTCGTTGCCTAAAAGATACTTTGGGATGGAAGTATATTTTTATGGGAGAGGGGAAAATGAATTCTAGCTATTGCAATGTTGTGTTGAAGCATTGAGGTCGCATTTTGAGAAATCGAATTGGTTATCACATTGTTTGAAATTTCGACGTTTTACAGATAATTTTGTGCTATTATGAGCATTTTAAATAAAAACTTAGGCAAGCATTGTTTTTACATTGCAACTAATACAAATATTGTTATAGTGTTTTAGATCAAATATATAATTGCATTGTTTACGCGTAATTTTATCGAACAGCCATTATAGGTTCAAGTTGTCCTCTTAGTAATATTATCATCGTATAATATTGCTGTCTCATGTCAATTTTACTGAAGATCTATCCTATTTGTGTCAAAAGTCATTCTACAAGCATAAAAGCCATTCAAAAAAAAAAAATTTTCAAAATAATATTATGGTCCAGCTACTACGATTCATCCAAAACGTTTGGAATAAAGAGTTACTCTATCTGTACTCACATCATTTTAATACGTTGACTGCGAAGGAGTACAGATCGGTAAACTGAAGTTCAATGTTCAACTCAGAATTAAAATCTAAAGTTGTTAACTATTTTATGAATACCAACATGAACTGGGTATGTTAAATACCATAAATTTTAAAAGAATGTTAAAAATTTTCAAACGACATGGGTCTTTTGCAGCTGGAAAAACTTAAGCACGACCCACGGATGGGTCGCATCGCGCGCTACGAGTTAATGTACTCGCGCTTCAATTCTCCCCCACCTTGCAGGGCAGAGCAGCAGTGCTGGCGGTGGTGCTGGTGGCGGTGATGTGTTCACAGCACGTCCAGGCGCAGGGTTGGGCCGACCTCCTCCCTTTGCTGGTGTCGAAAATCAGCACGTGAGTTGTGGTGACACTCAGGGATGGGTGATGTGAGAAACGTAAACTAACTGGAAATGTACTGAACACTAGCTAGATACTTGCCTAGAGTCGGTCGTAGTGTTGCGTCACCCGACACGAGAAACGTAAAATGACTAGAAATTCTCCTAAAACAAGCTAGATATTTGTCTACCGTTGGTCGTAGTGTTGCGTCAGTATGGGTGAAACTTGAGAAACATAAAATAACTGGAAATGTACCTAAAATTGCTAGATATTCACTTACAGTTGGTTGTAGTGTTGCGCTAATACGACTGAATGATACAAGTAGAACAAACCAACTAATAAACTAATATCCCACCCGGAAACCAGTAAGATATTTGTCTAGAGATGGTCGTCGTGCTGCAATAATATGACTGAGTGACCTAAAAATGGTAAACTAACCAGAAATCTATTTGGAAACTAGCGAAGTATTTCCTTAGAATCTAGTCAAGAAAACCGATGGAAAATGGAAAATGAAAATTTCGCTTTGAGAGTTATTTCAAAGAACATTTTTGGGAAAACATTTGTTTATATTGGTACAACAGATTTTACTTTTTGTTTTAATAACAGATTCGCATGTATACTCAGTCGCCACTCACGCATCATTTTTACTTATATACCTGACTTGTGAATGATTTGAATTATTGAAATATAATTTCCTAAGGTTGATCAAGAAAAAAAAGGAAAACGATATTTCTTTTTCATTTGTCGGCATCCAGGATGTGGAAGTTTCTGGATACCAAGTCTAGGACTCTTTCATCACTCATCGCTTATTTCAACGCTGAACTAATCAAATGTTATTATTCCAGTTACTTTCACCTGATGAATTGAAATTAAAACCAAAAATCCCTCAGTATCCGGGACTTTGTGCTCAGAGCGGTCTGAATTTTGCACCCCATTGATAATTAAGATGATTGTATTCACAGGTTATGGGACAGCGGTGAACATGAATTTCTGGGCACCACATGCGACTTCACGACCCGTCCCACCTTCTACAGCTGGGAGCTTTATTATCTCGGCAGGTTTTGGTGCCCAGAGATCGGTAACGTCGTCGGAAAAAGTGAGCTTACTATTCAGTTCGAATTGTTTCAATATTCTTTTCATGTATGAAATCGGCGTAGTATCAGTATATAAATCTGATCTAATCAAGAATTAGTGTAGTAACAAATTAACAGTAGTGTGGCGAGGGAGTGGCTGTGTAGACACAAAAACTTAATATCATGTCCGATTTTACCGTACGCGATAATTTGGTCACTGAACTCTACTGAGCGGCTTCGAACTGCAGTAGGAGGCTCGTAGTCATTATTTACGAAAGGAAATAGAGACGTCAAACGACAGGTATCTTATCGCTGTGCGTAAAGTTTTTTATAATAAAATTATTGATTGTTATTAGCGATTCATTTGCTTAACATCAATCAAATTTTCAGCTGTACAGAAATCCAGTAACGATGCCGCTCAGATTTTGTGAGTCGACTATTTCTGAACAAGTCAACAGCGAATTTTCTTGAAGGAATTGATTTGAAAACATATAACTCATCAGAAATTTCACAACACTTGAAACACAAAATGAGTACATCGGGTGTTGTGATACAAGAGCCCCTCTAATCATGTTGTGAGCAAATACCCAAATTTATTTAAATTGCTTCGATGAGATGTATTAAAAATATAATGCTCAACTTGAAAGGCTTTGTACAGAAAACAGCAAACGACAGTATACTATGGTATTTTTTAAGACATGAAAAGTAAGATGAAATGGCGTCTTTGATTGTCACACAGAAATATCAAGCCAAAATTCATCCGATTACAGGATGGGCAAATGCTGTGGGCCAATGAGCGCC
>JACJUY010000313.1:229596-285012 GCA_014220935.1 Platorchestia sp. MABIK
AAATTAAATTAAATTAAATTAAATTATATTAAATTAAATTAAATTAAATTAAATTAAATTAAATTAAATTAAATTAAATTAAATTAAATTATATTATATTAAATTAAATTAAATTAAATTAAATTAAAATTAAATTAAATTTAAATTAAAAAGAATTTCGTAATTTATATTGACATCTCTGATTTAAATTGTATAGCATGGACAAGCACAGATGTTTCTTAACCAGATATCTCTTAGAAATAATTGACATTGACGTCCTCATGCGCAGTCTAGTGGCGTATGTTAAATTTTTTTTCCGGTAACAACTAGATTATGTGTACTTCCATTGAATTGGCTTGAAAATGTCTTCACAATTTCAAGCCAATGCTAACCGGAAAAACCTGGCTTACCAGAAACAACACAACCAAACTCAACTCATATAATTATTTCAAAAACTTTGTTTGTGTTATGGCATTGAAACAAACAAAGCGGTTTTGTTGCGTAGGTAGACACTGCAGCTCTGACAGTTCTTAAAAACGGCTCTCCACCTGCCTCAAATGCTGATACTTCACTGGGAGCAGAGCGGTAATCTTTCACACAAACTCTCCTCGCCTCAAAACTTTTGTCCAGGTGAGAGCTGGTCAGCTTGAGGTGTGGCTTCCTGCACGTGTGCTAAAAACAACTCTGTGTTTGGAAGAAAAATCAACTTTCAAAAATGAAAAAAGTATTTTTGAAAAGGGAATTTTTCTCGCTACGAATTCATTTGTCCAAAAATGGAAAATTTGAGACCATTTGAGCATTTTTTTGACAGCTTTTATGGGTATTTTTTGAACTAACTTTAAATGTTACATGCTGATATTTCTTATTTATAGATGACTAACATAATTCGTGCATTTACAGGTACAGCTTTAGTAAATAATGTTTATTTCTATTTTTCTAGCTATAGTTGGCCGCATTGGACACCGTCATAACCTTAAGTAGCCAAGAAAACAAGATTGAAGTTGTTCTATTCAGAATAAATCTTACTAATATTCTATATTTTGTACCAGTTTGCAGGCAATAAATAAGTTCAATGTAACACTTTTACCTCGCAGAGACACGACGATGAAGCTCACTGTCGTCCTTCTTCTCCTCGTCGCCACCGCGGCAGCGTCGTCTGACCAGGTAATTTTTGGGAATTTTAGTTTTTGTTAATATTATTATATAAGCAAAGAATGAGCGGAGCAACTTCTTCCTTTTATAACTTTTAATATAGCTCACAAGTTTCTTGATGGAAAAAAGTAAAAGTGTAATAAGTGAAGTGAGCTTCATGAATTTTTTTCTTTGTAAAGTGCATGAATAACAATCATATTTACCAGTAAAACATTTTGTTGTAGATCTTATTTTGTTTTTTCTTCGTATTGTTCGCGCGAAAAATTCCTTGATGAGAATTTAGCCAAAGTTTCCGAATGAAAATCGTCGAAAAAAATTAGTCATTCTAGTGATAATTAGAATTACTCGGAAAATACATTTCGTTTAATTTTTTCATTTTTTAAAAGCTTCATAAACGACTTATTAAATTCTATGCAATACATTGTCCGAAATTCCAACAATAATATTCGTGAATACGAAGCTTACAACTAAGTTTGTCTACCTGCTCTGGCATTGCACAGATTGTGAGGTAGAATATTTTCATCTCATTTTCAACACCAAATTTAAAAAATCAAAGGAATTTAGCTTCATGCTTAAAAGAAGCAGCCTGGAAATTTTTCTCTGTATAAGATCAGCTTCCCTCATCTATTCATCAATTTTGTTTTTATTTTTCTGAATATATTTCAAAATATTTCAAATTAATTTTACCTTGCTTTTATTTTTTCAGGCAATTGACCTGCAAGCAGCCAGCGCCAGATCAACATTCACGGAGGATGGTAAGAACATTTTTTGTCTAGTGTCCAAACCTGCATTCTAAGCTTTACTTGCCCATGTTTTTCGACTTGCGAGTAAATAAAAACCAATTGATATATTTTTCAATAAGACTGTGCAAGGTACATATTTCCCTATAAGTATTTTTAATACTCTCTGGCGTTTAAAAAAAAAATGTCTGCATCCAATGCGTTTGAATGGTGGGCAGTGAAAAAACTTCATCCTTCTTTGTATCACTGAAGGTTTAACGATAGATAAAAAGATTTATTTTTCTAGGATAGTACAAAAAAGTATAGTGCTTTAAAATGTATTTTTTGAATTGTACAAGTGAAAACTATTTCACCGAGGCATTGCAGACTAATTGTTTCTCATCAAAATCAGAGCAAGTTTTTGTAGTTAGTTCATATATTTAAAGTTGATATTTTAAGTGTTACTGCACCTTACAGAAAAGATGGACCTGCTTACCCGGTTCTTAGAAGGTGGACTGGACCCTTGCTGCGAAACCTGCTACGATAACGCAACTGTAAGTCACGCTCGAACTGGATTGTTATGAGTAACTGGTGTACTGGTGTAGCCGTCAAAAATGATGGGATTCCATATTTTCTACTGACTCGTATCACAGATACGGTCATTAAGCATCCTTTTAAGCGCGTGAAAGAGAGATGGACCAACCAATATTATTCGCAAGAGTGGATCAGTAATACTTTCCATGATGTAAGGAAATTTCACGGAGAATGCCACACGGAAAGTTTTGATGTTGCTTTGTTGGTTATACATCAGCATGTTCGTCACTTCTCAGCTTGATCTCAACTTGATTTCTTTTTATGTCAGGATTCAGGATTGTAGCACGAGCAGTATGATGACGTTATAATAACTAACAGGACCCGTGGAAATTCCACGGACAATGTCATCGTTAAGCTAGATGGACGTGTCAAAAATTCGGTCAACATTGCCTAACAAATTCCAACATAACTTATTCTAACTTAAACCATCCTAATTTATCAAATACTAACCTATCCTAACCTAAACGAAGCTATCCTGATTATATGTCAAACGTAAAAAAACCGTGGACCCGTGAAAGAATGTTATCAACATTACCTAACCTATGTTATCTTCACCTAACTTAATCTATCCTAACCTATCCTAACCTATCCTATCCGATAAATTGTCAAGCATATCAATGCATATAAAGGCGATCTTTTAAAGTAACAATCAAGAATTCAGTATTTATGATACCGCAAACTTGGATGAAAGCGCAACGGACGGATTAGGTTACAAAGTAACTAATTAAGGAAGGAACAAGCAGAATGTTTCATATCAGAATACTAATGCGTGTAAGATTATCAAGTCAAATCTTGTCTCCTACATGACTGGTCCTGATAATGTAATTTGCCATGGTTAAATATCGCTGATCGTCAGTCTGCTCTTAATCTTTATGGAAGATACTGTTAACATCTAGTCCATATAAACTATTTTATAAAATAAAGCATCGAATATCGACTTAACCATCCCATTGATCAGTCTAATGCGTTACTAGGTTAAGAGAATTAGGTTAGACATTATTGTACACCCTAGAATAACGTTGATGGTAGGATGCACTAGAAGTCGCAGAACTTATTCAGGCCCACAGGTAGCTATACCAAAATTTGACCATTGTACTAAACTTAAGAAACATTCTACCTCTGTATCACCTGTTGTAATTAAATTGTTTAAATTGTTTAAATATTGTATAGCTTGACTTTACAGGACCGTCGTGGCTGGTGCACGTTTGCCTGGACGGACTGTGGGATGTTCGCAGAACCTCTTATCGATGATTTGACTACAGAATGTGATGCATTCTACTGCTACTGCTGCTTGCCCATTGTCTGGTAGTCGTGAGCATTCATCGAAGAAGAGTGTACTTTTCATGGAGAGTGCTTATGAAATTTTACTTCCGTTGACTGCACTGGGGTTCAAATTGTATTTTGTTAATCGGTATGTTCATGAAAAATTAAGCATTAGAAGTCATTTTCATAGGTAAAAATATAAACCAAAATTTGTTCAATGAACAACCGGGGTTCCGGTTTAAAATATGTTATTTAAAAAAGTATTTTATTGCGTACCTTAACACTACTTGGAATGAATAATTTTGTTGCCAATTGGTTAATAAATAATATATAGCTAACTGTTGTTAGCGTTACAGTATTTCATCCAACACTATATTTGGCTGGCTGCAGGTGGTCATCATTTCATTAAGACATTTCCACACCTCTTTTCTTGCAACAAAATGTAAAATTAATCTAAGACACTTAGAATGAAACAATTAAATTACCGTAATGATTTTCAAATTAAACCATGAAAATTTAAAGTTGACGTATCTTATTCTAAAACTGGCCATAAAACTCACTAGTTTCATTTGTCGTTTCTGAGAGATTTTCTTAGCAGTTGTTGCACATGATCTCCAACCCATTCCTTAAAAGTAAAAGTAAATAGTAGACCAATATAGTCGGAAAATAATTCTTTTAAGCATTACGAATTAGATAGAATACAGACATCAGTATGTCTAACATTTAAATCATTAAGCTTACAGTGAGCTTACATATGTTTTATCTTACGCTCTTCTACAATGTGGTTCCAACATAATTTTGCTCCTCGTAACGTCGCTTTTCAGAACATAACATGATTTAGGGACTAATTTTATTCTTACAACGGGACGTGACTGAGTGACTAATTATTTTTCTTACAACGTGAAATGACAGTGACTAATTTTATTCTTATGACGTGACGTGACTTAGTGACAACGTAACTAATTATAAGTGACGTCACTTAGTGACGTGGCTTATTATTACTTTCTTTTTCGTCACCTCACTTACAACTTCCCTATCGTAAAATTAACTCCTGCACAAACTTTCACCACAAACTATCGTCTCCGTATCTCATTCTCACATGTTTTACCATTGGTAAGAATTTCAACATCGCAACAAAAATCTCCGCCGAAAAAGTGCGGCAACATTGACTTGAAAAGTTTCAAATTATTTCTTAAATCTTCACGATTTTGACTCGATTCATCGACAAAAACAAGCTAATTTTTCCGATACTTTCTTCTTCATCGCGATAATTTCTTCTTCATCGCGATACTTTCTTCTTCATCGCGATAATTTCTTCTTCATCGCGATACTTTCTTCTTCATCGCGATACTTTCTTCTTCATCGCGATACTTTCTTCTTCATCGCGATACTTTCTTCTTCATCGCGATACTTTCTTCTTCATCGCGATACTTTCTTCTTCATCGCGATAATTTCTTCTTCATCGCAAACAATGAGAAACATATAGACGCAATTTCACCAGAAGAAACGGATGGACAAGATTGTGAAAATGAAGTCGATAGATGGGAACTATTTTCCTGGAGATTATATATTAATGCAGTTTTTAAATCAATGCCATAATCAGAATATGGGACACATTGTTCATTTCCTAATGTCCTGATGACAGTATAGCGTTGCATTGGTGTGTCATTTTTCTTAAAAATAATATTCAAGCGTGTTTTAAGGCAACAATACTTTTTGAAATTCTTTTATTAAAATGATAAAATTCTTCAAAGACAGGCAAAAAACTATTGAATTTGCAGGCAAAGTTCAAGCTACGAGCATATGTGGAAAGAAGTTTTATGACCGGTAAAAAACTTTTAAACGACTAGGACCGTAAATTATTTTCGTTTTTCCCCATTTCACAATTCATAATAGTCATAATTTGGCTCTTGTGAGGCGGATGAATGAACATCATGGAAACCAGAAAAAACTTTATTATCTTCCAAAAAACAGTATCCTATTTTTATAATTTACTTTTCCAGTGATAAGGTTGCTTGTACTAGTACATTTCCGACGATGGTGTTGCTTGAATTTGTACATTTCCGACGATAGTGTTGATGGCATTAGTACATTTTCGACGACAGTATTGCTTGAATTAGTACATTTCCGACGATAGTGTTACTTGGATTAGTACATTTCTGACGATAGTGTAGCTTGGATTAGTACATTTCTGGCGATAGTGTTGTTGGGATAAGTACGTAGAAAATTACATTCTTCAGCTTAGAAGTCATAGCTTAGGAGTCTCTCTGAGTCGTTGGCTTAGAAATCTCTAGGAGTCCTGTGCGTAGAAATCCTTTGCGGCGTCTGTTTCACCCGCTCTGCTGCCCCAGCCAAGTTGTAGCTTGTTCCTCGGTCACCAGGCCGGCTTCTGCTGCGTTTTTCAGGAAATCTTCGATGGCGCAGTTGATGGCTTTCGCTCTATTGCGAGTTTTGCCTTCAAAAAATTGAGAAAAGTTGTTACAGTAGCAAAAAATGCAGCGTGGTGTAACGTAAGGGAATTCTAAAGTGTTCAATCCAGGGCAGGCCATTTTTTTAAGTATTTTAATTTTTATCTTTAATAGATTACAGTACAAAACAGGGAGGGCAGTATTACTTTGTATTGTTGAACTAGTGAGAGAGAATCGAAGAACACGCTGTATAACTTGAACGTAGTCTGCCTGCTTTTTTCATTTCCAACACAAATGTGACATATATATATATATATACTGCTTTAGAACGTCTTTATCATCATTATCTGTTAAGAATAGTGTACACAGAGAACGGTTCACATACAGGATACTAAGAACGGTTCGCATACAGGATACTAAGAACGGTTCACACACAGGATACTAAGAACGTTTCACATACAGGATACTGAAAACGGTTCACATACAGGATACTAAGAACGGTTCGCATACAGGATACTAAGAACGGTTCACACACAGGATACTAAGAACGGTTCACATACAGGATACTAAGAACGGTTCACATACAGGATACTAAGAACGGTTCACATACAGGATACTAAGAACGGTTCACATACAGGATACTGAGAACGGTTCACATACAGGATACTAAGAACGGTTCACATACGGGATACTGAGAAAAGTTCACATACTCTATACTAAGAACGGTTCACACACATTAGACTAATAACAGTTCATATTCTATATTTTATTTACAGTATCCTTTGACGTTGCCGATTCCAGGGCACACAAAGTTGGCCTTCCAGTACAGCTGCCAGCGTCTAATGGAAGGCCGTTGTGAGTAGCTGCACGAGCTGCCCAGGAACTCCATCTCTCCGCTGCTCCACAGTCTGCAATACGCACCACATCCATCCATCATTCTTTTCTTGAATTAAATCAAATTTAAATTACCAGTACTGAAAATTTAAATTGCTTTACACTCGTTAAAATTTTCCTTCAACAACTCTTAACTCCAGTAACCGGCTTCACGTTTACACCTCGGTGCTTGCGCAGCAATAACGAGCTCAGAAACTTTTGCATATTCGTTTTGAAATTTCTTCGCTATTTTTCAGCTGTAGAGAAACATTAAAGTACATGAAGTAGTTACTTGGATGGATGTTTGAACGACAAAAAACTCCCTTGTACCTGCCATGTACATTTCTCATTAACTTAAAATGTACCGATTTCCTCATTGCACAAAACCAACTTGCAACTCACGAAGTCAGCTTAGACACCAAGCCTGGCAGGAGCGACTCCCAGATCTGCCCGTACGTCTGCTCTGCACAGAGCATCGCCACCAGGACGACCACCATCAGCGACGTCTTTCCCTTGGATCAATGTGTATCAACGGCATGTTAGTTTCTATACTAATACTACAATTTTAAACGTGCATCAAACATCATCACTGCACGAAGACGTACACAGATTAATGTTGATGCTGAGGTCACCATCAACAAATGGTGTTCCAAACGATGAAGACTGCATTAATCGGTTTAACTTTTTTTCACCAGAGCATCTACGATTTCAGTAGGATTTTTTAAGGGAAATAACAACACAAAACTTGTTCATAAAACCCTGAAGTTTATTTAACGTAGGTATATCAAGACTAAAGAATTATTCGACGCAAACGATTTGATTATTAAAAATCGATACAATATTATGGCCCAAAGCGTCCATCGTGTTCACTTGATTTTTTTCTCAAATCATGTTGTTGTTCATCTTACCTCAACATAATCGAACTATTTATTGAGAAAACTGCATTATTAATCGTTGAGATAAAATTACGGGAACATTAGGTTCAATCCGTCGTAGTTCACTTACCATTTCGAAACTTGGCAACGTCCCAACTTGAGAAAGTTCCTTAGAAAGTTTTCCTGCAAAACAATGAACATAGTTCCATTTCACAAAATTGGTGTGACGGCAAAAAAATAACGAATTAGATATGAAGGATATGTGTATTGAGGTGAATGTACATCTTGGTGCTTGTTTAGAATTGAAGGTGTGAAATTTCTTCGCTATTTTCAGCGGTTGAGAAATATCAAAGTGCATGACGTAGTTTCTTAATTAGACGTTGAACAACGAAGAGATTCTATTTCAATTGTAAGCAACGGTTGAGTTTTAATTTCAAAGTTTCTACGTTGTGTGATTGTACCAAATTTTTAGGAACTGAACAAATAACAAGATAGGTAAATAAAGTTTAATAATTCTGGAGCGCAGGTCATCTTTCAAGTTTTACCACTTAAATTTTCCGAAATCTTGTTAACTTGTAGATAAAAATAAGGGGCGTGTAACTAAAGGTAACAACCATTAATTACATTTTTAGCAAATATGGAGCGTCAAATATACTGTCTTTCTTCAAAACTCTCCCTTGCTATACCTCAATCTGGCTTCGTTGGCGAACTGGCGTAAAACCCAACTGAATCCTTCTTTTATATCCACCGCACGAGACATCAAGCCTCTATACCCGATTTAACTTCATTTTCATGCTCTGTTCAGTAACCCAAAGCGTGAAAGAGGTTCTGTTCCCAACTAAGGTGTTTTGAATACTCATTTTGAATTGCACTACCTACGCAAAAATAGCTCAATAGAATGTTTTTATCTCTAAAAATCCAATGCAGCCTTTTTTGAAGCTGATAGATATCTTTGGGTCAGAATGATCAGGATGCCAAACTCGATGAAAAAATGAACACAATAATCGGGAACATTTTGTAAAAGAGAGCATGACTATAAGCTTAACGCTTCTCTCCGGACTCAAAAAGTTGAGATTCTAGCCAAAAGTAAACCTTGACCATGTTAGTCAACTTTCTTGTATATTTATTAACTTAATATAATAGGTGCACATGTAAATTCCAGAAGTAACACTGCTCAAGTTACTTGAGTGATGTTATCATAAGCGTGCCCCACTAAATATTCAGTAAATGTGGTGTGAAAGTAAAGTTCTGTATTATGAGCAAGATACATAAAACTCTAATTACTTCATCGTCAGAAAGTACTAAACAATAATCTTAAGTTTAAAAAATCATCGAAAATGTATTTCATAAGTTGTCCTTCGTACCATCTAACGTCTTTCTCTTTTTCGCTTCTGTATTTCTTTCCAACAGGTTGACTTGATCTTTTGTATCGAAGTAAAATGATTGTAGTGCTGCAGTGTCGGTGTAACATTAATCGTGCGACGTGGCAATGGTTGGGCAGCGGCACAAACGTCATGTTCAGTTTTATAACTGTTTTTTCACTGTTACTGCTCGGACTACTGCAACACTTCCGTCAGTGAGCTCCACTGAGAGGCACCGTACTACAGTCGAAGGCAAGTGGCCGATACGTTTCAGTGTTTTCTTAAAGTATTATATATCACAGCAACACGTGCGTAGCTACTGATGCTATGATCTCGTGGTAAACAAGGTCGATTCGATGCAAGCAGAACAATTGGACCACACTAGGGAGGCTTAAACTAATATATAACCACATTATTGCCCCACAGTGGTACCCTGAACATATTTTTCTGGAAACTACGTACAGTCCGGAAACTTAAGCATCTCTATTGAAGACACTGTGATGATTTTTAGCTACGTGCAAACTGTAAAATTTTGTCAGGGATTTGCGTATTCAGAGGAAGAAATTGACAGCAATGAGTTTTCAAGAAAAGTCACCCAAATGTAAGCACTTCACATTTCACTAATGAAATGAAACTTTTGTTTCAATAGCCCCTTTACTAATTTAAGCCTTCAGTAGCCATCATTTAAGTAATGTAACCTGCCAAACGTGAAACGGTCTCCGTCCGATCCTGTGTGTATTTTAAAATTAGTTTTCAACTACGAATCCCGATATTATTCAACACAAATTACTGCACAAGGGATACGGTTTTCCAGGCGGCACTCAATTTTAGTGTTATTTTTGAATTATGAATCCTTTAAAAAGGCGAAAATAACAATGAGATGTTTTATTTAGCAAAATTATGCATGTATTGAAGTGAAGAGACGCATTTCCAAGCGAACATAGTAGATTACTGATCGTTGCCCATTTTCTTCATTTCTTCTTCTCACGGATATCACTCCACTCTAAATTTTGCTACATTATAACATATATTAAAAGTTATTATCATAAGTAAATTATTTATTGTTGTACGAGCACTTAATTTTCTTTGTCACCGAAGGCTTGAAAGTGACAAAATTCGTTGATATTGTATCTCTGAAATTGATCATCTCACTCGCATCCTCAGTAATGATGGCAACCTGCTGCAAGCGGCGGGCTGTAGAATTAAATACATAGTATCACAGATGCGAAGGGTTGTTGAAATTGGACACTAAAATAAGCTTCTCTATACACGCTGTGAAGCGACGTTTTCTGCACTTTGTAAGCTGTTGTGCCAACAGCAGAAATGAATGGCTTGCGTGGGCCCAATTGAAGAGCAGTTATCAAACCGGCGGTTGGTCTGAATGGCATTGATGCATGGCCATCAATCTTCAAAAATAATACGTTTCCTCGCTTTACGATGAATGATTTGTGCCATCAGTTTCATGTCGAGTTAGTATGTGATAAAATGGAAATACTCGTTACCTTAAGCCACCAAGAAGCAGATCAAATTGATTCGTATAATACGGAATAAATTTTTCTTAAACGTGTAAAATCGTTTATTACACCAATTTATTCGTCTTTGATGCCGCATGAAAACGTGCCAGGTTCTAAGCAATGCTTGTTCTATGTAGTAAAAATCTTCCACCGACCTGTATGAGTCTATTTTGGTTCGTGAATGCTCGTCAATTTGGATTGTGAACATTTCGTGGAAGAGACGGTCAAAAGCGTTATCTCAACGAATGTAAAAGTTCCTTCAAACTTCCAACGCTCATATTTCCATCTGTGCATAAAATGTAACTTCGTAAAACTGAAATTCTGAAGATCTATTTAACGTAACATTTACTTTGTCATTACGATTTTACTTCCCAATGTTGGGACTGGAAGTTCGACAGCGGTAGACAAAAAACACTCAAAACTGTTTTTTAAGCAGATAAATTTAAGCGAGTGCAAAAAATTTAGGACATAGTGCAAGAAAATAAGTGTAGTGGGCGGGGCCTGCATGCCATAACAAAATTGGAATCGCTTCAGTTTCCTTGGGGGTAGGTCATTGGGATGGGTCGTTCCAATAGAAATCCCTAGAACGCCTAAGTCATGATCAATAAAACACAAAAACTTAAATTGCAGTTTAAATTCTGAAAAAACAAATGATAATAGTTGACAGAGATTTTTCTGGCTTCCTCTAAAAATTCCTAACTGTTAAACGCCTGATAAGGAACAAATTTGATTCAAAATTAACATGTAGTAATAGACTCCTCGTTTCTGAAAGTGATCAAAATACTTTTGCTGCTCTCATCCCTAATCGATATTTCATCCGAGCGGAATTTTTTTGGCTACCTTTCGAGCGATTAAATGAAGACCATGGAAGCCAAGTAAAATAATCGAATCTTAAATGTCCTCAAAAAGAACGCTTATATTGTAATGAATTGCGTGTGCCAAAATTCTTTCCCAGAGAATCACATTCTCTGAGAATTACATTCTCTGAGAATTACATTCTCTGAGAGTAACATTCTCTGAGAATTACATTCTCTGTAGCCTAAGAGTCCGTTCGAGAAGGAAGTGTTCAGCCGCTTTGCTGCCCCAGCCAAGTTGCAGCTTGTTCCTCAGTCACCAAGCCGGCCGCTTTTGCTTTATTCAAGAAATCTGTCATGGCGCAAGTGACTGATTTCGATCGGCTTCGACCTCTACCTGGAAAGATGAGGTCAAGGAACACATTAGTGATGGAACTACAAGGCTTCAGCTCGTAGGAAACCAAATCATAAAATCAATGTTCAATTTTCTCTAATATTTTGGCAACAACACCAGGTCGTCTCTATTCACCTACCTGTCTTTTTTTAACTTGCCCTCACGCCAAAAAATGCTACTAACAACTTTTTATGCTACTTGATGTTATGTTGGATCGGATTAGATTGCAGGAGAATTCATGAAATGTTGAAGTTTGGCTGCCAAATGACATAACCTGACAATGGAGAATATGTCTGTCATTGACATAACCTGACAATGGAGAGTATGGTTGTCATTGACATGACCTGACAATGGAGAATTTGTCTGCCATTGACATAACCTGACAATGGAGAGTATGGTTGCCATTGACACAACCTGACAATGGAGAATATGTCTGCCATTGACATAACCTGACAATGGAGAGTATGGCTGCCATTGACATAACCTGACAATGGAGAATATGATTGCCATTGACACAACCTGACAATGGAGAGTATGGTTGCCATTGACATGACCTGACAATGGAGAATATGTCTGCCATTGACATAACCTGACAATGGAGAGTATGGCTGCCATTGACATAACCTGACAATGGAGAATATGTCTGCCATTGACATAATCTGACAATGGAGAGTATGGCTGCCGTTGACATAACCTGACAATGGAGAGTATGATTGTCGTTGACATAACCTGACAATGGAGAATATGATTGCCATTGACACAACCTGACAATGGAGAGCATGACTGCCAAATGGCACAACCTGACAATGTACAGTATGGCTTCCAAATGACACAACCTGATAAAAGAAAGCATCATATAACGCAATCTTGGCTCTAAAACTCAACTCACAGGATCCTTTGATGGGGCCGATTCCAGGACACGAAACACTGCTTTGCCAGTACAACTGCCAGCGGCGGAATGTAGGTCGTCGTGTGAAGTCGCACTGGTGACCTAAGAACTCAACGCTGCCACCGGCCCACAGCCTGCACAAACCAATGCAAGTCATGTAAAATTGTCCCCCCTTTTCAACAGCGGAAATTAATTTTTATTAGATTTCATTGTCCCAAGTTCCCTACCATGGGATTCAAACCTCAATTGAATATTGTTATTGTGTTCAACAACGTCTCTCTAAAATACTGTAGATCGTGAAGTAAGCTGTTTTAATTTTACAGCACTGGTTATGTTCACATACGGTTTTGCTTCAGTAAGGCTTACTAAGCAAATATTTCGAACGATTTCTCATTGAAATGACTCTCGCAAAAACGGGCCATGTTATTTTTTGTAGCTGTGAGCTTTTCAGTGCTTTAATTGTAGGAAAGTGTCGATAAACTCATCTCAAAAACTGGCAGATTAATTTTTCGTAGCTCAGGACTTTTAAATTTTCTTATCGCGCGTCAGCAAGCGAAGACTTACGAGGACAGCTGGTTCACCAAGCCAGGCAGAATCGACTCCCAGGTCTGCCCGTAAGTCTGCTCTGCACACAGCATCGCCACCAGGACGACCACCATCAGCGACGTCTTTCCCTGTCAGCACGTAGCGTCAAACGGATCATGTATCATAAAAATTCCTATGAAATATTTAAACGCACCACAAACAATTAACCACTGTAACACAGTAACGAGACTCACACAACACAATCATAATTCTAGAAGAACTCATGAACAAAACGATCATTATTACGTGGGCAACTATCTCTGACCCAATGTTGGCTCAATATTTCACTGTTGCTTTCAGGATGCAAAATTACTCTGAGACACATGCTCGCACTAGGATGAGTGAATTTGGTCATTTGTTTGCTGTGCATGCGGTGCATCACGAGTGTGTGTAGTTATGGTAACTATTGACGAGGATATTGAACACGTTATGTAGGATGTTTGCGATCTTTAGCCTGTGTTTGCGATATTCCATCTCTAACAATCGTGCATGAACGAGCTTTTAGAAGTGTCGGGTGATGCACAATATTAAAAAATTTCTCACGCAAAGCAGGTACAAAACAGCTCTCAAGTTTAATCAACACACAGTTTCAAAATTTACAGTTATTTTATACATCAATAATATCACAAATAAAAGCCCCATGCAATGTGGTAGAAGAGTAAAGAATAGTATAGTCGTTTACTTTGTCATGATATACCAAGCTCAGCTTCTGCCGCCGAATGATTCATTTTTTAAACCATAGTTTAATTTTCGTTTTTCAACATGCAGTGGCAGGAGAATACCCAAAAAATCCCTCGTACTTTACTCACCATTTCGCAATTTGTTGATGTCAAAACTTGAAAAAATTCTCGTTACGGATTTTCTGCAGGATAAAAAACAGAAACCCCCGTCACAATATTAAAAAAATTGGACTTCAACTGGAAATTAAAAAATTCTCATACCTAAATAGGATTCATCAACGGAAATCCATGGAGAATTCATCAAGATCTTAAATTCATTTTCAAATGCACGTGGAAATTCAATTATAAATTATCCTGGAAAGCAATGGTTTCAAAAATATATAGCCATTGAGGTAGAGAAATAAATGATATGATTTGTAATTGACATGAGGGTTCCTAATTTTGGTTTGGTAAGTTCAACAAATTATTTGCATTATCTCCAGGCCTCGCGGGAGTAAATGCGTTTACAATCCCATGGATGTTATTCTTCACGACAGCAAACGATTTTCCATTAAAATGAAAGTGGAATTAAAATAAAACCGAGCATGGAGTGTTTAAAAGCATTGCTGACTTACAAACAGCATTGTATATGCGCTCATGATATTTCGTGTACAATTCCGGAAATAAAAAGTACGTACAAAATTTTTCACTCCCGTAAAAAAGAAGAAAGAGATGATTTCTTCATCAAAACTTAAGTATAGAAACCATGGCAATTTGAAACCAATATTGGACGTTCTCAGAGTTCAGTAAATATTCGAACTTTTTATTTAAAGCTTTCGTTCTGGTGAGCTAAAATTTTGGTAATAGAGTGAAAAATTATCGGCACAGAGACATAATTTACGAACGCCAAGACCAAGATCGAACTCAAAATTTACGGATGCTCAAACTAAACTTTCTGGACAAAGCTCAAAATTTGTTGTTGTACATAATCAACTTTACGGATGTGCTGAATAGTTGTACTCAAAATTTTTTGACGTACAGAATAAACTTTGTCAACTAAACTCAAAATTGGCGAACACACAAATTAGAGTTTCCGATGCACAAGCTAGCCTGGATTCACGAATCAAGATTTTTGGAAGATTTCTAACATTGCAATTAAATACTTGTAACATTATTTCTAACATTGCAACTACTCGTAAATACTTGTAACATTATTTCTAACATTGCAACTACTCGTAAATACTTGTAACATTATTTCTAACATTGCAACTACTCGTAAATACTTGTAACATTGAAGACATAAAATATGTAATATTAAAAACTTTCAACATTAAAGACTTGTATTATTGTAACCCGTAACTAAACAACTTACTCGTTTGGGCTCCTGTGGTCGGAATGATGCAGAACCCATCGATGTTGCTTCTTTTTATCCCCGTAAAATGTTCCCGTGGGCAGCCATACGACGCAGCAACTGCGATGCGTGGGAGGGACATTTATGAGATGTCGTAAAATTTATTGAACCTGTATTTCTTCCCTCTGTGCCTTTCTATCCCTCCTACGCAAAAACTGAAAAACTTCCATGCATTTCCATTTCTAAATGTTGCGCAGCCCGTTATGAATTGGCATCTATAAATCGATTCATAAACACATAAATCCCTCAGACTAAAAGCGGAATTGAAACGAAACCGATGAAAATTTTACAACGAGAGCACTTGGCCATAAGCATTATGCGTCACTCTCCTCTCTGAAAAGTTAAGCGTCTTTTCAAACGTATCTCAGTCCGGCCAAGTGTCCTTATGTGTATATTCCTCCAACACCACACCTCAAAACTACTACGCACCACCCAACTGCTACGATCGCAAAACAATAATGATGAAACCAGAATTTTGTGATGCAAGAGATATTAATCCATTGATTTCAAAAATGTCCACATCGAAGTAACGAAACTTAAAAATATGTACTGTCATGACTGAGACGTGAGGAAACATCAACAGCTTTGTATTTCATGAGTTGATCATCAGTAGGCGTGAAACTGTCGTCAGCGATGTGCCTGACGTCTGACTTCAATTCTCCCGAAATGTGAATAATCTATGACAACATAACGACCCTTTGTAAGTTGTTGAGGTGAATTCCAACACAAAGGTTTAATTTTGGTTTGACTGACCCTATGTAAGGCATGTGTTGAGGGGAAATTTTAACGCAAAAATTTAATTTCGTCTTTACTGATCCTTTGTAAGAAATGTGTTGATGTGAGATTGTAACGCAAAGGTTTAATTATAGCTTTATTTTCGAGCTAACCGGTAGTCTTTACTTGGAATCTCAGTGAATTACACTAGCACTCACTCCAAATCATTTATTAATTTTCTGTAAATGTCCAAAATTTCCCTGCAAAATGAATAGTACACCCTATCACCCTATTCTATCCGAAATCACGCAATAAATTTATTACAGCTACACACTGGAGTATAACCCAACTCTTACCAAAACGATCTAGTTTGTGCACTCAGTGCCTATATCTCGAAATTCTTCCAGTGTTCAACAATGCTCACGCCAATTACTCACTACTTCACACCCCGATGCGTTGCACGACAGAAGCAACACGACATACAAGAGTTTTACCAAATTTGGTATGATAATAATTTCCTAAGAAACGTCCATCAGCAGTATTTGGGAACTTTAGAGGAAGTGGATGGTTTGTGAATGGAGCATGAGACGGTTGTCTGTCCCGGCTCCTACTCCTGGACCTTCTTTCTCCTGCTTATACCCTGCCTCCTCTTCCTTGTGCTTACTCTACTCCTGCCACTCTATCCCTTCCTACTTTGTCTCTGCCTACTTTACCCGTGCCTGCTCTACTCATGGCACTTTGTCCCTGCCTTCTCTATTCCTGCTTACTTCACCCGTGCGTCCTACCTGCTCTAATTATTTTCTACTCTACCCCTCACCTACACAGCTATTAATAAAAACTGACAGCTATTAATGAAAAAACAAACAGCTATTAATAAAAACTGACCCGGGGCAAAGTTTAACTAATAAGGTTAAACTCGTTTAAGAAAATAAACCTGGTCAGTAAAGTAACTGGCAATGACGGGCTGTTCTCAGCACTCTCTTGAAACACAAATTTTGAGCTATCTCAATTGTCTTCAGATAGACCAACTCGACTTGTGCTATACCAAGTTATTTCATTTCACCGCATTTTTCCTTTCTCTCTAATTCATTCTAAATAAAATGCAACGTTAGCGCGTTGACTTCTTATTTATTACGAAAAGTATTTCGGAAACTTTTAAATACGTTGTAAAAAAGCGCCTGTTGCTTTCTCTCACACTTTTCTTCACTTCAGTGTGTCTTCCCCACATATTTACTAAGCTTACATGTTCTTCGGCCGCAAGATATGATCGCGTGGCCCGTCTTCCGAAAAAAAAGACCTGGCACAAGTTGAATGGGATTGTAATTCGAAGTGTAATTGTAATCCGTTCCTTACTATGCTTAGTAAGGAACGAGTCATTTTGATTAAACTTTTCAGTATGTAGTCCTCCAATTTGCTCTGCAATCGCTATCATGTAAAAAAAACAGCATTTTTTATCACGTATATTATCATGAATCCCACCCTCTTAAAGTCCTGTCGCTTCCATGGAAAAGGTTTTTATTTGATATTACGTGAGAAAGTCATCACTCCTAAAATTGCGCTTGAACGATTTACTCGTGGACGCATGTCTCCTCGAAATTTGACTGCACAGACCAACCAATATGGTGTATTTTCAACCCAAAATTAAATTATTTTTAACCTAATCGCCTAAATTATCATTTCTGGCTGTACCATATTGCGTTATTATAGTTTTTTTTTATTTAATTATTTAAAGCGAAGCTGTTCTCACCTAGATAAAATTGAAACTGCTGTTTTTCGGAGGCAAGAGTAATGCCGGGTGCGGTAAGTCAGGTACTGTAGGTGAAAATATTTTAACTAAATTTTTCTGTGCTAATCAGTTTTGATAGATTTATGTGTTCATGACTAAATTTTTTCCAAAAAGTAGATCTCAATTTCGAACATTTTGCGTCGCATTTTCTTCAACAAATGCTTTTCAACGAGAATTTTTTCACAGATTTGCAGTTATAAATTCGGAATAAATTGATGACAAAAATCGTATACCTCGTGTGTCATAAAATACTGTACGACTATCAATTGCAGACCGTAAATCAATGTCATTCAGATTATTGATCAGTTTTTTGGTGATACTATGGACGTTATCATATAGGGTACAGAAAACGTACTTCGCTAAATCCAACGATAGAAAAAACTCTCTTGTCTTTTAACCTGCTCTAACTTTCGGATCTATGATTTCCATTCACCCATTCAGCATGATGATTTGAGAAGAATACGACCATTATTGAATAGAAATGAATGCCTTCAATGGCTGTAGTAAATTTCATGAATGAAATTGCTCAGTCTATTGAAAAATATTTGGCCATCTCGCTTGGATGACAGCCTCGATAAAATAACGAATGGAGTATGCTAGTGAAGTTATAAAAAGAGAGATGAGTTCGCCATGCATCAAATGAAAATCTTCGACCCAAAATTTCCATGCTAAAATCCATTATTCAAAGTGTCCACGTGATAATCTCTGTTTTTTAAGTGTCCATCAATCAACTGATATGTATGCTTGAAGATCCATTTCTTAAAATGTTTACTTGAAGATTCGTTTCTAAAAATTTTCACTTGAAGATCCATTTCTTAAAATGTTAGCTTGAAGATCAGTCACCTGACATGAATGCTGGAAGATCCGTTTCCTAAAGTATTCACTCGAAGAGCTGTTTCTTAAAACGTTCTCGTGAAGATCCGTTCCTTTAAGTTGTTTGCTTGAAGATTAGTCACCTACAATGACCCCGAGAAGATTCATAACCATCGCTTTCTTCATTGCACTTTAATTTTGAGTTAAAAGTACAGCATATTGGTCTGTTTCTCATTTTAAGGATCCATTTGCGAGTAAATCGTTCAACTGAAATTTTAGGAGTGATGACTATCCCCCTTAAAATCAAATTCAGAGCCTTTTACACGATGGCGACTGGACTGCAATAAGGCAGGATCCATGATAAAAAAAGTGATAAACAATACTTGTCCTTTTACATGGTGCCGACTGCACAGCTAAATGGAGGGATGCATACAGAAAAGTGAGACAAGAAATCTTTACTCCTTTCTTAGCATGGTAGGCTTTTATCTCGAAATTTAATTCCAGGCAACGCGCATCAGATGTTTTTTCGGAAGAAAGGCCATTCGATCATATCTTGCGGCCTAAGAACAGGTGTACATAATACATAAGTGTGGTAGACACACTGAAGTGAAGAGAAGTGCGATAGAGGGCGGAGAAATCAACAGGTGCTTTTTAATAGCCCATTTCAAAGTTACTGATAGGAATTTTGTAATCAAAAATGTCTATGTGCTATTATGCCAATTCTATACGAGTTATTTTACATTTTTTTTAAAAAGTGACCAATTTTATTAGTATTTTTTCGAGTTTACATTTTCAGTAATTTCGCAATTTATTTAGAACGAATACGACAAAAAAGAAGAATGAAGTGAAATGAAATAACTTGGAATAGCAAGAGTCGAGTTTGTCTATCTGAAGACAAGTGAGATCGCTCAAAATTTGTGTTTCAAGAGAGTACTGAAGCATTGTCCAGTGAAAAATAACGCTCATCGCTGGTAGTTATTGTACGGACCATGTTTATATTCATATACGAAAACAACCTTGTCAGTTGACATTTACCGTGAGTAGTTTCTATTAAATGAAGTTGAATAGGTCACTGCAAAAAAGAAATAGAGTAGGTAGGACGCACGGGTAAATGAGGCAGGGGTAGAGAAAGAAGGGATAGAGCGGCCAAAGTAGAGGCGGTAGAAGATAGAGTTAGCAGGGTTTTAGTAGGCAAAGATAGGGTTAGGAGTTGAAGCCGGAACAGACAACCGTCTAATACTTCATTCACAAATCATCCACTTCCTCTAAAGTTCCCAAATACTGCTGATGAATGTTTCGTAGGAAGTCATTATCGTACCAAACATGGTAAAACTCTTGCATGTCGTGTTGCTTCTGTCATGCAGCGTAAAGAGGTGTTAAGTGATTTGCCAGTGCAGTTTTGAACAGTTAGAAAATTACGAGACCACATCGCTGACGACAGTTTCACACCTACTGATGATGAACTCATGAAGTACAAAGCTGCTGATGGTTTTACACG
This sequence comes from Platorchestia sp. MABIK, assembly GCA_014220935.1. Taxonomy (NCBI): domain Eukaryota; kingdom Metazoa; phylum Arthropoda; class Malacostraca; order Amphipoda; family Talitridae; genus Platorchestia; species Platorchestia sp. MABIK. Next base: position 249,878 of record JACJUY010000313.1, read on the forward strand.
TCTCAGCGAAAACAATATAACACGTCTCAGCTATAACGTCAGCAGTATATGCGTTGATGTGGACATTTTTAAAATCACTTGGTTAATATTTCTAGCATCTCAAAATCCTTTAACGTTGTCATAGCGCCGTTTTGCTATAATAGCAGTTGGGTGGTGCGTAGTAGTTTTGAGGTGTAGTGCTGGAGGGATATACAGTACAATACGGCCACTTGGCCGGACTGAGATACGTTTGAAAAGACCCCCAACTTTTCAGAGAAGAGAGTGACGCGTAATGCTTTTGGCCAAGTGTTCTCGTTGAAAAATTTTCATCTGCTTTGTTTCAATTCCGCTTTTAGTCTAAGGTAATTTTGTGTTTATGAATCAGATTTATGAATTGCAATTCAAAAGGGGCTGTGCAACATTTGTAAGGGAACATGCATTCAAATTCGTAAATTTTTGTGTAGGAGGGATAGAAAGACACAAAGGATAGAAATAAAAATTTAATAAGAAAACGCGTGTCATTGATGTCCTTCCCACGCATCGCAGTTCGTCACAAAGCATGACGTTGGATGAGCGAATGTCGTATTGCTGCAAAAAGAAAATTTACAGGGTATAAAAGAAGCAACATCGGTAGGTACCGCAGCATTCCGTCCACGAGAGCCCAACTGAGCTTAGCCGCAGACGAAGTTTCAAGTAAGTTGTTTAGTTACAAGTTACAATGTTACAAGTCTTTAGTTACAATATTACAAGTTGGCAATGTCACAAGTTTTTAGTTATAATATTGCATGTCATCAAAAAATCTTGATTCTTGAATCCAGGTAAGCTTGTGCATCGGAAAGTAAATTAATTTGATTGTTCGCCAATTTTGAGTTAAGTTCGCAAAGTTTATTCTGAGCATCCAAAAATTTTCAGCACAACTATTCTGCACATCCGCAAAATTTGTACTGTACATCAACAAATTTTGAGCTTTGTCTGAAGATTTAGTTTGAGCATCCGTAAATTTTGATATCAATGTTCAAGCTTCATCTGGGAGTCGGTAAATTATGTCTCGAGGCCGCTAATTTTAAACTCCATTACCAAAAATTTCGCGAACCAGTACGAAAGTGTTACACAACAAGCTCGCATATTTACAAAACACTAAGAACGCACAATGTTGGTTTCATATTACCATGGATTCTACACCTAGGTTATGATGAAGAGTTTAACTGCATCTTCTTTTTTACTGCACTCAAAAAAAAATCTGTACTTTTAATTTCTGTAGAAGTACACGAAACACAATGAGTGCATTAACCATGATGTTTGCAAGAAGATCTCCTTCATTGAATAAGATATTCCTAATTTCCCATTTTTGTCGTACAGAAAATTCGAACGGAGAATTCTTGAAAGTTTTGACATCAACGAATTTCGAAATGGTGAGTGGAGTCCGAGATTTTTTTTTGTAGTATACTCATGTCATTCCATGTTGACAAACGATAATTAAACAGTGTTATCAAATATACGAAACATTCGATGGCAAAAGCAGGGCTTGGTTCAGCACAACAAAATTAAGGAGTATATTCATTACTCTTTTAACACATTGTATGGGGATTTTTATTCCTCATATTATGTGTGTTTGAAATAACTCAATTTTAAAATCGTACTTCAATTTAGCTTGAGAACATTTTATGCTTGCTCAGTACTATTCAGTTCTCAGTATTGTGCATTACCTTTCACCTCAGAAAGTTCGTTCATTCACGATTGTTAGAGATGGAATCTTTTGCCGAGTAAAAGTTTCAATGAATAAAGATCGCAAACCTCCTATTCAACGTATTCGATATCCTATACATCAGTAACCATAGCAACACACATTCGCGATGCACCGAAGGCACTATACAATTAATTACTCGTCGAAATAAATGCACTCATGCTAGAGAGAGCCTGTGACTCAGAGTAACTTCACATCTTGAATGCAACGGTGGATATAGTCTTGAAATATTGAGTCAACATTGTGCCAGAGAAAGTTGCCCACGTAACTCTGATCGTTTAACACACTTTTTCACCTGAGTTCTTCTAAAATTAGGATTGCGTTGTGTGAATCTCACAACTCTGTGGTTAATCGTTTGTGGCACGGATCATCATTTGATGGGAATTTATTTGATACATGATACGTTTAACACTACGTGCTGCCAGGGAAAGACGTCGCTGCTGGTGGTCGTCCTGGTGGCGATGCTGTGTGCAGATCGAGCAGACCTACGGGCAGACCTGGGAGGCGCTCCTGCCAGGCTTGGTGAACCAGCTGTCTTCGTGAGTCATTGCTTTCTTTGGTGTGTTAAGGAAATTAAAAAGTTCTGAGCTACAAAAATTACGCGGCCACCTTTTGCTTGAGTTCATGGGGCCTTGTTCAAAAAATTGGCTTCTTGAATCACGCTGAATTGAAACCGCAAGTGAACATTACCAGTTCTATAGCTGTAAGAAGACTTACTTCATAAGCTTCAGTATTTAAAAGAGACGTGGTCTAAGCCTGATCACAAAGTCCAAGTCAGTCTTCATTCCCAAAGTATGGAATTTGTGTCAGTGAAATCTAATGAAAATTATTTTCCGCTATCGAAAGGGGAGAAGCAATTTTGTATGGCGTTCGTTGGTTTCTGCAGGCTGTGGAGCAGTGGCAGCATTAACCTCTTCGGCAACAAGTGCCACTTCTCACAACGGCCAACAGTCCGTCGCCTTAAGTTGTACTGGAAAGCCAAGCTTTCGTGTCCTGGAATCGGCCCCATGAGATGATACTGTGAGTTGAGTTTTTCGAGCTCCGTTGCTTTTTTCCATACTTCTTTTGTCAGATTATATCATTTTTCGTTGGTTGTGTCTTTTGGCAGTCGTATTCTCCATTGCCAAGCCATGCCATGTGATAGGCAATAATGATAATGGTGATGTCAATGACGAAACAGTTAATTTATTAATAAGTTAATTTATTAAACATGAATTTATACTTATGAAATTCACAATGAAAGAAATAGAGAAGAAGTACTTTAAAAACATTTACTCTGAACGTTTCGAGCCTAGGCTCATTCTCAACAAAAAAGTCTGCAATTAAAATGATAAACAAGTCATTACACCCAAAATTTCAGAAGCGCAGAATATAAACACGAAAAACAAACAAATAAACAGACAAACAAAAAATATAATTACTTGTAATTTATCGGTTGACTATTTTCAGAGGGTATGCACTCTGCATTTCGTTGAGAGATGGTTTGAGTTTATGAATGAATAACGACTCTAAAATACGTAGGTCTAAGTTGGCGGTACATGTATCTAATATTTTTAATTTGCTAATGTCATTAATCTGTTCACAGGAATCATTGCTACAATGTTGTCTGATACTAGAATGAGGAGGAGAGGTGAGCAAGCGACCAGTACGATGACTTTGACCTGCAATTCTAGTATCAGACAACATTGTAGCAATGATTCCTGTGAACAGATTATTGATATTAGCAAATTTAAAATATTAGATACATGTACCGCCAACTTAGACCTACGTATTTTAGAGTCGTTATTCATTCATAAACTCAAATTGTCTCTCAACGAAATGCAGAGTGCATACCCTCTGAAAATAGTCAACCGATAAATTACTAGTAATTATATTTTTTTGTTTGTTTGTTTATTTGTTTGTTTTTCATGTTTATATTCTGCGCTTCTGAAATTTTGGGTGTACTGACTTGTTCATCATTTTAATTGCAGACTTTTTTGTTGAGAATGAGCCTAGGCTCGAAACGGTTTGAGTAAATGTTTTTAAAGTACTTCTTCTCTATTTCTTTCATTGTGAATTTGTTTCGCAAAATAGATTTTCCTTTATGAAATTCATTAATGAAAATATTAGCGGGAGTAAAATAAGAGTTTAACCATCGTACAATTTAAACTAAATAAAAATGTAATAATACTGAAAATCACAAAAAGAATAATTCGAACACGGTGCAAGAAAAATTTCTCTATTCTTCGTCACCAATATAAAAAGGTCAGCATTTCACGATTCATCCCGCTATCTCACCCGATCCAACATATCATCATGCAGCATATAAAGATGTTTGCAACATTTTTATGGCGTGGGAGTGAGCCAAAAATAGCTTGTAGTTTTCTCTCAAATTCTGCACTAAACAAAAGTGGGTGATTAAAGACGACTTGTAATTGTTTAGGTTTGCTCTTGTGTGGTGCTTGGAACAACAGAAATAAAAGTTTTCAGCGAAAATTGAATGAGGCGTAAAATCTGTGCGTTTAGGTAAAACTTTTCTTGAAACTCTTGGTAAAATGGTTTTATTCGAAGGTTACTCAATTAAATACATAATTTGTTTTGAGCTAGAATTTTCACAGAACTTTAACCTAATTCAAGTAGCATACAGTTTGCTAAATCTTGGCTCATTCTATTGCAATCTGGCGAGCTGAGACAAATTTTAGACTATCATTGCTGTTTATACCTATTTTGTTATTTCCGACAGGGTTTATACGAGTATCAGCAGAAGCTGCTTTTATTAAACATTCTTGTTATAAGCTTGATCATTGCATCATAAGCTGTTTAAATTAAGCCTGAAATTAATTTTTCATAAACTGCGTAGACATAACGAAGATTAGTATTCTAAAATCATCCTCTATCCTGCATAAAATGTTAGCCTTTGCATCGCTGGAATGGGCTGCTCAGTAATTCTGCGTTGGCTGAACTTATTAATCATAAGACAATGTCATAATAGTGTGCATCGGTTGCTTGTGTCAAAATATATTCCTAAGCTGTACGAGTGTTTAAAATCCTTAGCATGACCTTTGCTTTCAAGTGAGTTGCAAAGAAAGATCTCCTAAATTCTTAAAAAAGCGCATCTATGATTTCATCGAAGCAGATGAAGGCGGAAATTGTAAGCACCCACAACAAACAGATTAATATTTTCTGCTAATTTTCAAGAGTATGCTTGAAGATAAGCTTAATTTTAGTTCGAGGTGAACACAAGTTTAGTTTTTCTTTGGTATTTTTACAAATAGTGTTACGAAATGTTACAAATGAGCCGCTAAATTGCGCGTTCGTCCCCTGCACATCAGAAGGGCTTACACTATTGTAATTTGATACAACTAATCAAAATATACATGAGAAGAATTGAACTACATCTAACAAAAAAATGAACATAGGTAAAAAAAATACCCTTGCAAATAACAGCTGTAAATGCAGGTGATTTAAACGGAGCTCTGTTGTAAAAATTCAACCGCTCAAAGTTCAAAGTCCGAAGTGTTCAACCGCTTTGCTGCGCCAGCCAAGCTGCAGCTTGTTTCTCGGTCACCAGGCCGGCGGCTTTTGTCTGATTCAAGAAATATCGGGCTGCGCAGGCGACTGCTTTAGATCGCTTTTAATTCTACCTGGAAATCAGGTTAAGAAATACTTTACTGAACGAACAATGAGGATTTACGTCGTGGAAAATCAAATCAAACAAGCATTGCACAATTTTCGCTGAAAACTTTTATTTCTGTTGTTCCAAGTACCACACAAGAGCAAACCTAAGCAATTACAAAGGATCAATCTGGCAAAAATTTCACATTTGAGTTACAATCGCACCTCACCTGATCCCTTGAAAAGGGTCAGTAGGTTGTTGTTCATGAAACATATTTCGTGAGAATAAGGGTCACGACGTTAAGCACATCGCTGAGGACATTTCCACACCTACTGATGATCAACTCATGAAATACAAAGCTGCTGATTTTTCCTTACGTCTCAGCTATCAAAATATATGTTTTTAAGTTTCTTACGTTAATGTGAACATTTTTGAAATCATTAGATTAATTTCTATAGCATGACAAATTCTCTTATTTTATCACAGTTGTTTTGCTATTGCAGCAGTTGGCAGGTACGTAGTAGTTTCGAGTGTGAAAAAAATCTCCCTGCGGGATTGACTTTTTTCTGAGACCGTTATCGCCCATGTGCTAGTTTCCTCGGAGAGTGTTTCAGCTAGTTCTAACCTGGCTCACTTGCCATCGACCTGTACAGACGCTTCTTGGTTCTTGCCCATGATTGACTCCTTTGCCTCGACTTTTCCTTGGACGGACCTTTTTTTCCCTTGGTGGCGTGAGGGGGTTTCCACTCAGCATTTCTCTGTACGATATTTCGCCTTGGGGGAGCTTGATTGGAGATTCGCGGGATCAGGGTTATAATTTTGGTTTGACGTATTTCAATTTCTATTGATTCTCTATTGGCGGGGAATTAGGGTTGTTTATTTAACTTAAATACTTCTTGACGAGTTCTCCTCAACCTGCGTCCTCCCAGCTCGCTTATTTTACTAGTGATAGCACTTTGCTTGTCTGGAGGGCGATTTTACGGTTCTCACTTACGACAATTGCTTCTGTCGATTTTTGAATATCTTACTTGATATTTCTTGACTTTATTGGTTCGTCTGCCGTCCTTCATACTGTCTGGAAGTTGTTTACCCACTAAGGCCACCCTTTCCTCAGAATGGGTAAACTGTACCTATAGTGAATTTGAGAAGTTGAGCATAATTGAAGTTCTGAACTGTAATTTAGCAAATCGTCAACATACTGAATTCCTTTTCTTCTCTTCCCAAAAAGTATTCCTTTTGGTCCTGTCTACGGCTGCGGACCTGAGTCAACCTGGTCAACTGTGTCTTACCACAAGGTACTAATACCAGATTACTCTAAATCTTCTTGTAACTATAATTCGAATTCATCAATACCATGATTGACCACAACATTGTTATTTATTTGTCCAGCTCCTCCCGCGATCGGCAGGCGAATGTCAACCGGTCCACCTCCTAAAAAACTAGTGCCAATCTTGTCTTCAGCTACATGCTGACAGTCCGCTGTACGGACCGGGAGAAGGCCCACGAGCTCTGCAGAACTGGAAGGCTTTCACCTTTTAACCTTTTAACCGTCATTGGCAAGTGATTTGTTGCATCGTTAATATGTTGTAGGTTTTAATCCGGCGGCGAAGTCGACCCGAGGTGCCAGGTGGCCAAGTCTTTTTAACGTCGGCTTTAAATTGAGTAAACTTGCGCATAAAGTAGCTCTTTTTGGATGACCTTATCTGATTTGTCACTTAGTTTCTGAATCAGTTATATGTTTCTCGAGATATTCGCCCTTCGTAAAGGAGGGCTAGGGACGCTTGACGTTTCTTTATATTTATCACGATGTGTCCAGTAATCCAGGGCTTTTGTTCATTTTTCGGGTAATTGTACGGGTTACAATTGGGCAACACTGATTGTATGCGACCATTATTGTTTCAGTCAACTTTACTACTGCTTCATTAATGCTCGCTGCATTATTGTGTTGAAACAAGTGCAGTGTTGGTATTGATTCTTCTAGAACGGTGCGCATTTCTTCTAAACTTGATTTGTTTACTTTGCGATATGAGTAGGTTTCAGCCCGTGGCTTGGTGCAAGCAATATAGAAATTTTTCTTAACAAGAAAGACTGGAAAATGATCTGATAAGTCAGAAGTAATGATTCCAGAAAGAAAATCACTTGTGTCTGTCATAAAGAAATTGTCAAGCAGCGTTCCAGATTCCGGGGTTATTCGTGTAGGCTTGGTGATAATCGGAAGGAAAGATTGAGACTGAAAGGCTGTTAGGAAATTAGAGATTGGTTCACAGCTTTCATGTTTCAGTAGATCAAAATTGAAGTCACCGCATATTATTACGTCATTGTATAAGGACCTGTTGAACTGAGAAATAATACGATTTAGTTCATTTAGGAAGGATATAGGACAGGCTGTAGGAGGCCTATACACCGTTCCAAGCCCAATGCTTTTACCATCTCTAGACAGTTCTACGAAGAGTGATTCTATATGATCCTGATTCATTGATGCACCCGCTATGATTCTCGAGTCTATGTGGTTAGATATATATGTACTGATGCCTCCGCCTCGCTGGTTTTTTCGTAGCGAATGGTAACTATGATAATTTTCAAATCGAATCATGTCTTTGCTCGAGTCATCTAGCCAGCTTTCGGTGAAGCTAATCACGTCTAGGTTATATTTAAGTTCAGAAATAGCACATTGCATCTCTTCCAATTTTGAATAGAGTTCCAACACAGGAGTGAGAAATCATGGCGAGTTATTCGTATGGTTTCGTTGAATTTTGATATATTAGTATACCTTCAGTCTTCAGAGTCGTGTAGGTTTGGACATATTCTGTTCAAATGATTGAGATCTGGGTCGATTTCGTCGAAGATATCAGCGTGATCAGCCATTTAAAATTAGTAAACAGTAAGAAGTAGGTATTCTATAGCTTACAAACGAAAAACAGAGTCACGCTTAAAGGGATGTTCCTGTCTAAAAAACTAGCTTATAGAGTATAAGAGAATAGAGTCGAAAATCTAGCGCGATTTCGTGAGTACACACAAAATTCAGTCCATGAGCGAATAATATTGGAGTTCAATATCACAATATTCATGCAAACAGATTGCTGAGGGCGTTTTCACAAGTTCACATACAGCAGGTAATAAGTTTTAAAGATATGACGACAATGATATAATCAGCTAATATGGTTTATGCGGAATAACAGCTTTAGTGGTAAAAGAAGAAAAATTCACAGGAATATTGGTAGGTGATAATATTGGTAATATTGCTGATTGCGTTGTTACCGAAGTTCACACACAGCTGTCATAAATGTTTACACACACATCTGTTATACATTTGTCAAGACTGAGGTTAAACTGATGTCTAATTGAGATGAAACTGACATGATACCTAATTGAGGTGAAACTGACATGAAATCTAATTGAGGTGATCACCCAGTCTAGTCACCCATGACCTGTTTCGATGACATGTTCAGTTGTAGCATCAGGTATTGCTCGAAGTCTTCTGGCGTGCTGATCTGGCGGCGTCTTGAATCTGGGTTTCCGGGGTGAGATACGAAGATGTTTCCGTCCTGTGTTCTCGGGATTCCAATTTTCTCCGGGAATTTCCTTTTGGCCATTCTCAGAATGTACATGGCGTTAGCTCGTGAAGATATCAGGTATTTATTTATGAAGAAATTTGGTTTCTTTTCTCGGCAGGCGGTCATACTTTCACGTTTCTTGTTATAATGTTTTAATTCAAATGCAATGTTTCTTCGATTTATGTTCCCAGTTACTGGTTTTTTACCCATTCTGGTAGCTGACGTGATGTCACTGTTGCAGAGGTAAACGTTGATTTTGTCCTTCAGGAACTGGCAGACTGTTTCTGTACAGATTTCGCTTGTGTGAGATTGCGGTAGTTCCCTTCCAGAAATGACGAGTGTGCATTTTTTGTCTTCTATCTCTCGGCGCTGATCATTTTTTTAAAATTGGTCGAGACGGGAGGCTAAGCTATCTATTTTCTTTTTTTGTTCTTCAAGAATTTCCTTGTGCTCTGCTTCTTTTCCCGATATTGTTTCAAATAGTGTTTTAAAGTTGCTTATTTCATTTCGCATTTTATCAATATCACTATTAAATTTTGTCATCACTGAGTCGAAGTATTTTATTAGTACAGAAACCACTTCCTTGCCGTCTTTCGTTAGGCTAGACACATCAGGATATTGACCAAACTTCGGCTGAAACTCACTGCTATTGTTGCTGGTGGTGTTGGTACTGCATCGCTTGTTAGGCGCCATCTTGAAGATTATTGAATTGGTTCGGTACCTTGTGTAGATGAGGGTTGGAGTTCGGTTCCTTGTGTAGATGAGGGTTGAGCACTTGCGCACTTTTGTGATGGAGTGTTATACTCTTGGTTTGAGGACTTTTTTTGTATGGTGTGTTTAAATCACATTTGAATCCTCATGATGGCGTGAGTGGGTACCCATTTAGTACATCCTTTCTAACAGTAGGCACTTTGTTTCGGAGCGAGCGTAACGCACATCCTTCCCACACGGAGTCTCGAAAGACACTTCAGTTATGAATAAATATCAGTTGTTGGTGCAGAACCAGTGAATTAAAGAACCTAAAAGTACCCTGTTGCTAATGTATGATAAAAATGACTCTGACGTTTAAGTGTTAATTTGTTTTACGAAGCCAAAAGCGCAATAATATTATCGGACTTGGCTATTTTAACACTGTTTTAAGAGCGTGCAACTAATAAAATATGTTTTAGACATTAACACAACTACTCTACTTAAACCCTTGTCACATTAACCTAAATCATTCATGGCGACATAATTAAAGTAAACTGGCTTCCGTTTTCGCCATCTGAGGTGTAGTGGTTGGAGGAATATACACATAAGGACACTTGACCGAACATTGAAATACTTTTGAAAAGACCTTAAACTTTTCAAAGAGGAGAGTGACGCATAATGCTTCAAGCCAAGCCCTCTAGTTGGAAAATTTACATCTGTTTTGTTTCAATTCCGCATTTATTCTAAGGGATTTTTATGACATAAATCAGATTTATGAATTGCAATTCAAAAGGGGCTGTGCAACATTTATAAGGGAAAATGCATTCAAATTCATAAATTATTGAGTAGGTAGGTTAAAGAGACACAAAGGGTAGAAATGAATTCTAAATTTGAATAGGCACGGCATAAAAGTCCCTCCCACGCGTCGCAGCGCGGCACAAAGCATGGCGTTGAATGAGCGAATGACGCATTGCTGCCAAATGTAACTTTACAGGGTATAAAAGAAGGAACATCGATAGGTACCGCAGCATTCCGTCCACGAGAGCCCAACTGAGCTTAGCCGCAAACGAAGCTTTTCAAGTGAGTTGCTAAGTTACGAGTTACAAAATAACAAGAACTTAGTTACAATGTTACAAGTCTTCCAATGATCTTGATTCCTAAATCCAGGCAAGCTTAAGCATCGGAAAGTATAATTTAAGTTTTCGCCAATTTTGAGGTAAGTTCGCAAGGTTTATTCTGTGCGTCGGGAAATTCTCAGTACGACTATTCTGCACATCCGCAAAGTTTATTCTGTTCATCACAATATTTTGAGCTTTGTCCAGAAGGTTTAGTTTGAGCATCCGAAAATTTCGAGTTTAGTGTTCCCGCTTAATTTGAGTATTCGCAAATTTTATCAGGGGGCCACTAATTTTCAACTCATTTACCAAAACTTCCCAGTACCAGTACGAAAGCGCTATATAACCACCTTGCATATTTACAGAACAGATTAGAAGTTACAATGTTAGTTTCAAATTACCATAGATTCCAGAGATAGGTTATCATGAAGAGTTTATTTCGGTCTTTTTTTCATTGTTGTAAAAAAAAGTTCTTTTTATTTCTGGAAATTTACTGGAAATGCAATGAGCGCATTAACCATTTGGTTTGCAAGTCATTAGTGTGTTCCACTTATTCCACTTATAGGTTATCGGAAAATTGACTGCTGTCGTGAAGAGTAACATCCAGAGGATTTTGACCGCATTTACTCCAGTGAGGCGATGTAATTTTGTAAATAATTCCATAAGCTTACCGAAATTAGTGCCCTCATGTCAATCACGAATTATGTCATTCATTTCACTACCTCAGTGGCTATATTTTTTGTAATTATTTTATTTTCCATGACAGTTGTGTTTTCAATACTGAATTTCAACGCGTGACAAATACATTTTAGATTTTCGTTTTCTTTCCCCCTGGAGCTATAAATACTTCCTGTTGGAGCCCAGTAAATCCTTTATTTTGTGACATGGGTTTTTATTTCTTAATCCTGCAGAAAATCAGTACGGAGAACTCTTCCAAGATTTAACATCAATAAATTTCGAAATGGTGAGTGAAGTACGGGGGATTTTTTGCAGCATACTCTCGTCATGCCATGTTGACAAACGATAATTAAACTACGTTAGCAAATAAATGAAACATCCGGTTGTAGAAGTAGAGCTTGAGATTCCATTGCAAAGTCATGGGCTATATTCTTTACTCTACCAACACATTGTATGGGGTTTTTATTGGTGATATTATACGTGTATAAGCTCACCGTCAATTTCAAAAGTCAACTTCAATTTAACTTGAGAACGATTTGATGCCAATTTTTCAGTATAATGCATTACCTTACACCTCTGAAACTACGATCATGCTCGGTTGTTGGAGTTGGAATTTTTTGCGGCGTAAGAGTTTTAAATACTTCTAAAATTAGGATTGCGTTGTGTGAGTCTCATAACTCTGTGGTTAATTGTTTGTGGTACGTTTCATCATTTCACGGGAATTAATTTGATACATGATACGTTTGACGCTACGTGCTGCCAGGGAAAGACGTCGCTGCTGGTGGTCGTCCTGGTGGCGATGCTGTGTGCAGAGCAGACGTACGGGCAGACCTGGGAGTCACTCTTGCCAGGCTTGGTGAACCCGCTGTCCTCGTGAGTCATCGCTTGCTTTGGTGTGATAAGGAAATTGAAAAGTTCTAAGCAGCAAAAATTTACGCAACGAGTTTTTCAGATGGTTTATGAAGCCTTTTTCGAAAAATAGGCTTTGCAAATTATACTGAAATAATGCAGTGAATAAACATTACTAGTTCTATTACGGTAAAAGGACTAACTTCTTAAGCGTCAAGATTTAAAAGAGATGTGGTTGAACTCATAACAATATTCAAGTCAGTCTTGACTCTCTTAGTATGGAATTTCTGTAAGTGAAATTTAATGAAAACTATTTTCCGCTGTCGCAGAGGATGAAACAATTTTTCATGAATTGCGTTGGTTTCTACAGGCTGCAGGGCAGTGGTACGAGTGGCCGCATTACCTTCTACGGCAACGAGTGCAATTACAAAGTAAAAGCACTAGCCAACCCCGTTCTGTTGAACTGGGTAGCCGAGTTTTGGTGTCCTGGAATGAGTGCCTTAAGAGTATCCTGTGAGTTGAATTTTTCGAGCCAAGATTGCGTGATTTCAAACTCTCCATTGTCAGGTTATGTCATATGGCAGACATTAATGATGATGGTGATATCAGTGATGAAATAGTATAAAATATTTACTATATATGAATTTCTGCTGGTATGATGAAACAATTGTAATAGTATCAGTACTAAAATAAATATGTAATCCTTATATAGCTCGACTGAATCAAGAATGAATAATACTGAAAATCACAAAAAAAATGATGGAGGTGAAAGAAAATTGTCTCTGTTCTCCAGCACCGATAAGAAACGCTCAGCATTTCATGATTTATCTTGCAATCTCATCAGATCCAACAGAACGGGAAGTGGCAAGTAAAATTGTTCGCAACATTTAATGGCGTGATGGTGAGCCAAAAATAACCTGCAGTCTTCTCTTAAATTCTGTTCCCAACAAAAGTAAGCGGTTAAAGACGACCTGGTGTTGTTCAGGCTCGCTGTTGTGTTTTGCGTAGAACACAAAAAAAAATTATCTGCGAAAACTGTGCATTGCTTGTATGATTAGATTTCCCACGACCTAAATCAACCATGTTCCTCCACTTACGTGTTTCTTAATCTGATTTTTCAGGTATAAAAAGACGAATCCCAACGAGAGCATTGATTTGCGCCATGGCAGAGTTCATGAACAGAGCAAAAGAGGTCGGCCTGGTGACTGAGGAACAAGCTGCACCTTGGCAGGGGCTGGGAAAGGAAAGCGGCTGAACACTTCTTGCTCGAACGGACTCTCAGGCTACAGAGAATGTACTTCTCTGTGAAGGAATTTTGGCAAACCGATTTCTTGAAATAAGAGCGTGCTTTTTTGAGGACATTAAAATTTCGATTATTCTACTTGGCTTCCATGGTCTTCATTTAATCGCTTAAAAGTAGTCAAAATTCAGCTAGTGTGAACTATCGGTTAGGAAAGAGAGCAACAGAAGTATTTTGATCATTGTCAGATGCGCATGGTAATTTTGCAACAAATTTGTTCATTGTCAGACAGTTAGCAGTTAGGAATTTTTCAAGATGCCGAGGAAAATTTTGGTTTTTGTTTTTCAATATTAATTTGTTTGTTTTTGTGATTCTTTTTGTTTGTTTTCGTTAATACTTATTTGTTTACCATTTGGTTTTCAATACGTAAATTGCAATCTTAGTTTTTTGTTTTATTCATCTTTCCGTAGACATTTCAAGGACACCTTCAGTTTCTCGAATGACCCATCCCAATGACCTGCCTTCAAAGAAACTAGTTGGATTCAGTAATAATCGCACGCGAGCACTGCCCAGTGCACTAATTATATTGCACTAGGTCGAAAAATTTTCCCCACATATTTCAATTCGTCAGTGTAAAACTACTAGTTTTTGAATACTTTTTGATCAGCGCTGTCGAACTTGCAGTTAAAATATTTGGAAATCAAATCCCAAAAGTAAAGTAAATGTTGGGAAAAATAGAACTGGCTCGTCGTTTTTAGAATGTAAGTTTTACTATGTTACTTTTTAAGCACAGTTGGAAATATGACCCAGTCATACATTTTCGCCGAAGCATGCATGTTTTTCGCCGCCTAAGCGATTTAATTACTTGGGCGGCGAAAAACATGCATGCAGGCGGCGAAAAAGTTAGACTGGGGAGTGTTGGAAGTAGGAAGGGAATTTAATCTTTGTCGAGACGTTACTTTTGGCCGTCGCTTCCACGAAATGGTCTCAGTCTAATTTGACGAGCATCCACGAGCCAAAAGAGACTCAGATAGGTCGGTTGACAATTTTTTACCACATTGAACACGTGTTTCTTTGAACCTCATCCATTTTTATGCAACATTAAAGACGACTGTATTGGCATCATGAACTACGTTATGCGACGTTAAAGAAGAATTTGTTTCATATTATACGAATCAATAGGCTTTGCTTCTTAGTGGCTTTAAAAAAACAAGTAATCCCATTTCATCACATACTAACTCGAAATGAAACTGATGACACAAACCATTCATCTGGAATCGGGGAAACATATTATTTTTGAAGATCGATCGATGGCTATGGATCAATGCCATTGAGACCAGCCGCCGGTTTGATAACTGCTTTTGAATTCGGCCCCCGCAAGTCATTCATTTCTGCGGCTCGTACATCAGCTTACAAAGTACAGGGAACGTCATTTCAAAACATGAATAGAGAAGCTCATTTCACCGTCCAATTTCAACAAGCCTTCCTATATTTGATACTATCCAATCTTATAGCCCGCATTAGGTTGCCTTCATTATTGGGAGTGCGAGCGCCGCGAGTGTGTTGGTAAATTTCAGAGATAATTTCCTTTGGTTGTACGTGCGTCGGAATAAAGTCTCGCACAATAATTGGTCCCACAGTTGCCGAGTATGACAGCCGGGTCTACCGGTTGGCCGTGTCTCATGCTGTTGGTCCCACAGTTGCCGAGTATGACAGCCGGGTCTACCGGTTGGCCGTGTCTCATGCTGTTGGTCCCACAGTTGCCGAGTATGACAGCCGGGTCTACCGGTTGACCGTGTCTCATGCTGTTGGTCCCACAGTTGCCGAGTATGACAGCCGGGTCTACCGGTTGACCGTGTCTCATGCTGTCACTAAAGATCACACGAAATTGAGCAGCATTCACATGCTGTGGTACACTTCTGAATAAAATGGGCAAACAAATTTTCACATTTTGTCAATTCCTTTGAAATTTTCATGGCAAAGCTTACTTTAATTAAGTCATTACCAACATTTCTTGCTGTTATTTGCAAGTGTCTCACTTTTACCTATGTTCATTTTCTCGTTAGATCCAGTTCAATTCTTTTCATGTAGGTTGTGTTGTAGTTTTTTGTTGTAGTTTGCTGTCAGTTTTGCTGTTGTAGTTTTGTTGTAGTTTGGACCAAATCATTATGGTGTATGCCCTTCTGATAGGCAGGCCATTTAGGCAATTTAGTAGCTCATTTGTATCATTTTATATGCTTAAAAACACCAAAGAAAAAATTAACTTATCACTGCGAACATAGTCTTGAAAATTAGCTAAAAATAAAAATCTGTTTGTTGCAGGGGTTTGCAATTTCTGGCTTCATTTGCTTCGACGAAATAAGAGATGGACTTTTTTAGAATTCAAAAGACGCTTCTACCTAACTCACTTGAAAACAAAGGTCATGTTAAGGTATTAAAACACGGGTACAGTTTAAGAATAAGATTTAACGCAAACAGCCAGTGTACATTACCATTACATTGTGTTTTAGAAATTAAGTTCAGCCAACGGAGCAATGCTGAGTTGCTCTTGGCAACGATGCAAAGGCCACTCGCGAAGGCATGTTATCCAGGACCGAAAGTATGATTTTAGAATACTGTTCTTCGTCTCGTCTAGGCAGCTTAGAAAAAATATTTTACATTCTTAATCAAAACACTTAATGATGATGTGATTGTCTAGCTTATAATGAGTAGATTCATTTACAGCAACTTCTGCTGATCCTCAAATGAGCCACCGTATAAATAATTAAATGAATATGAACAACCATGATTAACTGCAAGTTGTCTCAGCTCGCCAGATTGCAGGAGAATAAGCCAAGAGTTAGTAAACTGTGTGCTACCTTAATTAAGTCAAATTACAATGGAAAAAACAGCTCATAACCAACCCTGCATATTCCGAATTAAATAAACTTAAAAAATAACATTTTATCACGCGTTTCATAAATAGTTTCACGTAAAGGCAAAGATTTAGTTTAACACAAACGTACAAATTGTTAGAGGACCATTAGTTGAAGAAAAAATCAATTGTTTTTAAGTTTTCGATATTGACTCGAAAAATGAACTTAGCTAAGTCTCATCTGCTGGTGCTTAAAGGCTGCGAAAATTCTTTTACCTTATATCGCGACATAAATGAAAATAACGCAGGAAAAAATCATCACATGTTCTCTCTAGAGTCGAAGTAGTACTGCTGAAACGAGCTGCTGTTCATTTTCGTAACATTTTCAAAACTATTCAAAATAGTTCAGACTTTCATGCTCAAACTGTTTACTAGAGTAAATGAAAAGGAAGTATTTTGCGAGCCCTATCAAAACAGTGCAGATTAGGCGTGGATATGTTAGACAAACATTTACTCGTGAACGACTCCGTTTGATTGAATCCTTCTTTGTTCTTTGTTTGTAATCTGCTAGTGCACACAAAATAGTCAAATTATTTTTATAATATAGATTTGTTCTTAAACCCATAACTCTATCTGCTCTTAGTCTTCATATTCTTAACAACAGTGTTTGGAAAACCATTGCTAATCATTTTCAAAGGAGCAGTGTCCATAAAACTCTTACTACCCTTATTCGAAAGAGCAGTGTACAAAGAAACGTTGCTAGTCGTGTTCAAAAGAGCAGTGTTCATGAAACCATTTCCAGTTCCACTCAAAAGAGCAATATTCGGAATATCATCACTCGTAATTTTCAAAAGAACAGTGTTCATAAAACCATCGCCATCACATTCAAAAGACCAGTGATCATAAAACCATAATATTTGGGATGAATCGATGCCACGTTACACACTAAAAACGCTAAAATTTCTCCCCATTGAGCAGCAAATGGAGAAAAAGTTGTCACCCCTTTAGGGGCAAGACGCAGCAGACGCAGACGCGGTCGATGAAACAAGGCGCTCTCTGCTCAGGTGCGACGCACACCTGCATGATGTAGCCGTGCTGGGGTGGCTGTGGGGGACCACACAATTATAAGCAATTGGTGTAACGGTGCACCTGACTGGCACTTGCAACGTTCTAGCTATTTCGTTCCCTGTAGCTGTCCAAGTCGACTGAAACTGAGTTCTGGATCAATGCCTTTCACAAGCCTCACATTACATCTCGAGAGGAAAGTTGTAATGCTGCTACTTACTTTCACCGTATCGAGAATGAAATATGGGGCACTCATATTTCATTGGTGTTTACGCTGTTGCAAATTTTAGTGTTGAAGTTTTATGTTTCATATATCATTTTGCGTGCCATTGCATATCTATGGCTAAATATTCGCAAGTCTCGTCAACTGTGCATCGGAGTAGATTGACATTCTAATTTTAAAATTTGAAAAGAGATTCATTTGGAATTTTATCGATTTTGATATTGGAGATTAGCGGCAGAAGCTATCCGAGGACAAAACTGTCAAAATGAATTAAATATACGTTAACCTATTTTACGGTTTTCTATATTTTGAATATAATTAATTCATAACATTATTTCAAATGGGATTATTCCGTTGGGTGATTATAGTATATTGTACAATCCTACTAGTTTATCATGAAGGGATCACTAACACAAAATTATTCCAATAATTTCTCGTTAAAAAACTACATTTCCTCAATTTAAATGAGTTTTGTAGGTTCACAAATACACAATTTCTGAAATAAGTCTTCAAGATCAAAAAGACTTACCATGCCGTGAGTGACGCACTTCCCTACACACACCCGGACGCCTGTGAAAAAAAGTGGAAACAGTTACACTTTTCATCAAAATAAATGTCTTAAATTTTATAACAAAATCATATCACATCTGACTCGCGAATGTTTTTCGTTGGATCCACCTTCACAAAAACAGTTACAGATCGAAATATCTTCACAGGCTTCTGCTAAACTTAGACGACTGAAAGCTAGCTGTTTATTTTAGCTTCGAGATCTCATTGTATTCAGAAAAACCTACCGATGTTAGCTACTTGCAATTTCGGAATTCAGTATTCTTGTGGATGGAAATTCCACAAACTTGGCTTTTTCGATAGCTTTGTTCTTCATTAAGATGATAGAGACATAATAACAAATACCAATTATTTAAATATCGGGATGGAAATTTTCGAGCGCTATTTAACGATGATTTAGTAACTCTGAAAGAATGGGTTGGTATAAATGTCAGTGCCACATTACATTTACCCGCATTCCTATTGCTTAGAAGAATTCACAAGTAAAATATTTAAATTCACATTTACGGAAATTTACTTTCAAGCCAATTTCAAATAATATAAGAAGCAAAATCACACCAAGGTTCAGATTCACTAATTCACAACAGAAGGCCTAGTTTGGTTGAAGAAATGTGGAATTAACTTATGCTTGTCGTAATAGCTGTCTCGTAATTCTAAAAAGGTCACAATTAGATTGGTTCCTAGAAATGGTGCGTCTATCACACGAGAAGATGAACTGATATGTACGCTGAGGGATCCAGAATTCATGTGTGTTGATGGACTATTTGTGATGTATGATATACTATTCCCGGCAGATGACGTACAATGTAGTACTATTCGTATTGGATGATGCACAATTTCTGGTAGATGATGTGCTATTCATGTCTCTTAGTAAACTGTTCGTACTGGATGATGGTTATTCCTCGTTAAAGGTTATCCGTGCCTTTAAAGGGCATATTCATGCTGGATGACGAATAACCACCTCAGGGTGACGCCATTTTAGTTCTCGCACAGAAAATTCCACTCAAATGTATGAGTCGAGGTTTCATGGCACAGATTTGAACCTATTGTATCTTATACGAAAACGTACAAGACGCACATGCGCGAATGAAATTTACGTACAGTGAATGAAGTTCACGCACACACACGTTTAAAAAGCTATCTTGTCTTACCATCGGCATCGACCTTCGCTTCGTCGTAACCGTACTGAAAAAAGACATCAGATTGATATAGCAATTAAAGTTTCAGCAAATGACGAGTTCAATGTTACATTCTACATCAACACTATCTTCAATACAAAAATTACCTCTTACGGAATTTCTTGTTCAAAATTGGAAATTAAATCAACGAGGCTATTAAAATTAAAAACAATTCCTATTATTCTATCCCTTATTTTATATCTGTATAGAAATAAATATGCGGATAGTAACAAATATATGTTTGGTAACACAATGTCATATCAGTCCACGAAGCAAATTCGTGTGTTGACATATTTTTAACGCATAGGATTTAATAAAAAATTCTGATTTTCTACAACCACAAGTACCGAAACAGTGGATAGTTTCGTCGTGCTTGCTGCGAGACATAGTGAATATTTTCTTGGTCTTTTTCATGTTGTTTCAGCGGCAATCTTCAGCTTCCATTTTGTTGAGCTACTTTCAGTTGAATGTCACAGCTCTTATCCTTGCAAAAACGCAATTTTTCTTAAAAATGATGATCTTAACAATTTTGCTGCTGCAGCTAAAGCTGAAGTTTAATATTCAACTCAAATTTAAAATCAATTATAGTTATCAATGTTGAAAATGGCAAGCATTAACTGAATCGTGCCTTAATTTAGTTTTGATCAAGTGTTTGTGAAAATTGAGTTTCTGACTGCTGGTCGGTCAGCAGTATAATGAAAATACCCTCAGTGACCACCGGTGGCTCACGTGTCAGTCGAAGTGTTAATAGGTAGAAATTTGGGATTTTCTTCTAAGACATTGCATTAGGGCTCTTCTCTAATAATGTTGGCCACTTGCCATGACTCTGAGTCGTATCTGCATTGTCTTTCATTCGAATCAAAGTCCAACTGAGAGAATAAAATTGAACTTTGTGGCTGTAACACTTTTCACTCATGCGGTTTGGTTCAAATTTTATCGTTGCGATGAGTGAATGAGTTAAATGCCATAAATTTAAACGTCTCACATGCCAACTCGAGCACTTTCCGTTCTTTGGTGCACGGTTAATGAAAGAATAAAATGTCATTAATCATAAAATGTCAAGGATGAATGAACCTAAAAGGGCTAGGAAAATTTTGTTTCTACTTTCTAACTTTGTTATTTGGTCATTATTTTGAGACAGAAGTGACGCCGGGTGGTTTACATCGAAAGCGAATTTGACCGAGCAACGCGTTGTTCTCGTTACACCTAACAAAACTAGTTAATCGCATTTACGTGTTTCCAAAATTTAAATTTAAAAGTTTAAAAAAGTTTTCTCCAAACTCAGAACATCGGATTTAAAAAGGTTTAAAAACTTCTTCAAATTTAAAACATGAGAAAAACTTGATGGGTATTTTTAAAATTAGCACCTGTGATAAACTTGGGTGTCATCAGATTCTGTACTTACCGTTTCACAGGGCGGCGGCACAGCCAGGGCGGTGCACACGAGCAAAATGAGGCCAAGGAATAAGATCTTCATGGCTGCCATATTGGGACAGGGTGTTGATCTGAGTCATCAAGGAAACAAGATTACTTAGTTGATATTTACTTTTGAAAACAGTAATAGAAGGTATGACAATCATGTTGAAAATACTTAAAAGTGCATCGATAAAACTTGTTTATTCATAATTTTATTAGGGTATTAGTTTTGTTTGTTCATCGGGAGTTTACCATTTTTTTACTGAAGCCTAAAATCGATTCTTGTTACTCATATTTCAATGTAACTCATATATTGGAAAAGAAGTCCTGTACATTTAGAAGCGTACGTTCATCATTTGAGTACGCAGATTAACAGTTCATGAAAAGAGAATGGACAGAATTGAGTCCTCAAAACACTTCATACAAAACATGGTTGTGTAGCACTAGTTCCTATATGGATTCAACTCACAATTAAGCACATGTGTTTTTCATGCGTTTCAATTGCATCACATTTCAACAACTCGATGAAAGGAATTACGTTTGAATGGTGAACGATCGCAACGCTAACGCACTCTAATTCAAAGTTATTGAAATTAAACTAGAGTAAGCAAACTTTTATTTGCTCCTGTCAAATCCCATGATTCCATCATTTACGATTTAAATGAACATATTTATCGTTATTCCAAATTAACTTCAGCAGAAATGGCAAATTTTCTGCGTATGAAGACCAATTCGGCTTGCGTCTGAATTTTGTCTTGCTTAATCATCAATAGCTTAGAATGTGCCTCTAATTGTGTGGATTATAATTATTAAACATAGGACGCTTGGATATTCGTGATTAAGAGAAATATTTGAGAAAAGATGCGCTCATTGATGGCATACGATTTTTCTATATTAGTGATGACAAAACGAACTTGCGATTCACTTGTTACGGTCATTTCAAAGACCTCATAATCAAAATCATTCCCCACTTTCGTTCGAGTCTTACAGCTCAATTTCTGCAAATGTCGTCAAGAATCAAATTAACTTTTGCTCATTTTTGCTTTGTAACAACCGCTAATCATTTAGCCCATCCTTACAACTCCAGGCTCAGTCCTGGACATGGGTGACACATCAGCAATACCAGCCTTCCTTTCATGTTGAAGGAACAGGAATAATCCAGCTGTTGTCATTGATGCTACAATCTAGGCATGGGCTTCAGTGCCGCCTGTGTTTACTCTAAGGCTATTGTAGAGTAGCAGGGTGTGCGTATATCTCGAAGCGTGGTATAGAAAATACCCTATACCCTGGAGATTAAAAAAGTAAACTACAAACCTTGGCGTAAACACCCTGGAGAAAAAGAATAACACTTTTATAGGTATAAAGGTATAATGGTCATTCAATAGATGGGAAGAACACTGAAAATTTGATTCTTCAAACTAAGTAAAGAACTCAAATCCTTTCACTCTCAATGAGAGGTGGAAAAAAATATTTATAATATTATTTGGTAAATGAAAGCAACCGTTATACCAAAATCGACACTCAAAAGTTGGGTTCGACTAAAAAAGGAACTTCTGAATTTTCTTTTCAGCGAGACCGAGAACCAAGGGATCTACACACTACAAACAACGAGACAGCACTGACTAAAATGTTGTGATGAGTGACGTTGTTTTACACGTGTGACTTCTAAGTACAAATTACCGAAGCTTCTCGTACAAGTTCCAGTAAATAGAAGTGCGTTGTGACACTTGTGCTCCGTGGTGATGCAGTACTGTGGTGGCTGCAGCACTGTGGTGGCTGCAGCATTGTGGTGGCTGTATCACTGTGGTGGCTGCAGCACTGTGGTGGCGGCAGCACTGTGGTGGCTGCAGCACTGTGGTGGCTGCAGCACTGTGGTGGCTGCAGCACTGTGGTGGCTGCAGCACTGTGGTGGCTGTATCACTGTGGTGGCTGCAGCTCTGTGGTGGCTGCAGCACTGTGGTGGCTGCAGTACTGTGGTGGCTGCAGCACTGTGGTGGCTGCAGCACTGTGGTGGCTGCAGCACTGTGGTGGCTGCAGCACTGTGGTGGCTGCAGCACTGTGGTGGCTGCAGCACTGTGGTGGCTGCAGCACTGTGGTGGCTGCAGCACTGTGGTGGCTGTATCACTGTGGTGGCTGTATCACTGTGGTGGCTGCAGCACTGTGGTGGCTGCAGCACTGTGGTGGCTGCAGCACTGTGGCGGCTGCAGCACTGTGGTGGCTGCAGCACTGTGGTGGCTGCAGCACTGTGGTGGCTGCAGCACTGTGGTGGCAGCAGCACTGTGGTGGCTGCAGCACTGTGGCGGCTGCAGCACTGTGGCGGCTGCAGCACTGTGGTGGCTGCAGCACTGTGGTGGCTTGATGGCTGTAGTACTGTGGCGGCTGCAGCACTGTGGTGGCTTGATGGCTGCAGTACTGTGGTGGCTGCAGCACTGTGGTGACTGCAGCACTGTGGTGGCTTGATGGCTGCAGTACTGTGGTGACTGCAGCACTGTGGTGACTGCAGCACTGTGGTGGCTTGATGGCTGCAGCACTGTGGTGGCTGCAGCACTGGGGTGGCTTGATGGCTGCTGCACTGTGGTGGCTGCAGCACTGTGGTGGCTGCAGCACTGGGGTGGCTTGATGGCTGCAGTACTGTGGTGACTGCAGCACTGTGGTGACTGCAGCACTGTGGTGGCTTGATGGCTGCAGCACTGTGGTGGCTGCAGCACTGGGGTGGCTTGATGGCTGCAGCACTGTGGTGGCTGCAGCACTGTGGTGGCTTGATGGCTGCAGCACTGTGGCGGCTGCAGCATTGTGGGGGCTACCGAATCCTTAAAAATTCTTTTCTTCAAAGGTAAAAGCGTTCAAAGATTTAAAGATATTTAAATGAATGTGCAGCAAAAGAAGGAAATGAACAAAAAAATTTTGAATGAATTAATTGTGCTAAAAATATCTATTCATACACATTAAAATGAAATAAGATTTCGTTTTCGGAGTAAGGTACGTATATTTTCATTTTCTAGAATGGAAATTTTGTATACACACTCCTGACCCAAAGTTCCAAACCATTTGAGAAACTGAAGAACTAATATTGTGCATTGTTTGTTCTTAAACTTTTTAACTTGAGTTCATTCATTGTTAAAGAAAAAGTATGGAGGAGGGAAACAATTTCTTTCCAAGCAATTGAGGGGAACGTCCAGCCACAGTTAAAAAAATGGCTGTCACGTTTTTTGTTTGGGATCTAGATCTATGAAATTTGGCATACGTACGTATCTTTAAAATACACTCAAGTACACTCAAGTTTTTTTCCCATTTTCCAAATAATTACGGAAATAATGGGCAAAAATGTGGGAAAAAATAGGGTATTTTCAAAAGCTATCTCCTCTAAAATTAATTATCGTAGAACAATGATTTAGACATCATTGGATGCGCACAAAGTTGTAGCATAGCTGGACGCGGGTTTGTTTTAGAACTCACAACAGTTTCCTTTTCATAAAATTTTCATTTATTTTTTTAAAAGTCGTGAATTTTTCCGTAAACTTTTCAATGTAATTAAAAAATTAGCAAAAATTATAAGCTGAACCCACGTTTAGCTACGCAAAAACTTTGTGCGCATTCAATGAGACCTAAATCATTGCTTTACGATAGCAACTTTTGGAGAAGATAGCTTTTGAAACGGCTTATCTTCAACTGTTCAGGAAACGCATTTTCCTACCGAGAAACAGGTTTTTTATTTACAAGCTATCTGGCTTAGAAAAATATACGCGGTTGACATTCTGACAGCGATCTAAACATATAAATATCTTTTCTTGTAAGTTTTTTGTGGTTCTTTGAAGGAACCGACACTACAAGGAGTATCATAGATACGTATCACTGCTCCAGGAGCTCACGCTGCGGTGTCCCTCTCGACGCGCTCCTCCCCTTCCCCCATTCGTTTCCCCCTCTCATGGAGCAAAGAGCGTTGTGTAGCTTTGCTAAATTGTAAACTAAGGAGTTCTATGTCGAATAGACCAACGAAACCGAATCCAGATATTTCTGATTCGTGTCTAATGCGGTGACAGTCCGGCACTGGCAGCTGCATTCGAATCCCCCCCATTCCCCCCTTGTTTCCCTCTCTCACGAAGCACAGAACGTTCTGAACCTTGGTTAGCTTGTAAACTGACTTCTGTATTGAATAGAACAATAAAAACCACAAAAAAATTGTCAGGGTCGTTGCCCATGCACTTGCTGGTCGGCGCTGGCTGCTGATTGGACTCCCTCCTCCCCTTACGATTCTCAGATCGTTCTGAAACTTTGACAGCTTGTAAAGTAAGCAAATCTCTAGTGAATCAATTATTTAAAAAAATCAAGTATTTTCCGGAGTTGGGTGGACGTTCCCCTCATATCACAAAATTCCATTCCATGTAACTGAGCGTTTTTTGCCAGCGGATCAAATACTTAAGACTTTACGCTCATGTCTCTCAATTGACTGAATGAAGAAAAATTCAT
The DNA here is from genome assembly GCA_014220935.1 of Platorchestia sp. MABIK. Classification (NCBI taxonomy): domain Eukaryota; kingdom Metazoa; phylum Arthropoda; class Malacostraca; order Amphipoda; family Talitridae; genus Platorchestia; species Platorchestia sp. MABIK. Next base: position 275,092 of record JACJUY010000313.1, read on the forward strand.
GGATCGCCATTCAGTTAGAGAAGATGCATAACAGGAATTCAGTAACTTGAGAGTGGGCCAGAATTCTTCAATGGGGAAGGAAATGCCATCTTATCAGTAGGGATTGGTAACAATAGGGTAAGGAAACGTCCAAGTTTAATTTCTCCTCTATTATTTAAACGCAGAACTTGTAGTGCAAAGAAGTTGCCTGAATGAGAACAAAGATCATGACAAAATAATGAATTGAGCTGAATCTGGGTAGGTCGTGACAATAAATTTTTCGTGAGAACATTTTTTGCAAGTGAAGGAAGTTGCACTTTTCGACCTCAAATACTGAAACAAAATATTCCTCCGGAACTCTAGGACGCATGATACACCTATTTGAATAAATTCCGATCAATCATCGATAAGAATACAATGCAATTCACTGTGCGGAAATACGACTTAATAGACACTCAAGAGAACAAGAGACGACCGCGCTGAACGTTGTTTCCAAGTGGCAGCGAAGTTGCACAAGCTGCGCGGTGAGGCAGGGCTACATTGGTGCGGCTGTAGCGTGAGGTCTACCACACAATAGCATGAGATCTGCCTCTAGCTAGTACTGTAGCATGAGGTTAAGTTAAGTTACTAATGGCTATTTCTTATTTCCATACATTTAATTTAGCGGATAACACTTAATTTCTACATCTCAACCTGTTCCTGAATGGGCAATACATGGCGGTAGACCTCACGCTATAGTAGCAGCGCTGCATTTCTACATGACAGTGGCACGCAGTGGCTTCAGCTCAATCATCTAAAACGTGGAACACCTGAAACTTCATAGAAAGATATCAATGTGTTGAGTTTTGCAGAAACGACCCAGGAATAAAATTGCAACGAAACACGTATTTAGAGAAATATTTTCTCATGCAAGGAACTCAGTGTTCAAAGATATATTTCGACCACCGCGATCATTTTCATTTGTGAAACACAGAGGGAAAATTAGTTAGATGCCAGATGTAAATCGATATACAAATATCAACCAAGCGAAGAGAAATGAAAAGCTGAAATAAAACACACACTAAAAGATATTTAATTAATTGCAAATAGAATGATGATTGCTTGTTGTTTAAAACAAGTTTTTCTTTTAAAATGTACGATATTTTGATCTTCCTTCGAGGAAAGGACAAACGCCAGCTGCTGAGAGTACTGTAATAATTACCAGCACTCCACGGAACTTCTCCGCCTGCTGTGGCGAATACAAGTTTGCCACTTCGGTTATCGCAACCGTCCATACAATGTAGAGCATTAATTGGATGCATTATGTACTTGTGTTTATACATTAAAAAAAATATGGCTCACACTCTAAGCTTCTCTAGCATTCAAAATCGTAAAATATTATTTAATAATTGAATAAATCACTCATTTAATTTTAAGAAAAACATTGTTCTTTATATGCTAATAAATATCAGAATTTGAGGAGGCCTCCGAAATCGTACAATGAATGACACATTTTATTGGTAAAATATAAACGGTATAGTTCAGCAACACTCACCTGATTGAATATAGCGGCATTCATGATTTAATCTACAACACTCATATGTATAATATAACACTCGAATGCAGTAATTTAGCGACATTATGTGTCATATTAAGATTGAAATATCAAAACTTCGATGTGTATCCTGTTTACCGACGTTTAGGATAGATGTACGAAGCAATCTGTATTTTCAATGTTAATGCTAAGTTTCAGCTGATTAAAACCTGCCTAAAGGATTTTGCATTTGTTCACGACAATTTAATCTGCTGTAATTTAGTCTGAATGGAGCGGATCTTTAGCCCAGAAATACTAAACGCTGATCCAAATTCACCGGCGGAAGAAGACGTTTCGGCATTGGAGACGAACGTTTGATATCTTCCTAGAAGAATGCGGGACAGAGCACCAGATGAACTTCGCTGCCTAACCCGATATGTCTCGGCAAAATGGATGATTATATTACTGATGAGTCCACGTACGATGGAGCTATTGCGGTACTGGAGAAGTTGTACGTAAAAGAGAAGAACATTATCTTCGCTAGGCATCTTCTTGCTACACGCCGACAAGAGGCGTCTGAATCCTTGGATGAATTCTTTCTAGTGCACTGGTGTGTCTAGTGTACCGCGAGCGAGAGGCTCTCCTTCCCATAGTTCATGCAACATTTCTGGTCATGTCGAATCTAACTGTCGATCACAGAGGGGTCTGACCAAATTCAGAGGGTCTGTTGGTCACTGTTTTGCTTGCGGGGGGGAGCACTACGTTCTAAATTGTAGGGCGTCAGAAAACGAAGTCAGGCAGTACAAAGCTTACTTACGTAGGTTCAGTGCGATTAGAGGCGTAAATAACCGTGGTAGGCATGCGGTGCACTATGCCGAGGATCCCGAGTGAGAGAATGATTTTTTAAGCGAAATGTAGGAGGTGCAGGGCAGGGACGAGCGAGACGATTTTGCCCGAGCATCACCACAAGGCTCTAGTTAATAAAAAGGTTGTGGCCGTTCCAGAAACGACCGAGATGACTTTAATTGTTGATCCTTTGTTTCACTGCAAAAATAAATTCGCGGTGTTGGAAGAACAAGAACTTGCTGATAGGATACCACAAAAAGAAGCTGTTGAGGTTTATTTTGCGACTACGGTTGTAGAAGCCGGACGTCTTACAGAGTCCATTAAAAAAGGCGCGGATCTTGTAACTTTCAGGAAATCTAAACAGCCTACGATAATCCTCTCTAATCAAGATAATTACTTACGCGCGCTGTTAGACAGTGGCAGAGAAAAATGCCTCATTAGTTACAGTGAAATCAAGTGCCTAAATGAGAAACTAAAACCAAGCAGTTTAAGCGTTAAAGGCATAAACGCGAAGAGTAATGTAAGCGGAGAAGTCAATTTGACTATTTCAAATTGGTCATGACATTTGAGGGCGGGGAAACCAGAAAAGTTTTGGAAGCCTTTACTGTAGAGTTCGCTGGTACTCTCTGTGCAGGTGGGGTAGCGTGCGGACGATTAAAGCATTGTGCCTGAAGGGCCGACCGCTTATAAAGCCTCTGAGGCGCATGGGGTAGGAGGGCATACGTACGTTGCACACACACTGCAGCCGGTGTCCGATCTGGGTCTCTAACTATCGGTGAAATATTTAATTGAGATTATCTTTGCCTCGCGCAGGCAACGTGCGTCGGTCATGGGAGCGCCGACACAATTATTGCCCCCAAAAATTGCGCGGGAGACCGTCATGCTTTTCATGTTCTTATTTTCAAGCCTCGACGTTGTTGGCAATGTTTTTACCTAAAATTTGATGATCAAAGCTTTGATTTACCGACCAGTTTTGCATGTAACCCTCTTACTAGCTATTATCTATTCATTTATCTGTTTGTACCGGTTAGTTCATCTATTCATAATAGATGTTTTTGTCCCACAGTTAATTTATATATACCACATATTTCTGAGGAATTAACTCTCAAATTTGAAGCCCAAAAAAATATACTCATCCATTATTCATGAGTCTTTCTTTTTCCCTCGATCACTAGTTCACGACCTCATCACGTTAATCATTTCTTAATGTGAAGAACGATTAGTACATCTGTGATTCGTGGCTTGCCACGGAGAATGCTATGCAAATCACATCAAGATTCATCCACAGGAAGGCGAACACGCAGCAAGTTCATGGGCACCGAGTTTTTCTTCAAACCAGAAACGAAAATGCTCACAACATCAAGCCTGTATATGTATTTCGACAGCATAAAAATACCTTTACGATGAAAGAAACGTAACAAAAGGGTAACTGTTCATATTCAATCGTGCAGATGTTCGAAATAGTTTAAAAATTCAACAGTGCGAAAAAGATTTGATGATTTCGCTTAAAATTGGACAGCAAAATTTGGCTAGCCAAACACTACGTCGGTCGATCGATTACTCAGTGCAATGGGATTATCAAATTTTAATGCGTCCGTCAGTACTGTTCTGAAATAGGTTTTGCATGATTTGAAATGAAAGTAATTTGAGCCGGAACGTGGGAATGATCAAGTGTGGAGTTGTGATTTTTGTGTAAAAGATGCCTTGGCAGTCTTTAAGATGGTATAACTCTTTATATCACAACAACCAATTCAATATGTCCTTCTGGCGAAGAGGAGAATGCTAAGTTCAAACTAAGGCTAGCCAACAACAGGTAAGATATGAAGAAATGCTTCGTAAACTGCAAACAAAACGAGCTACCTGAGCCAAGTCTTTCAGATGAAGCGTTCGAAAGCTGAAATTCAAGTTTTGAACCACATGGTATACGAGCACAATAGATTACATTCTCAAAAGTTTTCCTCCTAATAACAGTTAAAAAGCGTTGATGATATTGATTCAGAGAAAAGGTTAATTTCTTTGAAAACAACGTAAAAAAAATGTGAAAAATGAATGATTCGTTTTTGAGTTAAACAAATTCTATTGTGCTGCATATAGCAACAAATTAGCGTAAACTAAAATGATCTGTTCAAGACTCTTGTCTAAATTTATAGTTACAGAATGGAGCTACTATTTGCTTAGCTGAAGGTGAAGGCTGTAAAGCTTATCCGATGCAGCAAAACAACCCCAAAACATCAGTGATCCACAACCGTGTTTAACTGTTGGCACAGTGTTCTTTGTCAGGAATGTTTCACCAATGTTACGCCAAACCTTCTTCACGTCATTATGTCCAAAAAGCTCGATTTTGGTATTGTCACTTCATAATACTCTCTCCCAAAAGCCTCTGTCCTTATCCAAGTGTGACTTTGGAAAGTTCAAGCGAGCAGCAACATGACATGGTTTGTGGAGTGGAGTCCTTCGAGATCGGCGTCCGTGTGGGCCTTCCTTGTTCAGACAGCGCTGGATTGTGGGATTGCTCACGCCAGTTCCCTGAGCATTCAATCTCTCTGAAATGTCGTCTAGCTTAACTCGTGGATTAGCGTTGCCCTCACGACAAAATTTTCGAGAAGTTTTCACCGAGTCTTTGTTTACGGCCACCCCCAGGCAACGTTTCGACAGTACCAAACTTGGCAAACTTTTTATAACAGATTGTACTGTTGATCTTGGAATGCTCAAATACTTAGATGTGTCGCCATAACTTTTTCCAACTTTGTGGCAGTCAATAATCTTCTGTCTGATGACCACACCGAGTTCCGTAGTTTTTCCCATCGAGAAGCTAGTGTACGAATGACAAAGCTCTACTCCTCTGGCTCCCCATTGGCTCTGGCTCACTTTTCAAGAATGATCTCACATCTTGAATGTACAAGAAGATCTTGGACACAATTTTTCCCAATAAAACAAGCATAACCGTGAATACTTCTCAATGAAATGTAATGTTCTCAGTTGTGTGAATAATTTTGTCTTGTCGTGTTTCTGAAGGTCAGCTTGTTAAATCTTTAAAAAAAACATTTTGTCCTAGAAACAGTTTTGTTGTCACTAAAATGGGCTTCACACCCTGTGGAAATCTAATGCTTGTGGCAACAATAGTTTTTGAGTAATTCTAGAAAGTTTTGAAAGACGAGGGGTGAACGATTAATTTCGTCGCTAACTGTGCATTGCGATTAGTGGACAAGAAAGCCAGGCAAAGGTCTCAAAGAAATTAATTTTTACTAGGATTGTAGAAAATTGCAAATCAATCCACTGCATAGATACGGACTGCAGGCTCTATGTTTACATCGAGTGGAGAAGTCGAGCCACTGGCGCGTCGGAAGTTAAAGGGAGCGGTCACGTTCTCTTTGTTTTGTTTTCACATCAAATCAGCTTGACTCTACGATGGGCAAATAGGTTTTAAAAACGTAGTAAAATGAATATTCAAATTCGCTGAGGCTCAGGAGTAAATTTACAATTAATGGTCTGATGTTAAATTCGTTGTTCAAAATTGTCTCCCGTCTTCATTATTTGGATGTAAGGTTTCGAATTTCTTAAAAAGTAGTTTGTGCTTTAGAAGTTCGGCTTGTAGAACTTGATTCTTACGCGAGATATCGGGGAGCTCATGCACTCCAGTCATGGCAACATTCGGTAAATCGTCCTATTTTTGCTGAGCAAACAAAACTACAAATACTACGGGCAATTGAAAAGACACATGTGTTTTACAGTTCACTAGAAGATGAATTAGAAAGTTAATTTTAAAAGAACAACAAATTGTACCGACGAAGTTGTGCACAGATCAGCAGTTCCTAAAGATGCTCTGTGGAGGAGAAGAATCGAAAAAACAATTTTTCAATCGTAAGACTTCAAAAGATATTTTACTCTGAATTTGACAAGAAGATGGATTTAGCATAAACACCTAATATTTTACTTATACAATTTTTATACCGCAAGCGCTACAGCAGTAAATTCTTTTTTAAGTCTAGTGCAATGGACACATTTCAATATGCATAATAATTTGCGGACCCGAATAAGTTCAGCGACTTCTAGGACCCATTATCAATTAAAGAAGTTATAAGTTGTACAACTATATTTGACCTAATTCACTGAACGTAGTTGCGCTAGTCTGATCAATTAATGTTTTACAGAGGGTTCTATGTTTAATTTTACAATAATAGCTTATATGAGCTAGATATGAACAGTTTTTTAAAGAAAAAACTTGAGAACAGATTTAAGGTCTTTGTCATTAATCGTAACAAATCACCTTATTAAGATGAGTCATGTAGCAAAATAGTTTTACTTGGTTACTTTATGTACTTAATATTACGGTAAATTTTTAGGAACTTTTTTCCGGGATCCCAGCAGAAATTGAATTTCAAACCTTAGTTCCAATGAAAATGATTCTGTGTTGTGAATTACTGTAGTGCTTGGCCGATAAGGAATTTTGAAACTGTTTCAATTTCGAGTTAAATGGTCAAGAGGGACAGTTTGTGAAGTTAATAATTCTTTGATGTCTTTGTTGCAACAAGTAGTCAATGTTTAATGCATGAAATTACTAATGGAGAGCTTGCAGAGATCCAGAAACCTAAGTATTTTTGAACGATTGAATGAATCATTTGCGTGGGCAGTATATTTTTATTGTTTTACCGCTCTAGTGGCATAAGTTCGGTGCCAGTCTTCTATTCCGTATTGTAAGCATACTGAAATGAGCGCTCGACAAAATGTTTTCAAAGATAATTTAGGCAATACATCAACCGTTTTCATGAGGATTTCAACAGATTTTCATGATTTTTGCTGGTATGTGCAACATATTTTATGAAAGCCAGAAGTTTATCCATTATATTGCCTTGGAATTTGTAGGAGTTCAATACTTCATTTTCCCCATCATCCTATATATGAAAATAAAAAACCGAGAGGTCCAAGGAACTTCAGGGCTTATTCTTAGTAGTTTCAATTGTTCCTCGATAATGGCAGCGAAATGCTTCCTATTTGTTACATGTGATTTGCATCAATCATGCGCAACTTCTCTCATGTTATAACTGTGATGTTTTGGGAGTAAAATGTTACTGTTCACACAATTGAATATCTTTCGAAAGTCAAGAAATACTCAAAAAAACAGCTTTACTTCGTCAATATTGGGATAAAAGTATTGCAAGCGATTTAACACAGCCTTAGCTGCTGATTTTTTGCACGAAAACCATATTATTTATCGTTAAGAAATGATTTTCGTTCAAAATAAAAGTACGCTTTTATTTGCTATTTTCTAAAATATTTTACTATTAATTGGTCAATGTTTTTGACAGGTCTATAATTTTCGACGCTAGTTTTTTCACTACCTCTAAACTAAGAGTTCCACTGACGATTTTCAGAAAGATCAGAAAAATTCATGGAAAAGCAGGATTTCATCATTAATTTTTTTTTGTTGTTTATGCACGCAGCTAGATCATAAGAATTGGTAGGCGTAAAGATAAATGAGTTGTGTTCACGAACATGATCCGTGCATTCCAAGTGATGATCCGGTTCACTAGAAACACTATCAGTTGTATCTTTTCCAAATGTTACGAAAACGCTGTTGAACTCAGTGGCAATATCTTTCCTCTTGTGAGATTTTACATTATCTTGATTGCTAGACACAATCGTCATCGGGGGACCATTATTCGGTTCGTAGTAAGAATTAAGCTGGCAGTTATTTAGTATAAGTTTTATATCGAGTGAACATGAGCGTACAGTGGTTTATTTCATTTCCTTTGATTTGTCATAGAATTCTTGAATCTGTTGCACATTTCTATAGACATTCGCCATTTGCAAAGGGGAACTTGGTACGCTTGGCGTTTCTCTATATAAGCCACGATATCTTCAGTAATCCACGGATGTTCTTTATTTTTTAGATGCAATTGTACGAATGATGGTCGGACCACACTGATTAATAGCATTCGTTAAAATGTTAGGTTCAGTATTGCTGGAACAAAGCTCATTGCATTATAGTTCTGTTGGTACATTTTCAATGTTGGCATGAATTTTTCTAGAACACTGTGCATTGTTCCCAAATTAAATTCATTCATGCAATGGAATGAAAAAGTTTTAGCTTGTAGCTTGGTACAATTAATGTAGACATTTTTCTCGATTAGAAATTTGGTGAAATTTACAAATAAAACTGAAATAATTCCTAATAAAACATAAGTCGGACCTTTCATGAAGATGTTATTGAGCACCATATTAGATTTTGATGTGACATGTGTACCTTTGAGTTAATTGGAATGAAAGATCTCGACTGAAAGACAGTAATAAAATTTGAGATTTTTTCCCATCTTTAATGTTTCAAAACTCATAATTGAAATTAATTCTGGAAAGATACCGTACAGGTGAATAAAGCCCTATACACAACTCCAAGAAAATCAATTTACCATTGTTGGTCAGTTCTTTAAATCGCGCTTCGATACGGTCCCGATTCACAGTTGCATTTGCTATGATTCAAATATATGTGTTAAGATATGTAGGTACTGATGTCTCCGACAATCTTATCATTATTACGAAGTGAATGATTGCTCTAATAACTCTGCATTTGAATTATATCTTTACTTAAGTCATCTAGCTAAATTTCAATGAAGCTAAGAACGTCAAAGTTGCAATCAACTCCCCGGGAGTAAAATTTATTTCATCTATTTCTGGATAAATTAAGGAGGACATACCAGAGATTTTCGGGCCAATTGGCCATTTTGGTTTCTTTGTTGAAAAGGATCTTTAGGTGGTAGGCTATTGTGCCCTAAAACTTTAAAGGGCTACGGGCACTAGATTCCCCCCTCCCCCCCTCCTCCCCCCCCAGGGGGTGTAAGGGGACCAGAAATCATGAATTTTTTACCCCATATAAAAAAATTGAAAAATGAAACATCTGGTTCTTTTTGTTTGTTAGCAATGTTTCAAGAATTTCAAAACTGTCTTTGGTTTTGTCGTTGCATGAAAACTTATTGACTTATTTTCATTTGAAATATCAGATTAAATACCATAAAAATTAATCATATCACATTTTCTAAAAAACTAAGGCCAAAATCGAAAAAACGAATCGAACAAAATGTGTTTCTTTTTAAAAATTACAAATAAAGGTATATTTCAGACGAACCAATCTACAAATAAAAATTTACCATTCGTCAAGAAATGAAAATTAAATGAATTCTTAATAATTTATACATGTATAACATGTAATCTACAGTATTGATATGAAATTATGCATGCATATTATTTGTAGATGATAATACAACATGAACAGAACATTCAAGTAAAAAATGTTCATTATATTTCAATTCACCACAAAATGTATTTTTTGCATTTTAGGTAAAAGCTCATTTTCAACATAGAAAAGAAAAGATGTCAGTGAACTTTCATGCTAAAAAAACAAAAAGTTTTGGAATCCTTGGAACATTTCTAACAAACTAAAAGATCACGATTTCCCAACGTAGACATTCCATTTATTGTATTACAGTTCACAAGAAAGTGTTGTATGGTCTATTTATAAATGATTTATACATGTAATATGCAATTCACAGCGACGATTTGAAATTGTTCATGCACATTATTTTTAGATG